>OW026307.1:6604667-7098781 GCA_932273695.1 Apotomis betuletana | reverse complement strand
ATACATATAAACCTTCCTCTTGAATCACTATATCTATTAAAAAAAACCGCATCAAAATCCGTTGCGTAGTTTTAAAGATTTAAGCATACAAAGGGACATAGGGACAGAGAAAGCGACTTTGTTATATACTATGTAGTGATGAAGTAATCACTCTAACAGTTTACAGTGACAGTACTCGCTAGCGAGTCCGTAAACGATTCGTATGCAGAATTGTAGTTCTACAAAGTAACCGCTAGGGGCGCCGTGTTATTCTCCGTATAGTTGCCGGCAAACTTTTAGAACAAAAAAAAGGCGGATCTGCGCATGTACAATGAGCTGCAGAATTGCATGGCCCGTTTATCAATGAATTCATTCATAAATGGGCCATGCATGTCTGCAGCTCATAGTACATTTGTACGTAAATCGGCTACTGCGTAGTCAAGGTTACGCTCTAAAAGTTTGCCGGCAGCCGTACAAATCTTTTACGCTGTCGATGTCGCTAGCGAGCACAGTCACGTAAACTCATGGTAAGGGTACCGTTTAAATTGTCACGCAAATATCGCTCGGAGTTTAGCTTGCGGGGATTGAAACCGCAGTTTAAGTGGAACTTCGCAATAACTTGCCATTTAGGAACTATTTGTTTGTTTCGAGAAGTAAGCATGTATTTCCAATTCGATTTGCATTAATAAGCAATGGGTAATGGATGAAATTTTTTTAAAATATGGAATTTTTATTAGATGATAAAAATTGTAATTACTAAGCTGCTCTTACTGATCATATAATTACCTATTTAGGTAGAACACTGGGGTTAGTTTTCCGTACGATGGCCGTACGGAAAACTATAAAGTGTTTGTATAAGGCGGGAAAAAATATGTCATCTTTTTTATTTTTTTAAGCTTCAGAAAAATCTAAGTTCTGTCTAGGAATGGTATGAGGGAATTATTTCTATCTAAAAAGAAATTTAAAAAGGAATTTTGAAAAATATCATCCATTCCTCATTTTTCATTGAAATAAAATCATGATAAAATTATATTTTATAAATTACTGTCTACGAAACGAAATTCAATGGAAATTCTATCTGCCAAATAAGAAATCGATATCGCTTGAGCCTTCTATTAATTTCGCGGTCGTTATTAAATTTACTACTGAAATGCTTAATAACTGAAAACCATAGTTTGGACAAAAAAAGAGTTCGAAAAAAGAACAAATAACACAACTAACTAATAGTTTTATTATATCTCTCATTCCCAATGTCCACCAAAGGAATTAGCTAAGTTTGGCTCAGCCAGCAAACTATTACGAAGATACCGTTTAATTGTTTTTGTTGTGGAACTTGGCAGTGATTCGCTCTTTCAGACAAAGTCTCGACTTGGTGGCATCTCATAACAAGCAACATTTATTACTAAACATCCATTGGTTTTCCAAGCTTATGAGTATGAGTAAGTACCTATACTTTTAATCAAATGTAAAACAAGATAATTTTCTCTATTAAGAGGCCTTATTCCTTTTAAAAAAAATTTTTTTTCATATTATGACAAATATATTGATAATTTCAACCAACCTTTTCGGAAGTGATTATCAAAGAAGCGCTTGAAAACGTGGAGCACGGTGTTTATAATCAACGGGCAATTTATAAATAATTTACGCTATGCTGACGACACCGTTCTTATAGCAAGCACAGAGGAAGGCCTTCGCGAGATAGTTAACCCCGGGTTTCTCTACACAGCGGAAAAGTCGGCTTGAATATGAACGTCTCGAAAACTAAGGTCATGGTAATATTACACTCGCAGAAAATCCGTGCAAACATCCAGGTCGACGGCAACACACTGGAGAACGTTGACAAGTATAAGTATTTAGGCTCGTGGCTTACTGACACTTGGGAGAGCGATACTGGAATTCGTGCTCGTATCGAAATAGCCCGTGCTTCATTTACTAGCATGCAGAAAGTCTTGTGCAGTCGACATCTCTCCATCGAATTGAGAACCAGGCTCCTTCAATGCTACATCTGGCTCGTTCTTCTGTATGGGTGTGAAGCGTGGACCATGAAAGCGGAGCTCCGTAAAAAATTAGAAGCTTTTGAAATGTGGTCATACCGTCACATGCTTCGTATCAGCTGGACGGATAAAGTTACAAACGTAGAAGTGTCACGCCGTATGGGAAAAAACTTCGAACTTATCCGGACTGTAAAACAGAGAAAGGTCGCCTACCTCTGACATGTACTGCGGCATGATCGGTATGCCCTCCTGCAGACTATCATGATGGGAAATGTGCCCGGGAAGCGGAAAGCAGGTAGAGGCAAGATGTCTTGGCTCCGAAATATCAGGGAGTGGACAGGGATTAAGACCGTCGAGCAGCTGTTCAGATTGGCGCTTGACAAGGACAATTTTAAGAAGCTGACTGCCAACTTTCAGTAATGGAGAGGCACTTGAAGATGAAGAAGAAGAACCAACCTTTTGAAGTGAAAAATACTTTTCCCCGAGTTCTAGGTAGTAACATACCTAGCTATTTCATGTTTTCATTGCGTGCAGTCGAAAATAATTTGTAAAAACTAATTTCCCCCGTGATTTTTGTCAATTTCGAGTAGTTTTTGAAACAAAAATTATCACTGAAAAATTCAAACTGTAGGTTTAAAATGTATACCAATAAATCCCAATAGCCCTGTTCTAGGTAGTGACATGAATAATATGTTAAGAAACATGTTTGATCATGGAGAAAAATGTCTAAAACGATCAGCATTTTAAAAGGAATAAGGCCTCTTAACTCGTGTATGTCGTATAATTTCTTAAACTTGTATGACAGTTGCGAACAGACTATATTTATTTCAAAAAAGAATGCGGTTAGTTATTTAATAACGTTGACAACAGATAGCAGCACTATTAGGTACCAAAACATCGACTTTATAACTTTGTTCAAGTTATAAAGTCGATGTATTCATTATTACTTACCTATTTATTTATTCATTGATGCCACTGTATCATAGCTAATTTTTTATTGAAATAAACAGATTTACCGCTTGTAAAGCAATTATCGCTTCCTTCTTTTTCCTCCCAACTCAGCGGAACATAAAACGAACGTCACATTTACACTCCCAACTGTTGCACGCTTGAAAAAATCCAAGCGAACTGGGGTCACAGATCATTAAAACAGTAGTAAGTACCAACTTCTCAAAAGTCGAACGCCGAAACAAACAACAGTGGAAATAAAATGGGGCGACGGAGATGAAAAGCTTCGCTCAAGGAAGAATGCGGGCTGTTAGTGAGCGGAAGTATGACGATTTTGGACAAACAAAGATTTTATGGCTGCAATTAAGAAGCAGAAATTCGGGCGCCCGAAATTATACACTTACTTGCAAGTGCTTTGACTTGTAGCTTAAAAATAATTTTATTATAACATTAAATATTTTTAAACGCCGTCGTCTGTCGATGGACGAGATAAAATTCTGGATGATATAACAAAAATTGCTTTTGCTTGAGCATTGATATGGAGAATGGTGTCCACTGGGGGCTATGATGGTTTCGTTTATCACGTGATGAATAAGTGACAAAGCGTCTGTCACTCACACTCGCATTTTGTCAGAACGTGACGGATACTTTGTCACTAATTATTTATCGCGTGCTAAAAGCAACCATCATAGGCACGCTGTTCACAAGAAAAATTAAATCCTCTTTTGGTATGTCCAAAATAAATATTTATACTTCCTATCCGTGGATCCAATTCTAATTATTTATTATTGATACAGCTAGTTGTATCAATAATAAATAATTAAAATGGGGTTCGGGGTCAAAACGATTTGGCGCGATGAGGCAGCATTCACAAGTACGTAATTGTAATTATGTGTTATAATAATAACTTCATTATAATCAATCAAAGGCTTTCCAGTCTTTTACAGACTATTATAGGAAAACAACGTTTTTTTGGCACATGTAAAACTGGCCTGCGCGCGATGAGCAAGGGCCCAGCTGATGTCTTTTGGCACGCTTGGTTGCGAGAGACCTAAACCATGTCTCATCTAAGATCTTACGCCCATCCAACACCAGTTTCCTTACATCTTAATTTCCTTACAAAAATGAGACAAATCGAATATAAATACGCATTGTTTAATTGCGTTGTAAAAATTGTACAAGCTGAAATCATTAACCGACAACCATTCAGTGAATTCCGAAATAATAATATTTTCTCGTTGACTTGTTCTCTGGTGACGCACATTTAATTGCGCGGTCGGTCATAATGATCGATATTAAATTTACAACAGGCAAACATTTTAACGGTTAATATTATTGTTTAATTTATAGGCGCCATTGTGCTGAACGAGTGTTGTTGGCAAGGATTAACTGGCGGCAATTACGAATTTATTATGTCGCGTACCACTCCAACAAGGCGACCGCGGGGGAGTGATCGGCGGGGAGGCGGCAGACGTCACGTGACTTACCATCTTACCATCGCAGCGGCAACTCGGCCCGCATTACATTTATTGTATATTTTTATAATTAAATAAGTAACTAAACATTTGAGTTCATCATCAGCATCCCAAACTACGGATAGCCCCCAAACATTGGTCTTCGAACCGTCAACAAAGGAATCAGCGAGTAATTACGAATTGACTGTCCAGCCAACGTGGCCGGGCCTACGCCATTGTCACAGCGCAGTTAACTGTTCGAACCTACAAGCTAATTCGCCGAGTCCGCTGCAAAAAGGAAACAAATTAAGTCCACCAAAAAGTGCATCAAGAAAGGATTTACTAGCCCACAGAAACGGATCTAAGGAAAGAAGCCCAGGATTACTAGAAACCAGCTAAGTTTCCTATCCATTTCCATTCTTGCATCACCCATACCTACTTGCAACATCTACAAATACCTATTTAAACATTACTAAAAAACGAAAATTAGCTCATTACTACACTTTACCCAACTAGTTACAAGTAAATCATAACGTGAATCTTACATATTTACGTACTAATGCACATATGCAACTGTTAAAAATTGTCATAGTTAAGTAGGTAACGGTATATTGTTTACGCCGTCAGTACGAGTTGGCAGGCGCGATAAAGATAACCGAATTAAAACACTTCTTGGCTAAAATATCATAAACAAAGTGAATTTAACGTGCTAGTGCATAAAAACAATAATACACTCATACATACATTGACAAGAATTACAGTGCTATATAAAAACAGTCTAAGTAAACAGTGTTAGTTAAAACTTAACCTAAACTCGTTCGTTACCTACAAGTAAGTGTTGTTTACATTAAATTAATTTACTTATTTTGTCTTACAGTGTCGTTTACGGAGGTGAAAAATGACTGATGCTATGTTAAAAGAACATATTAGACGACGTGGTACTTGCAAGGCTCAGCTGACTCTTTTTAATTCGTACTTAAGTGAATTACCAGATAAATTAACTCCACAGAATAGGTTTGAGCTCGAGCTACGCGTTTCTAGGTTGGAATTAGTGTTTAATGACTTCCATGATATACAATTACAGATAGAATGCCTCCAGGAAGACCCGACCGAGCAATATAAACACCGGGATAGTTTCGAGGCATTGTACTACTCCAGCATTGCTCGCGCCCAGCTCCTGCTGAGCGAGGCGGCCGGACCTGCGAGTAATGAATATAAAACTTCACCAGCCGATACGAAGGTAACGAATTTGCAGCAAACAAAGTTAAGTGTCAAACTGCCAGAAATACAGCTGAGTAAATTTGATGGCACTTACAGCCAGTGGTTGGAGTTTCGTGATATGTACGAGTCAATGATTCATAACGACACTAGTTTATCAGACATCACAAAGTTTCACTATCTGAGATCTTACTTAGAAGGGAGCGCGTTACTAGTTATTAAATCGATTGAGTTTAGTGCGTCTAACTATGAAGTGGCATGGGAGCTTGTGTGTGACAGATACAATAACAAACGGTTATTAATTTCTAATCATGTCAAGGCCTTGTTTAACGTTTTTCCAATGCAAAAGGATACATCTTTTCAGTTACGCAGATTAATTGACACGTTTATTAAAAATTTAAAGTCACTCGAAATATTAAAAGAACCGGTTGAACATTGGGATACGTTGTTAATACATGTTGTGTGTACCAAGCTCGATTCGCAAACATTATTTGAGTGGGAAAAGTATAAAATTACGTTAGACGGCGATTCTAACAAATTTAATGACTTAGTTAAATTTGTTAGAATGCGAGCGGATTTACTAGAAACTCTCGAACAAAGAAATGTTAGACAAGAAAAGCCGCGAGCGTTGGTAACACACAATTCTCCAAATAAAACCAACATAACCAGGTCGTCATGTCCCGTATGTAACTCAAGTGTACACAATATTTACAATTGTAAAACATTTTTAGATTTGAACCCTAAGGATAGGGAATATAGGGCCCAGGGTTTGAATCTGTGTCTAAATTGTCTTCGGCATGGGCACGTAACTAACAAGTGTCGCTTAAGCCCGTGCAGAGTGTGTAGGAAGAAACATAATACGATTCTGCACCCGACGGCAGCGGCGCCGCGAGATAGCGACGCGGTCGGTACAAGCGGCCTCGCGCTGCCCGCGACGACCGCGGCGGCCGCGCCGCCCGCGCCTCCTGCGCCCGCGCCGACTGGCCGGGCGGCGGGCCCGGCCGGCGCACCAGCGCCTGTCGGTCTTGTCTGCGCGGAGCCGCGCCAAGGTTTATTGTCTACTGCCGTGGCTGACGTGTGCGCTGAACGCGTTCATGCACACCCTGTGCGCTTGATGCTCGACTCGGGTAGTACCTCAAATTTTATAACGCAACAACTGTGTACCGAGTTAAACCTTGACACCGAAGACATTTCTACTTCAGTAACAGGTATAAACAACAATGTGTCTATACTAAACAAAACATGCACAATTACACTAAAATCAAAATACTCCGATTTTAAGGCCGAGATAAATTGTATTGTCATACCTAGCATCACTAATCCGTGGCCAAGTGAGCCGATTAATTACCAAGATTTCAATATACCTAAGGGAATTAAATTGGCTGATCCTAATTTTTACGAGACATCGAATATTGACATCCTAATAGGGAGCAATATTTTCTGGGATCTATTGGGTTCTCAAAGGATTGAGTTAGATAATAGGAATATTATTTTACACGAATCAAAATTGGGATGGGTGCTCGGTGGGTCTATCCCGGGCACCACGGATATATGCGGATTCTCACATGCACAAAACAATGTAAATAAACAAACACCAAACAAAACGAACATAGACAATAATACTATACAAAAACAATTAGCAAAATTTTGGGAACTAGACACAATAAAAAATGATTATTCATCTTTGAGTACAGAGGAAATGGAATGCGAAAATAATTTTGTTGAGAATACGACACGTTTACCTGACGGTCGGTTTGAACTTACAATTCCACTGAAACATCCACCTAGCCTATTAGGTGACAGTTACTATATAGCAAAACAAAGATTTCTCTCCTTGGAACGCAAGCTACAAAGGAGCCCTAGTTTGAAGGATTCTTACACAAATTTCATACACGAATATATACAGTTAGGGCATATGAGCGAATCGCAGAACGATCGGTCACAAGTTGCTTATTTTGCTCCACATCATGCTGTCATAAATGATGACAGTATAACAAGCAAGGTCAGAGTCGTTTTCGACTGTTCATGCAAATCGTCTTCAGGATACTCGTTTAACGATTTACAACAAGTAGGACCCACTATACAGGATGATTTGTTTTCAATACTAATGCGCTTTCGCCAACACGAGGTTGCTCTGACGGCTGATGTGGCAAAAATGTATCGCCAGTGCTCCGTCATTCCTGCGCAGCGTCCGTTACAACAAATATTGTGGAGGGATGAACCCACACAACCCATAAAAACATATAATTTAAATACCTTGACTTATGGTACATCTTCAGCGGCGTTTCTTGCCATACGCTGTCTAAAACAATTATCACATGAGTGTACTGATCCCGTTGTAAAAGAAATTATAGCTAGGGACTTCTATGTAGACGACCTTATTTCCGGTTGTTCCTCGACAGAGGGCGCCTCTAGGATTTACACAAACCTTACACAAACCTTGAACAGTGCTTGTTTTCCACTACGAAAGTGGAGATCAAACGACACTGTCGTACTCCAGAAAATTGCGAATGACAAGACAGCAGGTGCCGAAGGGAACCTGGACCTATGCCCTGAGCATAGTTCTAAGGTTTTAGGCATAACTTGGGACAGCGTCGCCGATAACTTGTGCATCTCAACCAGCGTGGATTGCAAGGGCACCGTCACTAAGCGAAGTATCTTGTCAACAATTTCAAAGATTTTTGACCCATTGGGGTTAGTAGCCCCTACCGTTTTAGAGGCCAAGGTCATGATGCAAAGGTTGTGGTTGCACAAGTTATCGTGGGACGACGCAGTTCCTGATGATGTCAGAGACGTTTGGAGGGCGTTTGTACTCACCTTGCATAATCTCAATGAAGTACAAATCCCTAGGCACGTCATTTGTCGCAGTCCTGTCAATTTGCAGCTACACATTTTTGTAGACGCGTCTGAGCTTGCTTATGGTACGTGCGCGTATATACGCTCAATAGGCGTTAACAATGAAGTAACTGTCAACTTGCTGTGCTCCAAGGGGAAGGTGGCACCACTAAAACCATTAACCACCCCCCGTTTGGAATTGTGTGCAGCGTTACTAGGTTCACAAATACTAGACAAAATTTTAAAGTCCATAAGATTAACATTTGATAGTTGTTTTCTGTGGTCAGACTCGACTATCGTGTTGGGTTGGTTGGGCATGCATCCAAGTAAACTTCTAACATTTATTCGCAACAGAATTGCAGAGATACAGTCCACTTGTGCTAATCATACTTGGAGACATGTTCCAACCAATGAAAATCCCGCAGACCACATTTCACGTGGATTGACGGCCAGCGCGATAGTCCACGACAAGTTGTGGTGGAACGGCCCAGAATTCCTGTCCATGCCAGAAGACTCGTGGCCCAAATTAAACTTAAAGATTAAGACTACTAACTTACCAGAGGTTAAATCTCAAAATACATGTCTCGCTGTGGACTCTGGCTCTAGCGAGCTATTTCCGTTTAGCAGATTTTCAGATCTCAAACGCATGCAACGCACCTTTGCCTACATGGCTAGATTTATTCATAACACGCGTTGTAAATCTGATAAGCGAAGTGGCCCGCTGAGCACAGAAGAGCTTGACCGCGCTTTAAAACAATTAATATTGATGTCACAGAAGGAATCGTTCCTTTCCGAGTATACTAAAATTAGTTCCGGGATTCCCATTAAAAAGGCAACAATCTCGTCACTTAATCCGTACATAGACACGAACGAGCTAAATTTACTGCGAGTAGGTGGCAGGCTGCCTAATTCAGACTACGATTACGACAAAGTTCATCCGATTCTTTTGAGTAAAAAACATCGACTGACTAAGTTGTTGTTTGAAAGTCAACACAAAGCTCTCATGCACGCAGGTCCTCAGCATTTGCTTTATTCTATAAGGGAAAGGTATTGGCCAATTGGGGGACGCGACATAGCACGATCGGTCGCACGCCAATGCGTCACTTGTCGTCGTTTTGGGGGTCGTACCGTAACTCCAATCATGGGCAATCTCCCTAAACAAAGGCTGCAACCAGGCTCTCCGTTTTTAGAGACAAACGTTGACTATGCCGGCCCAATAATGATGGCCAATCGTAGAGGGCGTGGTTGTCGCCTGATAAAGGCATATATATGCATCTTTGTTTGCTGCAAAACTAAAGCCATTCATATCGAGCTGGTGGGGGATTTGAGCACGGCCAATTTTATTGCCGCGCTAAAGAGGTTCATTGCACGCAGAGGAAAGCCTACGGATATTTTTTGTGACAATGGTTCCAACTTTATAGGCGCGTCGAACGAGCTCAAGTCTTTTCTGCAGCAAAACGCTTCAAATATTGCAGATGCTATGAATTACGAGCCAATTAATTTTCATTTTTTACCTCCGCATGCGCCACACTTTGGCGGGTTGCACGAGGCCGGTGTACGTTCCGTAAAGCACCATTTACGCCGTGTACTAGGTTCGGCAAACTTAACGTACGAAGATCTTTACACTACACTCACACAAATAGAGGCATTACTCAACTCCCGACCCTTAACCCCACTTAGCTCGGACAAAAATGACTTCTTACCGTTGACACCGGGCCACTTCATTATTGGGCGAAGCATGACGGCAATCCCAGAGCAGGACCTCACTTCACGCACAAGATTGGTGGACCGATACCAGAAGATCCAGCAGCTGCGTCAGCACTTCTGGGGACGGTGGCAACTCGAGTATATTAGTGAGCTGCAAACCCGGACTAAATGGAAGCAGTCATCGAGCGGGGAGCTGGCCGTTGGGACCCTCGTTGTCATTAAGGACAAGCAGATGCCACCAATCAAGTGGCTCCTTGGAAGAATACACAAGCTCTTCCCAGGACGTGACGGCATTTCTAGAGTCGCCGAAATCAAAACCGCTACTGGGATGTTGCGCAGAGACTTCAGCAAGATCTGTCCCTTGCCAGTGGAGACTACCTACTGTTGAAGAACCAGGATACTTCAAGGTCCGCCGGCATGTCGCGTACCACTCCAACAAGGCGACCGCGGGGGAGTGATCGGCGGGGAGGCGGCAGACGTCACGTGACTTACCATCTTACCATCGCAGCGGCAACTCGGCCCGCATTACATTTATTGTATATTTTTATAATTAAATAAGTAACTAAACATTTGAGTTCATCATCAGCATCCCAAACTACGGATAGCCCCCAAACAATTATGGTTATTAGTTTATATTTATAATATATTTTATTACTACGCATTTTAGACAGTGGAAAGATCATTAAAAATAAATATGATTTTTTTTACATGACATAAAAGCGGTTTTAAATATTTATGCGTGATGAAATAAATGGCGAAACCATAATAAATTGTATTGTGTGTGTATTTGTTTAGTCGAATAGAAAATAAGAGTCATCGCTTACTTTTAATGTCATTTTAGAAGCGTCACCGTCTTTTTTTCTTTTATTTGTGGCATTCATAGGCCTGTTGGCGTTACATTTTGTTAGGTAAAAGGGTCTATGGCGCTCTCGTTTACTCAATAATAATTTCTTTTGTTACAGATAATAACGTCTAGAGTTGTGACATTCCACCATGGGCTCACCTGTTCAGTCTGACCTCGAGCGGCAGCACTCGATCCGACTACAGACTGACTCCTACTTGTACAGTTGAGCTCCAACCATGGTTAAGTAGTAGCATAAGACTTACAATAGTGATAAAATGAGCTTATAAGTTAAGTGGATGAGTGAGATGCCGTACTACGGGTATCGGGAGGGGGACTCGGACTCGGGCGGGGGATCCGAGTCCGATGGGGGGGAAGATTCGGAGGGGGGCATGAGTACCGAGAGCTCGGCGGGGCAGGGGCTGCCCTTCCCCGGGTTTACCCCCGTCGCGCTGAGATACCTGACGCAAGATTCTAGACCAAGAAGCTGGTGCTTGAAGCTGATCACCAATCCATATCCTTTTTAATAGATCGTTATTAATTTATAAATTAGACTGGTTATAAACAACAAAATTGCCAAAATTGTGTGATGTTTTCCAGAGGTCATGTATGAGTATCTACGAGTACTATCTATACTGATTAAGTACGTGCTATCGTTGCTTTCCGAATGTATGTTTTGTTAATATCTACCAAAGCACGGGGAAACTGGAACAAACTGACCAAAGATTAAAATTATTATATCTATTATAATTAAATGAATTTGGTAAACGAATAACACTATGTTGTCAAGACAACAGCTATCCTGTTGCTTAAGTTAATTACTATTACCAGATCATATTTCCATTGTAACTTCTCTTCTGATTATTATTGACATAAACATATTTATAACAGTGATATATAATTTCAATAACAAAAAATCAAACAACCTAAATTGCGATCGTCATCGCATTATTTTTTTAATACCACTAAGCATACCTAGATTAGATATATTATGAAGTAACAACTATGCACAGTTATAAACATTTGGTACAGTCAGCAGCAAAAGTAACCAAGCATAATAACAACTCACAATAATCTGTACAACTCTTATTCTCAAGATAGTAAATCCGTGTGCATATTATCTTGAGCACCTGGCGGGTCGATTGCAAAAAAAATGTACATAGTTAAAAGCTTAGTCAACCAAAAATCACGATCGCTTCCTTTGTGTGACGAAAGTTAGTCATACAAAATGTATGGGTAACATTCGTCACACAAAAAAAAAACAATTAAGTTTTGTTTTAATTAAAGCCCTTAACTATGTAGGTACAATGTTTTTGCAAATCCCTGGCGTGTATAGCAACTTCTGCTTAGGGAATGCAAACCCGGTTATTTTACCATACAAATAACCAGTTATAACCGGTTTTACTCATGGTAACAAAATAAGATATGACACTCCGGCTAGTGAGACTTGCTACGTCACAGATTTGTTTCCGCTTTATGGTAGGTACCTAACAAAATAATATATGCCGCCAGTCGTACAAAAAAAATATAATTTCTTCGATTGAGTTTTATTTTGTTGTAATAATTGATTTAAACAATCACGATTTTATGAGATTCATATGTAGGTGACAAGGGAATCACAGAGGGAATGACAGGGAATTATGATACACCACTGGCAATACAGAAACGGACGGACAGAACCAATCATAGCCTGATGACGTCAAAAGTCTCGGCTGTCATTTCGGAGTGGCATACCTTATTACACCACTAGCGACCCGCCCCGGCTTTGCACGAGTGCAATGCTGATAAATTACGCATGCATATAAAACTTCATCTTGAACCACACTATCTATTTAAAAAAAACGTTCAAAATCCGTTGCGTAGTTTTAAAGATCTAAGCATACATACATAGGGACTGACATCAGGAAGCGACTTTGTTTTATACTATGTAGTAATAGTTTTACTATGACAAAATAACCGAGCTTACATAGGTACCCTACTTCTGCAGCTTACTGTACATCATGCTACCACAAACTAAACTCATTTCATGGATCTCCTATTAAAACTTCTGTTCATATTTGTTGGGATGACATGCGTAAACACTAATTCATAAAACTGAATGAAATGTTTATGATGGATGCGATAGGGTAGACAGTTCATACAGTGTTTAGGCAGGCCTGTCGTAATCATTCATAAGTTTCATAATAAACTATCATTCCGCAAATAATTGAAGAATGTCGGCGTTGGCGCTATTTGAAAGGGATATTAGGAATTTGGATCGTCTTTATAATTTATAGACTTATGAGTTATGATTTATTTTATAAAAGTATTCGACTTCTTTATTAACTGTTTTTAAGAATCTTTGTTCTCATAGATTATTATGATCACCACGAAATGTTTCTTTGTATGTTATACAAAAACAATTAATCATCATGTAATTGTAATTTGTTGTATTAAGTGATAACCTAAATTCAAAATTTTAAAAATACCTTTGATATATCCAACCAGCACGTCTAGAATAACTTTGACACGCGACTCATGTCGCGCGAGATAGCATCATCCGTCACTATCTCATAGTACTGTACAGATAGAGACAGGTAGTATATCTCGCGCGAGAAAGAGTCGCATGTCAAAGTTATGCTAGCCGTGCTGACCATCTAAACAGCAACACATTCTATGCAGACCATCCGTTCGGGAGATGCTGATGCCACAAAAAACAAGATACACAGACACACAAAGGACGGGGTTTAAAATACGCCCCCAATAAGAGATAATTCTATTGAAATTTATTTGAAGAGTGGGTCAGGTTATGATGAATTATTGCATCAAAACTAGAGGCCTATGTCCTACAGTGGACAAACGTATACTATGAAAGAGAGGTTCAGTTGCAATGTAGGAAAGAAAACGCAGCGAGTTTTGAGGATCAGTATGTTTGACCCTGACATTGATTTTGCTGTAACGTTTTGCCAAATTTTCATTTGTCCGAAACCCATTTTTTTCAAAACTCCTAATTTTATAGAATACGTATAAAACAAATCTTACCTAATATAATGGGTTCTTCAAAACGATGTTTATAATTATAACATTCTGAAAATATTACGGGTGTCAGGAAAAACCTACCTACTTTCGGACAAAAGAAAAATTGGTGAAACGTTACAGATGGGAAGCCACGGTTCGCAGTTGAGATAGGATACCGTTATTCCGATATTTGAAATACGACCTTCGTAACGCGCTTTCCCACCTCATTCAAATATTGTTTGACACGAAATAAAGACGGAACATTAATTACGGCATTAATTTTGAATTTCGAACTACACAAATGTTAAACTTATAACACCTTTTTGACGGGGGTTAAAAATACGCCCTCAATAAGATATAATGGTAATTTGTTTGAAATTATATTGAAAATTATTTGAAGAATGGGTTAGGTTGTGATGAAATGTCCAATAGTGGATAAACGTAGGTATGCTTAAAAAGAGAGGTTGGGTTGCATTGTAGGAAAGCAAAACGCCGCGAATTTTGAGGTTCAGCAGGGTGTTGATTCTGCTGGAACCACAAGCGTTATTCAAATCTTTGAAATACGAAGATAGTAACGTGATGTCCCGCTTATTCAAATATTCTTCGACACGAAATAAAACGGAACGGCACAAATTTCAAATTTCGAAGCTCGTTCAGGGCTCGTCAATCCCTTACAGTGCGTGGATTGCGTGCGGGTGCCGATATTATTTATTTATCCAACTAGTGCGACATTTCTTCCCAGCGTGATTGCGCCGAGGCCAGTCCCAGAGCTCTCGCCCAGAGTTATCTCTTTGTAGCCCTGGTACATTATTAATACGGGCCTGAATAATGAGCCGAAGCCGTATTCGGAGAATTGAATGAGAACTGGATCTTTTACGAATTTTCTGGAGGTAAATTTCGATGATGGTACTATCCTTCTCAATTCATTCTTTCGGCGTTCCCAATGCAATTGAAACTGGCTACTATTTAATGTATCCATCCATGTCAGTAAAAACGAATACTATAGGTACCTACAAATTATAATTTTATAAAGAGACCCGTAGAGAGTACAGTAAAAAAAGTGGTGGTAGCCTAGTGGTTAGGACATGCGACTTTCAATCCGGAGGTCGCGGGTTCGAACCCGGCCCCTACCAATGAGTTTATTTATTTGTCAGATGGCAGTCGCTTGCGTAAAAACTAGCGCCTACGCCACATCTTGGGATTTAGGTAGCCGACCACGATTGAGAATTCATTCTCAAAAAAACCGGCCAAGTGCGAGTCGGACTCGCGCACCGAGGGTTCCGTACAAACACTTTCCATCCCTAAGTGGTTAAGTTAAGTTTGCACCTGGTATGTATAGCGCCCCATATAAATTAGGTGCAAAGTTAGGTATTAAAAAAACTACTTACTAGATCTCGTTCAAAACAATTTTCGTTGGTAGTTTTTATAGTAATGTACATCATATGTTTTTTTTAGATCTCTCATTTTCTTATTTTAGAAGTTAGAGGGGGGGGGGACCAACTTTTTTCCACTTTGGAAGCGTCTGTCACGCAAACTATTCGGTTTAGAAAAAAAATATTCCAGAAACCTCGATATCATTTTTGAAGACCTATCCATAGATACACGTATGTGTTTGATGAAAAAAAATTTTTTTAGTTTCAGTTCTAAGTATGGGGAGCCCCCAATATTTATTATTATTTTTTTATTTTTGCATCAAAATCTTAATGCGGTTCACAGAATACATCTACCTACCAAGTTTCAACGGTATAAGCTCTTATAGTTTCGGAAAAAAATGGCTGTGACATACGGACGGACAGACAGACGGACAGACGGACAGACGGACAGACGGACAGACGGACAGACGGACAGACAGACATGACGAATCTATAAGGGTTCCTTTTTTGCCATTTGGCTACGGAACCCTAAAAATGGGACAAAGGCTAGGAGGATGATGAAAGAGACCCAGTACGTTTTGCATTTCGTATGCTGATTTTGGACTTAGTCAATCACAACTTGCTGACACGACTCTCATAATTATGTTTTACATGTCAAAGTAGGGACGATTACATCAACCAAGTTGCTCATTTATTTTACTGTTTTATATGTATGCACATTAATATAGATAATCCAGAAAGATGAAAACCAATCCATAAAAAAATGCAGTGAAAATTCACTTATACTACACCTATTATACACATACATTTTGTCATATGTCAGTACATTACATTATGCGAAAGTTAGTAACTCCGATTTAAACAAAAGCGGGAAAAAACGAAACGGGAAGACTACACACACGCGCGTAGGTATGCCTAAAGATGTTTATACTTGAATTACCAGACGATTCCATAACCATGACCACGATGAGCGTTGTCGTCAGGAAATTACCAACACCAAGGTAATTAACTAACACGTATATTTACGCGAGAGTTCCGTTTTGTTGTGATTATTAGTAACTGCAATCAAAAGATAATATACGTTTCTTTGACTGCGTAAACAGAGTTATTGCTGTTATCGTAAAAAGGCATGGCAGTATTCTACTCTAGTGTATCGTATCAGAATCACCTCGCGAACACGTTTCACATGTAAATGCTGTAGTTCCACCGAACAGTCGTCACTGCTTATTTATTCCACTGTTTTTCTATGCACTGTGTAGCTAACGCTCACAAAGCTCAAAGGTGCTCGAAATAATGTAAACGTATTTGTAGCAATAAATGTTACATATATACAGACAGCTGCATTAAATGTAACATATACAGCTGCATTAAATTCACAACAATATCGCCACTTTAATATAATAAATAAATAAGTAATAAATATCAGACATCGAATCGATCTATTCCCAAATTAAGCTCAAGAAGGTTGTGTTATGGGTACTAGACGACGATATACATACTTATACATATATACTTTAATACATAGAAATGTATCTATATACATATATACTTTAATACATAAAAAAACCATGACCCAAGCACAAATATTCGAGTTCATCACACAAATATTTGCCCTGGCCGGGATTCGAACCCGGGACCGCCGGCTCAGTATCCAGGTCTCTAAAAACCGACCCAAACGCGTCGTCCTAATCCAATAATATGACCTATTAAGTCATAATAATTAACTTCGTTTTCTTACCTTTGATCTAGATACGTACGCACTACTTCTGGTATTTAATTACCGCAGATGTCTCGAAATTCTAATAATAATGTTCTCACAAAAGCTGAGGCCGTAATACTTTAAAAAGTAAATTGTCTGGAATAATATAACGTAAGCCCAATCAAGAACATGCCACTTGACTGGGCATTCATAAATGGAGATAAAAAAACGAAACGATTTAAAGTTAAAACATCGCATCTATTTATCTGCTGAGTTATCATTATCAACTTATTCCCGCCTTTTGTATTCTACTGTTTTTCTATATACTATGTCCAATGTTGTCCTGAGAGCAAATGAATAGACTTTTCGATTTAAAGTTTAAATTAGAGTTTCGTTATCAGGAATGTTGATAACTTTTATATCCATTTTCTACTTTCTCTTTGAACATTCTACATACGTAATACATAAATTATAACTTGGTCGTGAGCATATATATTTTGGTGTAAGAGGTTTTTACAGTTATTTTTATACTCGTTTATTTTTATTGCCTATTTTGATTACTTTGTTTGACTTCTGTCTGATCTGACTAAACTCACATAAATATCGTAGTAGCAGTAAAATTATGCGCCTAAACTTACACGTTTTTTTATTATTAAAATTCAACACGAAGCGTGAAGAAGCATCTCTCGGGCCAGCATGGCAGTGTCAACTGACTTGGCACCGTTGGTTTCTCGTCAGTTGCCATTGCGACTTGGGCTCCCCTTTTTGCTTACCATCAGGCGAAGTGGAGCCACTATGTTGTGCCGTTTAAAAAAAAAAAAAAAAAGCACTATGTATTTGGAAGTTCCAAATATAAACACAATCATAACTACACAAAAAAAACATTATTAAATTTGTTAGGTTATTTATTGCGTGTTTGGCTAAAGTTGTTTAAAAATGTATAAATAAATAAATAAATAATAAAATAATTTTGCAAATTTTCATTTGGATCCTATCCTTGGATCATATTAATCTTAATAAAAATTCAAATATTTGAATATAACGGATTTTTGACGCTATTAACTTGAACAACAAATAAAAACAGGTGTAACCAAGTCTGAGTTACAAAGCTTAGTGTAGAACACAACAACATATACGTACATATTCGTATATCGTCGGCTAACTACGTATCATATAAATTATTAAAAGAATCTGGTTAGTCTCATCCGACGAGCATGTGGGTAATGAAACGGAGATTATTGTGTACATTCACCGTTGGTGCAAATCATGAGATACAGCGACTCATGTAATCATTAATTAAAGTAGTTACATGTGATGTTTTGTATTTTAAATAACACAAATTATAACGGGTCTAACGCGATATTTCTTATTTACCTTCATAATCTAACGTTTCGGCGGGGTTGCACACGCCGTGGTCTCAGATGCACTGGTGAAACAGCGAGTTGTTACTGAAGCTGTCGGTAGTACTACATTTGGCCGACAGCTCTGGAGCTGTGAAACAGCGAGTTGTTACTGGTAACAACTCGCTGTTTCACCAGTACATCTGAGACCAAGGCGTGTGCAACCCCGCCGAAACGTTAGATTATGAAGGTAAATAAGAAATATCGCGTTAGACCCGTTATAATTTGTGTTAATTATGTGTACAAACCGCGAGGGTATAAAGTTTTATATTTTGTTTTATATATTATGTATATTTTGTGTCACTAGTGATCTGCTTTAGTATAGGCATCACTGAAAAACAGCGTCATGAAGTGAGTATTTCTTACGTCATGACATTAAGCTGAGTGGCGACCTTTTTAGCATTGATTTAATCTACATATAAGTTGGTTGCACCGCCCACAATTTCTCTGCTTTGCCCGAAGGTTGACTGGTAGAGAATGCCTCATGGCATTAAGTCCGCCTTTTGTACGATAAGTTTTCTTTTGTGCAATAAAGATTAAATAAATAAATAAATAAATAAGTATTACGCGTTAATCATGTTTATGTATATTGTGCTAAATAAGCTTATTACTTTCTTTCCTAATTTGCAATTATTTGTCGAGCGAACGAAACGTCTCTTTTTCAGCTTGGCCCAAAATTCTTTCGCATGTCCGGATGTCCGCTTGTCCGGAATTTCCGGCGGCTCTCTCATAGAGGGCGTATTTCTTACGAAATTCTGTCACTGACAGAAAATACTGGGTTTGGATGATATGAAATGTAGATGTAATATTTTCTTTGGTTTCCGCGATTGTCGCACATTTAAATAAAAAAAATTAAACGGATTATATCAAAACTCACTAAGGAACAAACATCTACTTAAAACATAGCTCGTATCTCAGTGTCAGTCTACTTACTAGATACAACATTTTGAAGAGCAGTGACAGAAAATTTTGTGAGTTTTGGCTGTCACCAGGCGATATCACACGTGTATATTCCTTATTTGGAATATCCTTCTGAAGTATATCGTCTAAACACAATGTCACTAGACTTCAAAAAATACAAATATGACTCTGTTATTGTTTTATAACTGTACCAAAATTGTGAGCAATCAAAATTGAGTTACATCGCATGTAGTTTAAAACTCGTTGAAAATTAAAAGCGGTTTAACACACCGGCTGCACAAAAACATTACAAACAGTTCGTAAATGGAACGAAATTTAAATTGAATCCCATCAGTACATTCCACAATTGAAACTAAACCCGCATGCCTGCCACAGATAATGAACAAAATAACATTTTGGCTTCAAAGCAACAATCAGAAAATACGTGAAACTCTGTACTCAATTACACAATGTAATTTTACCAAGCGTTTTGTGAATTGTGTAACATTGTTTTCATTCGATGTTTGTTTGTGAATCAAGCACTTTTTCACACAAATTGAATAGGTACCGGTATTTTGTTTCATACAAAAACCGTTATGTAACAGTATTCAATTGCAGTTTCTTGCTTAGTATTACACATTTACCGGATTATATTACACCGATAACAATCCCTGCTATTTAAATAAATTTCCTGAGCTTCATATGATAACAAACATTGTCTTTACTAAATTTTAACATTTACTAAAAATAAACATAAAATATCAAATAATTACAACATAGGAGGAGAAATGATCCAAAGGGTTTCGCATGTGAAGGATCTTGGGGTGACACTCGACGAGAAGTTAACTCTTGATCAACATATTAATAATATCACTGCTAAAGCCTATCAGATGCTTGGGTTTGTTCTTAGAGCTGCTAAACCTTTAAAAAAATACACGTCATACCTACTCTTGTATAAGTCTCTTGTCCGGCCCTACCTGGAATATGCATCAGAAGTTTGGAACCCTCTCTATATGACATATACACACCAGGTGGAGGCAGTTCAGAAACGATTCCTGAGAGCACTTAACTACAGACTTGCTCATACACCCTTGTCATATGAAAAGCTTCTCGAGCGGTACAAGCTTAACACACTGGAAAGTAGGCGTAAAATGCAGGATGCAATGGTACTGTGAAGACTGCTGGGGGATAGCTTCAGATGATGAATAATAGAGCACTAGAGGTACTTCGTTAAAACTGTTTATTGCCCAGAGGCCAGACGATAACTAACTATACATTTTATTTTTATGACTAATGTCATACGTCTTATTCTAAATCTAAAAACTACTTTATTCTTAAGTTGACGGCCAAGCACCTTCCGTGAAGCACAACCTTCACATTTCCCGCCGTCTCGGGGTGGACGAGGGAAATTCATCTTAATACAGACACACTAGACATACTACTCCTGCCTAACACATAATAAGTCCCTACCTATGCAGGGATACCCATACATTCATACCCAGATGGTCTCTTGCTAAGAGATAACCAGGGTCAGGACATGAGCAGACACTAGCCTATGGCATGTTACGTAATCTGACATGTTGTCTGACACTGGCTTCGCCTTGACAAAAACCCTGCTAAAAAGGCAAGGCACCAATCTGACTACCCCAAGTGTCATTCGACTTAATAGACTAAAGCATAGACCATTCGATACAATATTAAAAAGATAGGCTTCCACAATTTAATCGCCTGGTGTAAAACCGGCTTAAATAAATTACCCGATTAAATCGCCTCGAATGTTCCCACCTTAACTGCCTGGAGTATGACACACGTCGCATGCTCCAAACAATTGTACCACGATATGTCACTGCCCTTATATTAGATGCCTGACACATTGTCTATGACACTTGTCTCAGTCATCCATACAAACAGTGACAATCGTCTACCACTAGCTTTATATTAGAATCCTGGCGCATATATATTAAATATGCCCCAGAAATCTGTACCTTAATTACCTTTACATTTGAATCCTGAAGCATATGAACTATGTTTCAAGATTCCGTACCTTAATTACCTCTTATCCTAAATAAATACCTGGACTAAAGTATTATCTTTAGTCCAGCTATCTGTACCACTCCTAAACAAAAAGAAATTACGACCTCATAATTGATTTTACGACCATCGACCATAGCAGTACACGTCATAATGACATGTCAAAATGCTATGTCACTGTCGAAAAGTCAATTATTATTAAAACGCGAAACGAAAGTTATTTTTATTAAAGAAATCCTACCTAACATTTAATTAAAATTAATAAAATTTATTATATTACAGACATGAAAATAAAATAAAATCTTCAGTCTGCATTGGCCTGATGCAGGGTGCAGAGTCCTTGGCCCGACAGGCCAAGACCCCACGATCCTGCCGCCGCCTGGATGAAGAATGCGAGCCGCATTCAGTCACACCAGTAGCTGAAATCCCAGGGAGCTGGGACAGCTATGGCCTCCGCAGTGTGATACATGAAAATAAAAGATTATTATAACATGTGTAAACATTAAAGTTCTGAAAAGAAAATCAGTGTTATAATTAATTATTGGAATTCTGTGAAAGTTATAAGTTATTATTATTACAAGGAAAGGTATTGTAAGTGCAATAACTTAAAAAGCAATAAATTTATAGTGCAAGAAATTAAAAATTGAACTTCCTATAGTAATATCTTAGAAATGCAGCTAATATATAGTGGAAAGAAATTAAATTATAGTTACAACAGTGACACTTGCAAAAGCAACAAACATAACTGCATCCTTGTACAGTCAGCCTGAATTAAAAATTGCTGAAAAATAATAGTTTTATTATTTACACCCTAGAAATATAGAACTGTTTAAATTTATTTTTAATTAACGATTGAAGAATTTCTTCAATCTGTTAACATGAATTATTACATTCTTGGCACGACCATTAGGAGTGAGTCTTTGCACCACATAATTCCATGGAGATAATCGGTGGATTTTTTTTTAGGGTAATAATTTATGCACAACGATTATTATTTGTAGGACCCTACTAACATCTAGAACTATCATACACCTAGCATAATTATTATGGGACAATTATTTACATCCTAATAAACACATATTCTACAAATTATATATTATGGTTCATTATTGCCTGATAGAAGCGCAGCGTTTCGATCGGCGTCCACGGTGTCCAGCGGCGCTCTTCAGTGCTTGAGCGGCCCTCCTCGCTCAGGCACGCTGTTCCTGATGTTGCACTTTCTTGACAAGCACTCGGTCCGGCACAGCACATATTAATCAAATAAAGTTTTACTAGCAATATATTGTATAATTAGTGATAATGGCTGAACTTGAAGGCTTCCACTCTTTAAGAACATTTGCTACATCGTTTGACAACACTGAAATTGAATGTTTTTCATTGGCAAAATTCCATATTTTCATTGACAGTTGCTTGTCTGATGTCAACAACGTGTGCTTCAAGCGTATAGAAACGAATTATTGGGGATTCTTGCGATTTTCGCCGACGATGATAAAATTCTTGTACATTATTTTCGGCTCGACGGGAATTCGTTGTTTAACACTGAAAGAACATCCTCAACCGATGTCTGAAATTAATCTGTAATACGGTCCCCGAAAATTTATACCGTAATTGCCATTTGTGATTATTTTAATTCGTATTTTCACACGGGCCAATATTTAAACGTCGGAAAAGCCATTAATTGTGCTCGTCTCCATTTTCGTATGGAATCCAAACAAATCAAATGCACAAACAGATTAAAATCGCATAGGATGAAAAATGATAATGGGTGATTCAATAATTCGACAACTTCACCCGTCTGTCGAACTCGCTCCGTTACGGCAGTGCCGTCACGACATACAATACCACACTGATGATGGCAATTCGCAATTGCCAAATGTGCACTTATTCTTCGTTGCGCTTCGTGCGCATATAGACAGTGCGTTCCGCTCCTGTACGGCTTCTATGCAAATCGTATGCTTCCAGTACGTAATTGTAACAGATGCCCAAGAATCTGTGGACAAAATTAATTGGGAGCGGGGAAACTTTCAATACTCGCGTGACTCTAGTTAAAAATTTCGCAGCCTCCACCAAGTGTGAAGACTGCTGGGGGATAGCTTCAGATGATGAATAATAGAGCACTAGAGGTACTTCGTTAAAACTGTTTATTGCCCAGAGGCCAGACGATAACTAACTATACATTTTATTTTTATGACTAATGTCATACGTCTTATTCTAAATCTAAAAACTACTTTATTCTTAAGTTGACGGCCAAGCACCTTCCGTGAAGCACAACCTTCACAGTACTATTTAATATATGTACGGGCCACTATGACTGTCCGAAATTATTGGAAAGTATAAGTTTCAGAGCCCCTCCACATAGAACGCGAACCAAGTCCCTATTCGCGGTCCCGATGGCTGCGACCAACGCAGGCGTTCGAGCTCCTCTGCGCAGAATGTATCAGCAATATAATAGGAGCCTGGTCTCGGTTGATATATTTAGTAACACACGTGTTAATTTCAAGAATAAAGTTACCCAACTCTTGTAATCCAACAATGGTCCAAGTTGCTTTTCTAAACTACGAGTCATTCACTCACTCAGGAATTGTATGTGTATGTAGGTACTCTCGTGCGCATTGTTTAACCTAGAATTTGTCTGGTTCTTCTTTTACGGTACCTTAAGTTAGTAATAGTATAATACGTTTTCATCTCAGTTTTAGTATAAGTAGTGTTAATCAAGTGTTCTTTTAATGGCAATGCCACCTTATTTACTTACATAAAATCTTAGTGGGAATTGTGTTAGGATGTAGGCTATACCTAACGTAAGATTTCTTTTCTTATTATGTAACTGTTTTTGTCTATGTCTGTTTTTTTCCCCAATAAAGAAAATAAAGAAAATAAAATAAAAATTGTCGTTATAAGTAGTGAAATTCTGACACCGAACTGAAATGCATTACCCTAGACTAAAGTATATTGACTTAATTTAATAGTAGCAATTGGATCAATTAGTTTGAGCGACAAAGTCATCAAACTACCAGAAACAACCACTTACGAGTGCATTCCCAATAGACTTACTCACAGAAACTATGAAATTAGTTCAATAGAAATGGACAAGTTAGGTGTTTGATTGATTGACATGATTGATTGATTGATTGATCGTTTTTATTTATTTCTTTATTTACTTTATACAGATAAAGAATGAACAAACGTTCATTCATATTTAAACTTAATGTTTCTGTAGTATCCAACAACAAGAACGTTCTACTTTTAAAATGTTTACTACACTAATACACAACACAACACACCGACGCGTTAGTCGTTCATATCTGACAGTATTGCGCTGAAAAGCTATATTCAAGTACAGTACTATACGATTTGCTAGGTCTACTATTTCAATACTGATTGCCTGGAATGTAGACACAAATTTGTTCAAATAGTTCTTAATTAAATTAGATACATCAACATCTGTGCCCCTTTTTACGCTTTCCTAGGAATTGAAGCAATCTGGTCGAAGCTGAAGAGCCTAAGTATCGATTCGGGTCATATCCGAAAAAACTGGCCAAGTGCGAGACGCGCGGACGCAGTTTTTTTTCTGTATTTGTTATTTCGACAATAGAAATATCTGTGAAAATGCCTACTGTATTTATAGCTATCACGGTTCATGAGATAAAGCCTGGTGACAGTGTAAAGCAAAAAACGGCAAAAATCACGTGTTATGACAGCCACTTAAATACCACTTTAATTATTTAGTTAAATAATTAAAGTGGTAAATACCACTTTAATTATTTAGTTAAATAATTAAAGTGGTATTTAAGTAACGTTATTTTGTTTTTAGTATTTATAGACAGATGGACAGCGGAGGGTTAGAAATTGGGTCCCGTTTTTTACCCTTTTGGTACGGAACCTTAAAAACAATAATAGAGTCACGTTATTTCTCTTTACTGTAACTTTATGTAAGTATAACAGGCAGTTATTTCTGAATATATTATCGCTTTCAATTCTCCCTGTAGGTCACATTTATTACAATGAAAATTTTATGACTCACATTTAGCTAAGCACATTACGAGTAGTTACAGGGGAATATTAAGTACAATCACATATCATTAAAGCAGCAACATCTCGGATATATGCCATTACTGACATGAATTTCATCTTTTAATAAAAAGTTAAATAGAAAATTGTGAATCTCAGACATATTGAAATACATATATTATGAAACGGTTTACTGACGCCGCAAGAGTCCATATCGCTCGTCATGTTTAGTTTCAATTTTCGTGATTCGTCATCAGGAGAGCCGATCAGTCACGGCGGCGGCCAATTGATTGGAATCACGAACCGATATGAAACATGTCGAGCGATTTTCGACTTTTACGACGTAAGTAAACTCGTTTCATATGCATTTGAAAAAGTTTATATATCTACGAATCCACATATTACAAAACTAAACGTTAATAAAATTTATCCTACCAATAAATCGATCGTGCTAATAATGCGAAAATGTTTAATCGCGCATGCGTTATACATAGTGAAACGTACGTCTTGTTTTAACGCATCTGGCTGGTCCATAAAATTGTCCATAACAAATAAACATCCGCGCCATTGGCCCATTTCCAAGAGAAAAAAAACGAGTCATGGTTCAAACTACACAGTCCGATAGTTTCAACCTAAGGTTAAACTGAAACAACTGTGGGAGTTTCCAATAGGTTTATACAGTACCCTTTCCCTTTCCTAATTTAGTTTTTAAGTCCTTTGTAATGGTGGTGCGTCTTCTTCGCTGCAATAAATGTGTTTTCTTTCTTTCTTTTTCTTTCTTTCCTTTCCATGAATAAACGTGACCGTACTCGCTAGCGACAGCGTGAACGATTTGTATGGAGAATAGTACAGCGCCCCTAACGGTTACTTTGTAGAACTACAATTCTCCATACAAATCGTTTACGCTATCGCTAGCGAGTTCGGTCAATGTAAACTCACGGTAAGGGTTCAGGGCACAGGCGAATTCGATATTTCTAATAGCATATGATCAAGATATACAACACTAAATTATATACTTTAGCTATTATGTTCTCTTCGAAGTAAGTAACCGTCATAAAGGGGCTTCTAAACGGGCCATGTTTCGCTGCAATTTGTGGCCGGCCATTATTTGTATCTTGCTCTAGCGTAGGGTGTCAGAGAGGGACGGCCATAGTTGCCGGCCACAAATTGCAGTAAAATATGTCCTGTCCCGTTTAGAAGCCCCATAACACTTTTAAAAATTAAAAATAGCTGTTGCAAGTTTAAACCAGTTAGTTTCACATTCTCTCTCGCGTCAGTTCATTTCATTAGTTTGGTCAGAATTACCTACGGTAGAATGATCCTGACGTCCTCACTGGTGAACATGAATGAATGACAGTTCACTGATAGTCCAGAATGATCGACTGAACTGACGCCATAATTGTGTAACCGATGTCTCTTTTCCTTATTATATTATTACAAAATATTTGCCCTTTTCATTCTACAAATTGTAAGATAAAGGCAACCAATATTCTCTAAGGTTCTAATTTACATCATCATTGGCCTTTTACGTCTATAACAGCCTCGGCCGCATTATTGACTTTTTTTTCCCTATGTTAAGCTTGCGGGTCCTACGGACCCTTTGCACTGCTGGTGCCAACTGCTTTGCACTGCTGGTGCCAACTGCTTTGCACTGCTGGTGCCAGACATGCTACTCCGCTTGGAGTAGCACCGGAGTGGTCCGATTATTGACAAATAAATGTAGCGCCTATCGATGAAGGGAGAAGAGCTGCACGTGTCTCAGGTTGTGGGAAAGAAAAAAAAAAAAAAAAAAAAAAAAATAAAAAAAAAAAAAAAAAAAAAAAAAATCTTTATTCATGAAATCATAGTAATAACAAATGGCATAAAAGGTCTTAGATCTATACAGAGCATTCTTAATACTGGTGCCTGAACTAGGAGAATCCTGTATCTCAGGCTTTGAGAGTTCAAAATATACTCTAAGTACAAAAATAATAATCATTTACAATTAATACAATACTTATTGAATTCATAATATAATAATACTATAAAACTATATAATATTTTTTTTGATATTGCTTAATTAAGATATGTTCAACTATGTAGGACATTGCATTGTCACCGTTAGCACAAATTGAAACTAGGACAGTCGGAATTGCATGAATCGTCAGCTTGTTTAATTTGTTTAGGTATATTACAAATCAGAAGCAAACCAGGCTTCATCATTTGTGCAACTACACCATAACACAAAGTCATCCTCCATAATTTACAACAGGGTGCGCATTTTTAGAGCTCCGTACCCAAAGGGTAAAAACGGGACCCTATTACTGAGACTTCGCTGTCCGTCCGTCCGTCTGTCATCAGGCTGTATCTCAAGAACGATGATAGCTAGACAGTTGAAATTTTCACAGATGATGCATTTCTATTGTCGCTATAACAACAAATACTAAAAATAAAATAAAATAAATATTTAAGGGCGGCTCCCATACAACAAACTTGTTATAGATTATGGTACGGAACCCTTCATGCGGGAGGCGGACTCGCACTTGCCCATTTTTTTATTTCACATAGCGATTGGTTTTCATGATCATAAACTTATTGTTTGTCATAATACTCTGAATTTACTTTACAAGAGTTTTGAGAGTAAAACCCATAAGCTTAGGTTAGGTTAGGTACAAACCTAATCTTATGGCTAATACATAATAATCCAGAAAATTAATTTGTTCCAGAGACAAGTAAAAATTATGATTATGATCCATTAGAATAGCTTGCAAAATTATAGTGGAATATGTTATAGTCTTCGTCCATCATGTAAATAATTCACACTTCATTAACTTTTTCTCATTGACCTATATAAGACACGTTGTAAGTACATGTCGAGGGAAACTTTCTAACATGTTTAAATAACACAGGTTAGTGTGACACTTTTATTTATCGCTTAGGCTGCTTGTCCAGAAATAATTATGAAAAATGTGTACCTAACTACAGAGGAAGAAAAATTCTGCGAAATGATATTTCAGCGAAATTAAAATATTCGACGAAACAGGTTTCTAGGAGTCAAAGGGCCGATACTGCCCACTTCAAATGTAAAACTGATGAAATTATGCGATTAGCTTTTTCAAAAGAGTTTTAATAGCTTAAAATATTGTGTTTAATGGTTTTCTCGAACTTTATGTTACAAGAAAATACGCTCTTTACGCCTGGCAAGGTTGATTTAATCAACAGTGAAGTATAGTGGCATAATTATGGATTGTAGATGGTTTTGGGTATTACGTACCTATATAGTATGTAATAATAATATAATAGTATACATTATGTGCGTACGCTCCAAGTTACAAAGACCATGCGCTCAAAGGCTTACGCAACAGCGACTATCACCCCCATTGTATAAAACAGCCTGCGCCCACATTACACGTGCGGCTTACCTCTAATACGGCTTAAGACACAGTCCAATCACAGTATCTTGACTTCAAGTAAATGTTGAGAAATCTAATCGGTTTGAGTTTGCTTCTTAGGAAAGAAAAGTAATCATGAAGAAGGCATTGTGTCATGTTTGCAACTTACACCAGGCCTATGATAGTTGTATTAGTTGTGTTTATCACGCCATAAATAAATGATAATGCATCTGTCACTTACACTCTCAGTTTGTCATAAAGTGACCGATATGCTTTTTCAAACGCAACCATCATACTTAGGCCCGCTGATATTCATATCTAAACTTACATTATATAAACGTATTGGGGTACAAAATCGGTAACAGGTAATTTCTAGAAGTCATCTACAGTAGTGGAAAGGGTCTATGAGATTTTCTCTTATAGTTAGTTGCCATCAAATTAATCACATAAAATTAAACAAGTTGTAAGATAGTAAAACAGGCCTATTTCTTAGTCAAAGGTTCTAGAAAAAACTACATTGGCAATTTCAGTTTAAGGAAAACTAGGATATAGAAACATACATACCATAAATATAGTGTCTTCTATTACAAATAGAACATTCTTGTGAAGTCATTATCCGGTCAAATGTTACCTACACTGTGCTCAAGGTGCACAATGGCCTTATTGTGATACCATGTCGGGAATAAAGGACCTTGTAACGAGTATTTAACTTTAAAGCCAAGGGACGACCAAGTTAATAACGCCCATTAGCATAATACTTATTACTTATGCGTTTCGCACCTCACCTATTAATAGTACATTACTGCAGACGCCAGGAAGAAGGGTTTGTCGAGTGATAGTGATACGAAGCCTACCGGCTTCGTCAGCCATTTTCTCGGCTAGGTATGTATAGTGCTTTTCTCAAACATAATATTCAATGAAATAAAAAATACACCACTCAAAAGAAATGCTGTTTAGCGTGTCCATGAACACAGACGCCATGTTTAAAAAAAGTACTTCCCGGCTTAGGCCTTTAACTTTGTATGAAATTCCTTTACAGTTCTCTCGAGTTGTTCCGCCCGAAACGTGACACTAAGAAGCCTGTTATAACGCACGTTATGACGGCATTACATTGCATGTTTGAGAAAATGTCTTAAATCTAAATATGATAATGAATAGGTACTAAATAACTAGATTATTATACGAGAGTTGAAATTGCTTCTAAATTATATTACGACGCTAACAAAATAGTATCTCCGTAATACAATCAGACACAACATAGTCCCAACACAATTATTATATGCCTAAATTGTCTCACACGTAATTTAGTGCTCCCAAAAGTACTCAAACTATAACGACTAGACCTAACTTAATTAAAATTTAATTCCTCTTACACATTACTTTAGGAAGGATACTTAGACTGTGAGGAAATAAGTTTCTGTTATTGCATATTTCTGCAGACACCCGGAAAGAAGAGCTTGCCGGGTGAGTAAGTGGACGGTAGTAGGTAGGACGTGATACTTTGAAGCCTTCACGTTATGATGTCATTTCAATGCATGTTTGAGAACATTCAGTTTTGTGACAAGTTTTTATAGCCAACTGTAATTTTCTTTGAACATCCATCAATTAACTCACTGAGACGATTCTAAAGACCCCAAAATCGGTAGGATTGTTTTATCAATTACATAGTTTCTAGGGCCACCTTCCGGCTCCATCGTCAGACCAGCGCCATGGTTCAATTGATGATGGTAAAATTTCAGCTTTCGGTTGAAGATATCTGACACCCGAACAAACACAGTTCTGTTGTTTTGTTTTGTTTCGTATCGATTTATGCACAAATTACTTATTATTAGAATGTGTGTACTAGGTGGCCGTTTGCGGCGAAATTTTGGGCAATAAACAGACGCTTATTATACAAATGTAATTATAATAGACGCGCAAAAATCGAATCCGTCTGATAAAGAATATTTCCTTCCCATTCAGTTTCTAAAATATCGTGAAAATTGCTTAGGTTTTAGAGGAGAAAACAGACGAGAAAGAAACCTAAGTTTGTATGGATAAATAAGTAGTGGTATTTCCCCTTCTAGCCCTCTACCAGGGCTCAATCAGAAAAATCACTATTTCCCAATCATAATTAACTAACTCTGGAGTACTGCCCAAGTGCCCAACAAAACGGAATAGTTGCCAACCATATCTGTAATGTAACTGTTATTTACCCAATTTACTTTTATCGTCTCCTTCTGTATCAAATAGGTATTGCAGCATAATTGGTTCGTAGTACCATACAATCGCTTACAGTGAAACAGTTTCAAATGTATTTTCCAATGTCTCCATCTGTGAGACACATTATACATGATGATTTTGAGTGCTTTGATAGCAGTATCTACATGCATAGTCATAATTATGTACTCCCTCCCTTCTTTCTTTAACGTAGTCGGATAAAAAGTATCCTTTATCCATCTATGAATGTCCGGGTATTCCTGTATCAAAATTGGTTAAAATTTGTCCAAGTATTGACATATACATACTAACCTACCCGTCGTTACTCATTTGTTCTATATATCGTTGTCACTCACTTGAAAGCTCGGGTATCAATTTGCTGGCAACTTAGTAACATGCATTGATTGGCATTTGCGCCAAACATGGATGTAGAAAGTAAATGGATGGAGCAACTTCTAATAAATAAATGAAGCATCTCTAACAAGTGAGTTTATAGAGGCCCATTAGTTGCGCCCTGATTTCTATCAATTAATGTCACTACTGGGTCTAGCAGACCCAGTGCATTATATTAAAAATACAAAAAAGTAACTCACGTAAATTTTAGTTTCGGTTATCCTTGATAAAATTAGGTAAGAGGCTTAGCTTGACATCGCTAATGACATATATATCTGAGACATGTCCACCCTAGCAATGGCTTAGAAAAAGACTATTGAATAGAAAAATATATTATGATCTTTTTAATTACTTCACACATAAACATACACATAAATGTATGAAAATAACTTAGTTATTAAAACGCAGTATTTTACGCGCATGGCGGGTGATGTCAGTTGCCACAAGCACTTTATGTGGAGAATTTTGACGTTCAGACATGTCACTCTTTGGCTTCCATTTCTGAATCCTGCACCACAACTATATCACGCGGCTAGAGCGATGAATATTCAAATATTACCCTATCTCTTTCTGTGCTGCACTGTGAGACAGTGACGGGTGAAGTTACGTCGCGCGCCAAGAGTCGCCTAGTTGTGCTAGAAGGGCTGATCTCAGTGGCCCGTATGTTCTCATTGAAATCTCATTTAACTGGTAGAATTTTCTTTTTATTGCACATTCCCTTTTTCCTAGATCCACGCAACTCATTCCAAGTTACACGCTGTCAAGTGTCGAGCACTAAAGTACCAAACTTGGTACTGTACAGAATTTGCGTAACAGACGAACTCGTTAGTGAGATACAGAAGTTTGGTGACATTGATTCGAGGGTGCGGGTAAGAATCCAAGTTGTTTGCCTTTGTGAGTTATGCACTAACAATTTACTAACAAGAATCGTATCAAACTTAGATTTCATCATCATCATCATCATATCAGCCTATAGACGTCCACTGCTGGACAAAGGCCTCCCCCAAAGTTCTCCACAACGATCGATCTTGCGCCGCCCTCATCCAATTTCTACCCGCGATCTTAACCAGGTCGTCGGTCCACCTTGTTGGAGGCCTTCCAACGCTGCGTCTTCCGGTCCGCGGTCGCCACTCAAGAACCTTTCTGCCCCAACGGCCATCGATTCTACGAGCATTGCAACTTAGATTTATCTTAACGATATTCAACTTCAATTCTTAGCGTCTGGTTTATTATGATAGATAAGCTCATTAGATGATTCTTCGGCTGTTCTTCTTGAATAAGTTCATCATATATTGATTGCATATACTACTAGGTATTTGTGATCTCTCTTCTCTTCGTGTATCTTTCCGAATAAAAGAGTATAAATAAAGTATGTTTCAGCGATAAAATATGAATTATCTCCACCTCGTCTCTTGTCACGTGGGTATAGTGATGTGCCGTTTCCGAGAATTACCGGAAACGGAGAACGTTTTGTGTAGGAAAATTCCCCGAGAATTACGTTCCCACTCCATACAATTCGAAAATCTTTCTCGAGAACGGCACTTCTCTATGCGTGGGCATAAATATAAATTACGGGAATATCACATTGCTGCTGCATCCCGCTGCGAAGTTCGAAAAGCAGTTTTTCAATTTGAACTGTAGAATCTTCATGTACAAATACACACACACTGACTCTGCTTGTCCGTGCGGACGATTTCTTATTCCCTCTTTTTTTGCAATGGTGCCATAACCACCTAAGGAATAATTAACCGTTACACATCTATTTATATTTATATTACTACCTTTTCTCTTACCACTCCCACTTCCCGAAGGTAGTTAAACCTGCTACAAGAATAATCTGCACAGTTCGTAAAATGTCGCTCAGAACGCAGCGTCAAATAGTGGAGCATTCGCCACAATCCACATCATGTAACATACTTTCTAAAGCACACTCATTTGAAGGCTTTACCGCGTATTAAGCCTCGTAACCTCCAGAAAAACCGGCCAAGTGTCAGTCGACTCGGATAGCGAAGGTTCCGTACAATTATAACGCAATATGGATACATATGCATCGTGTAACATGGTATCTGGAGCACACTCATTTGAAGGCTTCACTTCGGATTCGAATTAAGCCAGAAAAACTGGCCCAATACGAGTTGACTCGCGCAGTGAGAGTTCCGTACCAGCCATTCACTCTTATTTTGAAGACACCTAAGTTATAGTTTAGGAAATATTCCTTGGCTGTAAGCAAATCACTTCGTTCAAATATCAGGTAAACTAAATTTTAGTTAATTCCAATAGCAAATGGGAAGTCATTGTAACCTGGTTAATGGTGTAATTTTGGAATTTTCCCTAATTTATATAAAAATTCGTAAGATGGGAAGCAGCTGATTTTGATTCACTGTATTGACAGATATATGTAAGGATTGTTAGCAAATGCCCCTTTAAAGGTTCCGTTTCTTTTATTTTGAGATACAGAACCCTAAAATGCAACCGCAAGATCTGACACGAAACGTTACAAGCCTCGTATACATTGTGCAAATAACCAGTTCTATTTGAAGACATGATAACGTCAGTTCGTGGAGCGCCACAATAAACACTTTTCCCGTTGATTTTCTCCCATGGCGTATCAAAGGCGCGGTGCGGGAACGCTTTGTACAAATACGTTACGACACTGTAAAAAAACTATTTTCAAAACTGAACTCTTTGCCGTATGTACAACGTTTTTATATGTGTAGCTTGCAGGCTTGAACATTATTACGAAGACTAGTACTTTCTATTTGCCGCTTCAAACGAAACCTTTCCGCGTTTGTGCTAAGTAGAAACTATTCTGTTAATTCCGACATTTCTTTTTTACATGAAAGCCGGGATGAGAGTAATGCACGTGCATTCACTCGGGTAATAGCGTGCCTATTCAAAGACTAATATAATAATGTATGCCAGATGTTCTCATATGGTGATAGAGCTAAGAGAAATTGGCGCAGTATATGAAACTGATTTAATTCGGTGTGTGTTCGGTGTACATTCAGCTGATCTGGGTACATTTGACCCTTCCGTATAACATGGACCCACATTTAAACACTGCCAGATTTAATAAAATTATTTTACTAATTATATTTGTCATTTTATGTCTACTTTAGCGATTTGCTTAATTTACTTTTAAATAACATCTTGTCAGTGTCACTTAAAGTAACTCGACAACCAAAACATAATAAAAATAGCCATATTTAATATTATTATGTCAATATCAATCGAATCAGGCCCCAGAAATAAAAATGTTTTAATTATTTTATTATGTATTGTCATTTCCTTGTCACTGGACTAGTATTATATGATCTGTGTCACTGGTATTAAAACAACGTGAAGTACTTATTCAAAATAATTTTATCTAACAATGGTCAGAAAAATATGCAAAAGTACAAAAGTTACTTAACAACCAGCATTTTCAACCCGAAGGTTCTCCATATTTAACATTGTTCCCTTGGAATATGTCGCCCGTCGCCATATTTTAATGGAAAACCTTTTTCAATTGTACGGATCATTATACAAACATTCATTTCGCATAAAAATGCGAGAGAAAACTTTTTTAATACTAGTTTTTTGTGGCAACAGTGAAACGATAAAACGCTGACGTGGCGCTTTTCGGAGTTTTGTACCTACAGCAAATTGGAGATATATTCACCGATTTTGTAGTTTTCTTTTATGTTCACTGATATTGTGGCATTGAAATTTTGTGCGATCACATTCATTTATTCTGTTGCGCTGAGCACACTACTGTGAATATAAATTGTTATATCTGTTATTTGTACCTCATCATCAGAAATTTAGGAGCTTAGCTCTTGTCGGTGGAGCAACTTCCATGTTTCTCTATCTTCAACTTTATTTTTGATGTCCTGATACGACACGCCGTCCACTTTCTCCTTGATTTGGTCTTTATAAGATCTTCTAGGTCTTCCTCTCTTCCTCCTTCCCTCAATCTTCACTTCAATAATGGTTTTTATGTAATCGTCATGTCGTAGCAGGTGTCCAAACATCTTTCCCCTTCTGTTTTCAATGGTTTCTAACAACGACCTTTTCTCTTTTACTCTTATAAGCACTTCCTCATTCGTAACTTTTTCCGTCCAGCTTATCCTTTCCATTCGTCTCCAGCACCACATCTCGAATGCTTCCAACCGTTCCAGCCGTATTTGTACCTACATAAAAAAAATGCGAGGATAGTTATCTTAATAGTTTTCTATAAAGGAGATCGGAATTCTTGTTAGTAAATGCGTTATATATTATTATTGAATAGTATAAGAAACGAGACTATAAAAAGCAATTAGAATTCATATCATCATACATATGGTATGACATTCAGACTCAATTCTCCTTTTCTGTAATATGACCGTGTCCACATATTGCTGTTTGAGATAATTGTAGTGTCAAATTTAATTTGGACCCAACTATAGAAGCTTGTTTAACAGGCAAAGAGAGGAGACTAGCTTAGCAGTCAACAATCTGTGTTACATGTCTAACACATCACAGATCAGGTATCGGTTGCTGATACGCCCGGCTCGCTCGGGGCGTCGGGCAGAGTTTTAAATACCTTCAGGAACAGTGATTAAAAAAGTATGTACACACACGGGTGTGTAGATACTTTTTAGAGAGATTTTTAATCTTAAATAGTTATGTATTTTATTTATTTTAATTTTACTGCATGAAACGAAACATAACCCTAAGGTCACAAGTATAGCTGGTCATCATGAGACCACCATATAACGAGTGATATAGGAGCTACTAAAACTAAATATAACTGCAAAATTTGGAATTCTTAGCTTCAATATTGGTTGAGAGTTAATATTTTTGCTGACGAGGTACTTAAGTATCTGTATTCTTATAGAACCGGTGTGTACTTATGTATAAAGGTTCTTTTCATCAATAAATAAAAAATATATATATATATATTGGTTGAGATCCGATCTTGTCACTTGTTCCAATTAAAGCTCAATATCTCGGAAACTACTGCTCCTATTTCCACCAAACATAGCTAATAATCATGTCGACGAACAAGACTTTCAGTTTAAAAAACACATTTGAATTGGTCCATCCCTAGTTCTATACCTAGTTCAGACTCCAGTCTATCACAAAGGTCATCATAAACAATTAGTTGATTTAGTTTGTAAAATTGTCTTTTGTGAGGTGAAAATAAATTATTTTTTATTTATTATCCATTTGGGTGCTACGATGCCACATACAGACACACAGATACACGAATACACAGTTACACAGGTACACAATTGTTAAACTTATAACACCCCTCTTCTTCGTCGGCAAAAGCCATTTTCTAAGAGTCAAACAGACACTAAAAGACTGCTCGCGAAAACCTAACTCATATTGCAGTTATAAATCGAAATTTGAAGGTTTCCTAACCCCTCAGTACAACAGAACGATACTCGTTTACGAAAAGATTAAATTTAAAGCATTTCTTTGAATACCGCCTTCGATCGCCCCCATAAAAAAGTAGACCCGTTTAAAGTTACAAATTGAACCATTGAAAAGATTAATGGTGTGACTTGCCGTTCCATTTTTAACATATTTAACGAGGAATGGCTCAAAACCGGCAGGGAATTTGTAAAGAATAAAATATTAAACTCCGAGCGGCCATGATTTGAAATCCAAGAGAGAGCTCCTTCAGAAACCCACTGGCTGGAAATAATGTAGTGGATAATAATTGTCTTTTTTTTTCATGGAATTGCTTTATATGCAGAATTGCGTGTCACGACAGATGTTATTTCTATTCGTTATGTACAAATACACGTTTAGTGACGAATGAACTCATTAGAGATGCGGCAAAAATAATATTTGATGTATTATAGGATAGGATCCCAATGAAAATTGTCAATAGTGTAATAGATAGTGAATAAAAAATTATGTTTTTATTTTAGTTTACGAGTAGCTCCAATTATTATTATATTTAAAACTTCCAACTTGAACGTGAAATGATAATTGATAATCAAACGCGGACAATGTCGATGTTGTTTTAAGTAATGTAAGTGCTTAAAGTGGTCAGTACCTATTTGTCTGTTTTGCGACTGTATAAATGTGGCATCTTTCATATAAAATACACAGATAGATATTTTTTGCAGATATTGCACGTTTTGAAAACTCCGTTATTTCACCTCTATTTTTTTTCGCCAACTAGGTTGTCTATAAACTGATTTTGTATCGGAACTTTTATAAAACGAACCTAACCGAACCTATTTGGTTTTACACAACAATGGGATTAACAGAAAAAATACTGAATTCGGAGAATTAAAACAACACTGTTAAATTAAATTACTGGAAATAATAGTTAGGTAAATATTACTCAACACAAAAATGTGTAGATAAACCACAACCGGAAAATTAATTTGGTCAACGTTAGAAATAAAATAATTTCGCTAACTAAATTAGGTCATACACGGACCAAAAAAAAATACAGTAGGTATCATTGGTCAAATCATATTAAATTAATGTATCCACGTATGTATTAACCGACGGTATGTTATTCGTTGCATAAACGCCATCGCCAGGGCCTAAATTCGACGTCATACATTATACATCCACGTCAAATCATTAACGTATACCCGATGTTTCCCAACTATATTTCTACTTTAGCATTATCGCTCATTAAATGAGCGAGTAACAAGCTACTTGTATCGGGGGTTTTAAAATTTTGAATTTAGTTTATTTCGTCCGTGCTTGATAATAAAAAAATAAAAAAACAAATATACTTCACATTGGGACATTAAATTACACCTATCCGCGATACCCTTTAGGTACACGAGGTCCAATTTCCTGAATAGTATTTTTTCCGAATGGTCCCCTTGATTTACCCATTTGGTCCACTTTCCCAGTCGGTCAACTTTCCCATATGGTTCACTATGCCATTTATATATCCCGTATGACTGTATAATTAACACATTAGCAATTCTCTGATTCGATCTGATTATGATAGGTGTATTCGGTAGATAGATGAGCAATTATATCCACCACAATTCCAACAATGGCCGACCACGGCGACCGCAGCGAGCGAGGTCGGTCTACAATTACCCTTATATCGATCTATCGCTTACATTACATTACACTCGGTTACCAGATTCATATACTTAGCACATTTTTCATCACACTTGCTCGTAAACAAGGGTTTACATGCTAGAAGAGAAGGCGGTAAGTCGTATATTACACCCTAGGGCGGTAAGTAATTTTGGTATTGACTAATACTTATTTATTACTTTTGTTTTATTTCCCTCAAAGTGTGATGAAAAACGTCGTACGTGACTTTGGTGGTAAAGGAATTCCAAACTCGTGTCATTAAAACCCTCGCCTTCGGCTTCGGGCTTCTACTAGACACTCGTCTGTAATTCCTCGTTTACCACCCTTGTTATTATTACATCACCCGGTACACCCGTCTACGGTAAGTGGGATTTTCTGTCCACTACACGGGAAAAAATCTCACTTCCTGGCCGAGGCAAGACGTAAAACTTAAGACAAACCACGGACGGTAATTCGTAAAGCTCGGGGGGCCTATGATGGTTACTTTTATCTCGCGATTAAAAAATGACATTAGCATCCGTCACGTTTTGGCAAAATGCGAGTGTGAGTGACAGGATGCTTTATGACTTATTTATCGCGTGATAAACGCGACCATCGTTTATCGTATAGGCCCCAAGAACGCATATCTATAACACCTACGATCTGAGACATTGACGAATTCACCGCCCTAGGTATGTAATGTACTGTAATTTAATCGTATCTATACAATTCCCAGATAAGTAATCATAGATAATCATAGGTAATATGATTTTCACCAATGATTCTATAATTATTTTGATATGTGTGTGACCTGACCATTCGATACTGACATATATCTGAAACATAGATCTATAGTGGATAGATAGATTTTTCTATAGGTGTCCAAGTCCAATTAGTGCCCTAACGCTATTTGACTTTGTATGGGTAGCATAATGTTAACACTGAATAAAACTCAACTCCCTTAATGTCTATAGCTTGCCGTTAAATGAACTTCAAAGTTCAGATGGTAATCCTCTTTCCCTTCAAAATTTATCAATATAACTCCCTTGGAGGTTAAACAATCAAGCTGATACAGCTTCAAAGTAAAATAATCGCACAAACTTCCACAATTTCCATCAACTCCCCTTACGGAGCCCATTAAAAGATAATCAAAATTATCGGTCATCCTGAAAAGGTCACGAAGGTATTTTTTGCTGTACGTTAACGCGGGCGCCCAGCCGTGCGATCCATTTTACACGCGATTAGAAATTAAAAGGATGGACATAAAAACCCTGATATCGCCTCTTTAAAAATATCCTGGGATATAAAGTCCAGGTTCCCCCTTTTTAACCCTTAATTTCGCAGTGTATCCCAGGAGGAACACATTTTTAGACCATCTTTTTCAATTTTTTTTCGAATTAGAATTTTTTGCTCTATTCTACCTTAACGAGGCTTGAACTAGCGACCTCCGTAATTTTTTGCGAAATAAAGGGTTAATAGCGTTAAGAGGTGTTTGTCGCTTAATTGCATAAAGCTAACAGATTTCTGCTCGGTGCATGGACGGTTTTCTAGTTCGAAGGGGATGAAAACTATTCAACAAAACTTTTGACGTTTTGTATGTATGCAAATTTAGTAACGTAACAAAAAATATACGAGCATATTATAGGCGCATGCACCCTCAGAGCAGTTACTTTTAAAGGCACCTCATTAAATATTAGCAATCAATATTATAGGAACTATTAAACTTGATGATATTCTAGTACATTGCCTTTATCAACTTCGTCAAGAATGGATAAGATGCATAACGTCTTGTATCAGCTGCGGGCTGCTCAAAGATCCTTATTCTCTTAGGATTGTTTATCTGTCCGTATTTGCACAATCAGCATATATACTTAATCAGTATTTGAAAAGTCAGCATAAGTCCACTCAGGCTTACCAGCAAAGAAGGAATGGTGCCACACTTACTGATTTGTAAAGCAATTGCGTGAATTTGTTATTTTTGCTCTCAAGTGCCAATGCTTTAAAAACTTCTTCAATTAGGACCCCATTATAGGGGACCGTGGTCACTAGCCCTCACCTGATAGGATTTTGATTAGCAGCTGGACTCTTTAATTTAGTCAGAGCATCGTGTATCGCTATAAAATACATAGCCCAAGAACATTCCGTCGTGCGCATGTCCAGAATAAATCCGTTAATTAGCGCGCAAACATTTGACCAATAACCCCGCGCAGACGTAAACTTCCGCCATGACGATGCCGTGTTTTCAAAATTTTCGATTTACCAATCAACATGAATGGTTCGACCATGATCTCGGCAACAAGCGGCAAGCGAGCTGCGGTCCTAGGTGGGAGCGAGCGCGTTCTAACGGACATGCTGGGACTCTGGCGGTACGAGCGGTTGAGCGAGAGATCCGAGCGCGGCGGCCACACGAGTGAGCAAGACACACGCACCGCGCATCGCTGCCGCTATCGCACGGCACTCGAAAGAAGCCTTCCGCCCTCAGCCACAGGCTTTCCGTGGTCTTAATCAGAGCACCGGCCCATCTTGTTGGAGGCCTTCCACATTATTCCGGTACCTTTTTGCCCCAATTTTCATAGTTCCTATGAGCAATATGCCACTTTATTATAACAACTTTCTGAGGTATCACACTTGGTGCTCTGAATCTTCTCATTTCTGACTCGATCTAACAAGGAAACGCATAGTTTTTCAGACACCACGTTTCAGTTCCATATAAAAAATACATCATTATTTCAAGATGTCAAAAAATATCGTAATGGGCGTTTTAACGTTTCATGAATTGAGTGTATCGAATAATTAAATTGCATCCTGTCCTGATGGATGCGGCTCTCCGCTACTGCTTGCCGCCCATTTCGTGGACAGCCCGCTGAGCCGTGTTGACTCTATTTAAACTTGTTTTACATCCAATATTTCAATAGATTATGTCTTAATCTTTGCATCCAACAAGTTTTTTTTGAAATATCCGACTAGCTTTATGCAACATGAATAATTATTTGACAAACTAAATCCGCGAAACTTTTTGATTGCTGACAACATTTATTTTATGCTGCTTGTTCACTGGAGCGCGGAGCAGAGCTATGTAAAATGAGCCAATCACATTCCTTAGATTTAAATGCACTTATTTGGGGATTCAAAGACGCAAGCTGATTGGTTAATTTTCTTCAGTAAACATGTTGTTTTATCCTAAAATGTTGGAAAATAGCTTTGAAAGTTTTCAGTTGACACAATTGAACGGATAACATTCAATATTTACGTGGACAGCAATAGGTAAGTTTAACCCACATTTGAGCTCTCTTGGGTATTGAGCCAAATTGGTATCTTAGTTCCGTAAACAAGTGAAATGAAGTAGAAAAATAAACGAAAGCTACAGATTTGTCGTTTCAGCTCTGTTAGCTTTTCCATTAAAGTACTTTATTTAAGAGCTAAGAGCTTTCTGATCTTTATAAAAGTTAATCTGAAGACAGACGTGTTTTCATTATCTTGCTGCAAGAGAATGGATTCATCAATCACTTCAATTCAAATATTCATCAATCACTTCCTATCTGCTCATACATATATCATAGTTCTGGCCTGACGTCAGGAGCGCATACAAAAATCGCAAAGCGCGAACCAGCACCTGTGGCACAACTGCAGTGCGTGACTTTTTGTCACACTGGCCCGCGCCATTATTTCCTGGCTTTTTTAGTTCATCCGTGTGAGCAAGATGGGCAATTAGTATTGTCGCGCAACAACCAAAGTCGTGACAAGTAGCCACGCAAGAGCGAATGGAGCGATTTTCTGCGATGTACCTACAGTAAATAGTTACATATCTTAGAATGGCAATAAATTTAATATTTTTATTTTTATTTCTTAATTTTTTTTTTCTTCAATTTATAGTTGATTTCATTTACCAAGGCCCGATTCCACTTAAATATAACGATAAAGATAAAAAGTAACAACTTTATTGTTTGGTAATAACGTTCCCAGCCAATTTGAAAAGCTAAGATCATAAAGTCATTAGTCAACAAATTTGTAATTCTGTATGTAAGTCGTAAATGGCATCGGGCGTATATGAATAAATAAATATTAAGAGACAATCTTACACAAATCGACCGAGTCCCAAACTAAGCAGAGCTTGTACTATGGATACTAGACAACGATATGATTAATGTTGGCAATATTTTGATAATTCTTTGGCCTGGTCATGAAAAATTATATCAAAACAAACTAAGATACAGCTTCATTACTTTGATTGCCCGGATCACCATTACTTTTGTTTTGGCGCTCCGTTCTGGCGCCATTACTTATCTAGCTTAATTGGCAATGAATATTGAAGATAAATACTGGTATTCCGAAGATCTACGTGAAAAATGGCTCTGTTTTAACTTGGCAAAAATGAATTATTGATCTCGGGTTAAGGCGTACAATAAAAATTGACAGTGTCAGACAGACAAAAGCCCGTCTTTTCATTCAGGGGCACGGACCCTAAAAAATACGTTTTGACTGTTTCCTCTTAAACTATATATAATGTCTAAAAATTTACTTAATTCTTGTTTGATTCTGCGTTCGCCAATAAAAGTTGTTAGGGTAAAGGGTAAAAGTTTTAAATCGTCCTCAAAGACTTTTCAAAATAAACCTTATACAAGTGTAAACACTTTGTATTAAAGGCTTAAGTGTAAACACTTCAACTCGAGTTGACTGATGATAATTTTGATTGAATGTGAAAACGGAAATAATTTTACAAAGCGGCAATCTGTTGTTGTTGTTGTTGTTGTTATTGTTGCTGTCCTAAGGCACACTGGAGGTGCAGAGGGCCTTCATCAGCTCACGCCACGCCTTTCTATCCTCAGCAACTTTTTTGGCCTCGCTCCAGCTCATTCCAACGGCTCGCAGCTCGCACTCTACGGTGCGCCGCCATGAGTGTACAGGACGTCCGCGTCTGCGCCTTAAGACCGGCGGCTTCCACTCGAAAGCAATGCTTGCGTTGTTCGCTATGGATGACTGGTGGCATATCCTCCACAGGTCATCGTTAAGCATCGTCCTCGGCCAGAATACGCGGAGAATAGACCTCAGGGACTTGTTTACGAAGACTTGCAGCTTGTTCGTCAGGCCTTTAGTCACCCTCCACGTCTCACAGCCAAACAACAATACCGACTTGACGATCGACTCGAAAAGGGAGACTTTAACACGACGAGTGAGGACGTTGGACTCCCACACAGTTTTTAGTTGGGCAAACGCAGCCCTGGCTTTCTTTATTCTGCTGTCGACGTCATCGTCTAATCCTCCTTGGCATGTTAATACGCTGCCTAGGTACACAAACTTGAGAACAGTGTAGGCTTTCTCCTCTCAACACCAGTGGACTTGTTGTGCTTGACTTAATACGCATGTCGACCGTTTTGCGTCTGTTGATACGCAGGCCCATAGCTTCAGCTTCATCCTGAAGGCTCTCAAGCTTAGCTTCTAGATGGGCAAGAGTAGGCGAGATCAACACGATGTCATCCGCGTAGTGCAGGTCCTCAAGACCATTTGTGCTCCATTGTATACCCCTTGGTGTAGCGATGACCTTCCTTATGACGTCGTCCAGCAGAATCACAAACAAAAGTGGCAATCCTTAAATTTAATTGAAAACCACTTTCGTTCATTTTCATCCAGCTGAAGTCGACAAAATAGATATTTCATAAACAACCGTACATTTTCAAAACAATTTTCGAGAATCCCCAATGAAGGATATTTTCGTAATTAACCTGACAATAAGTCGGGATAAAAGTGCGAAATCTCTTTCAAAAGAGACACCCTTACCTAATCTTATTTGGATTTCCTTCGCTAAGATGTTTCTTTTTTCATCTTAATTTAATTTGATCCTATCAATGGAAGAATAATGTAATGGGTCATTCCCGGGATCTGAAAATTGACGAAGGCTATGGAAAATTGGGTCTAGGAAACTTAACACGAAAGTTAAGGATATCAGGATAATATCGGTTTATTTTCCAAGATCAAAGTGAAACTACTATTAGTAACATGCAACGAATGTTAATAGTTTTCATGACGTAACCTTGGTCAACCAAAAGCACACACACAATTTTTACATCTTTGGGAAACAATCTATTAAAATTAGATTTTTCTTTGTGACTGATATTTTTATTTGAGACATTCGTAAGTTAGTTTAAATATTGTGGCTTTTTGTGTGACGGGAAAAATATATAAGTCAATAATTCTGGTAATACAGCAGCCAAGTGCAAATTGGACTTACCTTAAGCAGAATATATAGAACCCTTAAAACTTATAGCAGCTATAGTAACGCTGTTGTAAGCAAAACGTTTTCCGTTTAGTCATTATAGTGTTTGCTTCGAACTTTTATTACCAAGACAAAAGCCGTAATCTCAGTAGGTATCTATTATGAAAACGGAAAACAATAACGACAAGGTCATGGGAGATAAAGAAAAATAAGTAGGTAATAAATAAAAGTGGGAACAAGGTCACCCTGAGTACCTATTGTTGACAATGGGGATGACACACATTCTGACAAGATGGAGTTAATAGACAAAGGCAATGAGCCCCGAATATATATGGGAAGGGAAACGGCAAATAAGACAACAGATAATGGGAAACGCGAGTCTAGTTTTTATGATGTTTGGCTTCCCATGGGGATCGGATGTCTAATAACAAACCAACGTGGAATTGCGCATTAAAAAAGTAGAAAACAACTTTAAAATTTAGGCGACATTCAATTTAAACTACAAGTATGCAACATGGGACACATTATTATATTTTTAATTTTAAGGTGCCGTGACTAGGATTAATTAGAAAAAAAAACCTTAATTCTTTGTTTTTCGAAAATTGTCAAGTGGTGGATAACTTATTACTTACAGTGCTGACTCTATGCACCAAAGTGGATTTTGGTCTCCAGCACTATTTTCTTCTGCTTTGAGCTGTCTCCCGCCATTTTAGCTGAAACTCAACCAAATCCTTATTGAATGCCTATTCGATAAATACGCCCTTATCACAGCTCAGACCTCTCCCATCATTTTCAAGTAACCAAGTAGCCTAATTAATATTAAATAGTCAGATATTTATTAAATTAATATATTTATAACTATTAATTTACTTGTTATGCAATACAAGCAGGTGTGAAAGTGATTTAAGAGGCCTTATTCCTTTTGAAATTTATTTTTTTCATATTATGACAAATATATTGATAATTTCAACCAACTTTTTGAAGTGAATAATACTTTTCCCCGAGTTCTAGGAAGTAACATAGCTTTTTCATGCTTTCTTTGCGTGCAGTCGAAAATAAGTTGAAAAAACTAATTTTCAGCGTGAATTTTGTCAATTTCGAGTAGTTTTCGAAACAAAAATTATCAATGAAAAATTCAAACTGTAGGTTTCAAATATATACCAATAAATCCCAATAGCCCTGTTCTAGGTAGTAACACCAATAAAATGTAAAGAAACATGTTTGATCATATAGAAAAATGTCTAAATCGATCACTATTTTAAAAGGAATAAGGCCTCTTAAGTGTAAATACATAATTACAAGCTAAGCCGAGATTAAGGGATTTGACTACTAATAATAATGTCGTACTGACATGGGTTTCTGGAATGTTAATTATCGGTATAATATGCTAAACTTTTATATACAGGATGGCCCATTTAGATTGGTCAGTATAAACAAGTCTAAACCCACAAGAAATAGTGTATTCCTAGATTACAAATTAAGAATTTCTTACTCAGTTCGGAAATTGAACCCAGACGTATTAAAGAAAAAATTCTTCCTTAAAGGATATGACGTATTATGCATGTCTTATAATTTCAGACTTGTCCATACTTCGTCTTGTCAGAGAGGTCGTAGTTGTGGATTGTGGATTTGTCCATACTGATCCATCTAAATGGGATACCCTGTAAACATACTATTTCAAATTAAATTTTAGAGATTTGTAACCTTTAGAGTATCGTGCCGAGTTCAATACGTGCAGCAAATGGTGCGCACGTTTTTAACCAGTCGTAGCACTACTTACGCTTCGGGAGGTCACGTCGAAGCAGTCCACGATCAATTGCGTCCCAGGCGGCTATGGCAGAGTTCAAAAGGAGGATCTTCTGTAGTGCTTTAATCTGTAGTTTCGTATCAAAAGAGTGTCAGCGAAACCATATTACTAAGAGTCCGCTCTCTGCCTGTATCTGGCCTAGCCTTCTTCCTTCCAAGCGTTTTTGCTTTGCAGTAAGTTTTTTAGCGGCTCTCTTTTTTTTTAAGCTTGCTGGTCAGATGATTAGAAGGTAGCAGGGAAATCAGAATAACTTAGGAGTATGGAAAGTACCAAGAAACAGATGAGACCTGTATTCAACAATGGCTGGATGTGCGCTGAAAAGACGATGTATCCAAACAACCCCATAGTTACCGATGTATAGAAAGAAAGAAAGAAAGAAACATTTATTGCAACACCAAAAAAAAATTGGTACATGGATTGAACAAGAACAGCATTGTCAGTACATTGTCCACCCAAATTATTCCGTGTGACAAAAGGAGCGGACTCAGCATGTGCTGCGAAAGCCAGGCGTCTGCGCAGTGCCGGCTTTCAGGCCGTCCCTTTTCTCACTCTGAACCACATTGTCATACTTGCGGGTGCGACCAAGGTATACATGCATGTATTGCGTGCACACCAACACACCCACACATACATGCATGTACGAGTACATGCTAAAAGTGACATCAACAAAGAAGCTAAATGAAATTAAAAACTATATAATGTATATACAGGATGGAACATTTTTAAAGACTGGGCTGACAGGATAGTGACATCTGAGTGATCTACAATCGACCTGTTATATGTAATTGTAAAGCTGAATTTAAAAGTAAAAAAAGTCATCAAAATAACATATTTTAATATCAGTGACAACCCTATTAATTCAAAGGTTTTATTTACATTTTAAATTGACACCGGTCTTTAACTTAGCGATGTTCAAAATATGCTAGGGTTGGTATGTGCAGATTTTTACACTAATGTTTAACAAACTGTATCTCAAAAATAGATAGAAATATTGACATAGTTCATTGGTGAAAAGTGAAGTACTCAGTCTGAACAATTCCCTGTTTGCTTAAAAGTCCCTCGATCTGTTCCATCCTGTATACCGATCGGTAACAAAATTGGTTGTGACAGATAGACAGAAATCCGTTTTTTTTTTAAGGGCACGGACCCTAAAAAACACGTTGACTGTTTCCTCTTAAACTATGTACTGTCTACGGTCAGTCAAAGTATGTACATATTTTAATATGTATGTCTGAGACTCACGGTGGTGTTCTATGTAAATTAAAATTATATAATTAAATATTGCGTGAACGACGAAGATTGAGTTACCACTCAAGCAAACCTTTGGCCCAATTTAGTCCACAGCCACGTATGCCACACACGGACCAGCCCCGGGCGTTTAACGACCGTTTTATGAGCGACTGGAGCCGTGCCGACTAACCGGCTCCGCTCTACGCCTAGATTAGATCTAAATTGATTATCGGTCCGGAAGAAAATTAATTGTCAGATGATATTCTGCATTTTTATAATTTTTACAGAAAGGCATTGAGGTAAGAATTATCCTGTGGTCATTTGAAAAATATATACGAGTTGTTAGGTACTTGAATTATTCATGACAAGAAAGTGCCCGCAACTTCGTCCGCGTATTTAAGATTTTTCCTGAATAATGACCATTGTCATGAAAATAATGATTTTCCATACAATTTTAGAATTTAATAATAGTATAGATAGATGGCGTCACTTCCCAATGTCTTATATACTAAATAGTAAGGATGATTACCTAGGTAGGTATAGGCTTTTGTGCTATTACATGAAAGTTTTAAAAAACACACAATATTACAATAACAACAGATAAATCGTTCTGGTTTGTTGTGATAATGTAAGTTATCACCTAAATCTCAAAATCTTTTGTGTTGTCTCTAACAATCAGACAGACGAGTATTTAAGCTTTGTCAATTTTACCGCCTGTAAAATTGAATGCCACAGTCCGTAACGAAGTTAGCTTCGGGTTAACGTTCCGGACATGTGCACTTAATAATTAGAAGCTCCCTTTATATTGCGGTTTGTCTGTGGCCACATTCACTTCAGCCTTTGGCATGTGAATTTCTACACTGTGAATGAAGAGTCTGTATAAAAGAAGATACGTATATAAAAAATAACTGAATTATTTGGAGAATACTGACGGTTACCGAAAGAACAATATGCATTAATTTGGGTATTTTTAATACTTGTATCAAACGCATTATTACGTTTCAGTGTTTACAATGTCGGTAACTTGATAAGATTTAATATTTTACGTAATCACTGATTTTATATTCTCCCCTAGATTATTAATTATTTTATTAAAACTTACGCATTCTAAAATGTATTAACTTCAAAACTATGACACAACGGAAAGGTGACTTTAATCTGGTGCCTAATAAAAAAAAAACGAATGCCGTTGAGCTTGTCATTGTTGAAAGCAAATATTTTTTTGGGGATTTATTTTGGGGAATACTACAACCTTGTGCAGGCATATAGTTGTCGTAGATGTCGGTTGTTTTTGTGTATTTCCTTATATTTCTTTACATTAAAATCATTTTTAGGGTCTACATGATGCAAAGCTCTTTCGGTCTCTATACTAATTTCCATCTGTTAGAAATATGTAATGTTGCCAATTAACAAAACAAAAACAGATGGAAAATTTTAAAGCATTCAGTGTGATCTGATCGAGTGGATAACACATTTGACCGACAACCGACAATCTAAGGGTTCAGCTTCTTGACTCGTGAACGCAATTTAAGTTTCTTTGCCCGTTGATATTTGTATCATAGCCAAAAATCGCGATAAATTACATCCACCACATTAACCTGTATTCATTTTGTCACGGTATTCCCACAACAGGTGCTCCGCCAATCCCGGTAATGCGAAATAAAACAATATCCCGCCCGTTCATGGGATCCGATTTCCCGCCGTGACCTACTTCGAAAGGAATCGTGTTTTTCCACGATTACCTTGCAAATTTCATTCAAACGAGCGATCGAGTAGTGTAAGAAGCAAACGAATTTCCCCGGGAAAATACTTGCAGCCTTCTTTTACTTTTTAACCTACTTTCTATTCGATTTTAAATATCAGAAATTTTGCTGTTCGGCTTTAGCTTAAATGTTTTACTGTTCAGTTTTTCATTCGTCCTTTTCTCAAATTAAATACCAATAGCTTTCGTGAAGTAGCAAAACGCTAATTGGTGGGTGGTGGTGGCTAAGTGGGTGTCTTTTTTTCTAACGTAAGAAGTTGAAATGGGACTTCCGCTTGTAATATGCAACTTGTGGCTTCGTGAACCGGGCCCCAGATATTATGAATAATATTTGAAATGACGGTTGGACTCTCGTTTAAGTGTCAGAAATAGCCCGTCATGTTTTGAAATTCTCTCATTATGCTTCAGAGGCAACGGCAATCATTTTTGTAGCGGAAACTCCATCATTCTCAATATTATTATACAGATGTCCTAACTTCAAACTATCTTATGAATTTAAATTCGTTCGTGTGTACCTAGTGACAATATTTCATATTTCTAACAGGTGGAATTTAATATAGAGAAATAGAGCTCTGTGTTTATTTTCTGTATGTAAAGAAATGTAAGAAAATACATAAAATAACCGAAATCTCCAACAACTTTGCCTGGATTGAATTGACGTCTTCGGGCGATACGCGGAAAAAAAGATGTCAACAATGTCAATGTCCTTCGGTTTTTACAAGCTTTTATTTAGCTTGCATTGTATGTTTAAAGTATATGTTTGTTGTTGTTGTGTAAGTATAAGAAAAGTACAGTCGGCTATAAAAGCTTGCCACTAAAATGACATTTTTGACAGAAACTTATTTCTATTAGACACCAGCCTAAAGTAACCTTTCCATTGTGTCATAATTTTATAGTTAATTATATTAAAATAATTAGTGATCTCGGGAAAAATATAAGAACAGTGATTACGTCCTTGTAAACGACAACCGCGTCCGTCGGCTATCGATCACATGGACGCTCCGAAACTCAGGGATGAGTATGGAGCAAAGCGGACTGTAGGTTGAGAAATAGGGTAAACGAAACGGACGAGTATGAAAACGCAAAGTAAATCAACGAAATATATTACACAAGAAATTAACAATTAACACAACAACGGATCGGAAAAACACTTAAATTTAACACTTAATTACTTTAGTCTCTGTCTAATGATTTTAACACTAATCGCGGACCGATGGTACTACGCTGACACTAACAAACTAACTTTCGCGGACCGATGGTACTACGCTACTCGAATACAGTAAGGTGGTAACTACGGTTAACAAGAACTGAGAAGTGACAAGTTGACAAGTGGCGGATCGATGATCAACGCCCTGACTACGGAGTGGTACTCTACGTAGACTGAAGGTGAACTGAAGATGAACTGTGTTATTATGCAGAAACGGGCGTCCTTTTATATGATTCGTTCAGGGTTTGTTTACATTTCTAGAGGGACGCCCGCTCTGTTACATTTTGCTGATTCCTAGGTAAATTACAATTTTCATCTTAAATCTAACTTATAGTTAACATAAAGGTTTGTTCGTAGAACACAATCACATATGCTATTTTCATGTGAGAGCTCCCATTTAATTACAATTACATAAAATTGATGCAACTTCTTTGTTCCGACTCAGAGGCCGTCTCGCTCGCACGGGTCGAGATATGCACCTTCCCGGTCTCTCATTAGCCGGAGCGCGCGACGCGCCGTGTTATTTTCGTGTTTGCCGTGCTCGCAGCAGGTTGCGGCCGGTATAATATTAAGAGATTTTACTTATATTTCTACAGGGAACGTTACTACAAAGTTTCAGAGTTATTTAATTTTTATCCTTAAATTTTGCAACCAATGTAAACAAACATGAATCCTTTGTCTCGCGCTGCGAGTGGAAAGTTACCAGGATGAGTCATCTTTGTTTACTCTAAGACGCCGTGGTCTTTTAACTATTCTACATAGTACTTGGGAGCTCTCTTATAATTAATGTTTCTTAGGAAAAATAAGTGTTATACACATGATATTGCCGCTTTTTTGGGCATTTAGGAAAATAAGGATATATTATTTATTTGCCTTAAGTCTAGTTTCGCCTAACCTTTACACACATATATTATTTATTAATTTATCTATTACATTAGCCTAGCTGTCCGTAACAGAACTCCCCCCGCCGAGCTCCCGCGTAGGCTCGGGTTGCAAGGGGAGGACAGCTAGTTTTCTCGCAGGCCGGCGAAAAACTCCTCCCTTGGTGCGGACTTCTACGTTGCGCACCTCTCCGTCGGGGCCCGGATGTGTCGCCTCGACGATCCCCTTCGGCCAGACGTTGCGCGGCAGCGTGTGATCGGCTATCACGACGTAGTCGCCTGGCTGGATGCGTCGCTCGTTCCCCGTCGGTGATGACTGCCTGGGCGCGAGTGTAGGTAGGTACTCGCGAACCCACCGCGCCCAGAATAGTTCGGCGAGCGCCTGGCTGGCCCGCCAAGTGCGTCGGTCGGCTTCTCGGCAGGGCCCGACGAGCGGCGCTGCTGTAGGCGCGCCCAGCAGGAAGTGGTTAGGCGTCAACGCCTCGTCGTCTGCCGGGTCAACGGAAACGTGGGTGAGTGGCCGAGCGTTGACAGTGTGCTCGGCCTCGGCGAGCAGCGTGGCGAACACCTCTTCCTTCGGTGCCCGCGTGTGCAGCGTCGCCGTTAGCGTGGTCTTTACAGACCGCACTAGTCGTTCCCAGGCGCCGCCTTGATTTGGGGCGCCGGGGGTGATGAATCGCCAGTCCAGGCCGCGGTACAGCCCGTAGTCTCGTAGCGCAGGCAGCCATTCCGCGTAGGCCGCCCGTAGCTCGAGGTCCGCAGCCCGGAAGCAAGTCGCGTTGTCGCTCCAGATCTGCGCCGGCCATCCGCGCCTCGCGGCCAGCCGCCGCAAGGCCATGATGGCGGAGTCGGTGGACAGCGTGTGGACTGTCTCTAGGTGCACGGCGCGCGTTGACAGGCACGTGAAGAGCGCCACCCAGCGCTTTTCTCTGCGGCGGCCGACGGTGACCCACACAGGACCGAAGTAGTCGGTCGCTGTGTAGGTGAAGGGCCGCTGACACGGCTCGACGCGGGCTCGCGGCAGGTCTCCCAGCGCCGGGACGCGGGGTTGTGTGCGCCGAAGCACGCAGGTCCGGCAGGAGTGCGCTACAGCGCGCACAGTGGGCCGCAGGCGTAGCACCCAGTATCGCTGCCGGACGTCGTTGACGACACGCTCGTGGTTTGCGTGCGCCGCTCGCTCGTGCTCCCGCTGCAGCCACAGCCGCACAAAGGGATTGCGGCCGTCCAGGATGGCCGGGCGTCGGTTGACGTAAGCGGGCGCGGCGTCGATACGCCCGCGCACCCGCAGTAGGCCATCTTCTTCGTCGATGTATGGGTCGAGCTTGTATATTCTGCTGGTCTTGTCTATCGGCTGTCCGCGGGACAGCGCGCGTAGCTCGGCCGGGAAGTCCTCTCGCTGCGCCTGTTGCAGCCACATATGTTCGGCGCTCTTGAAGTGCTTCTGCTGCAGCTCGGTGGGTTGTCTCGTTCGTAGTCGTTCCACGAACTGCAGCATGCGGGCCGTCGTGCCTATCAGTCGGTTGTAATTGGAAAACCGACTGACATCCGGCAATGGCGACTCCCATCTCTGTGTGGCTGCAACTTGGGCTTCTGTGTCTTCTTCTCGCGGTGGCGCCGGCGTCTCTCGGGGCCACTCGGAGGCCGGAAGTTGTAGGAAGTCCGGCCCACAGTACCACCGGCTGGCGGCGTCGAGGCGGCGTGTGCTATCGGCTCGCGTCGCGTCGTCAGCGGGATTTTGTTTCGTCGGCACCCATCTCCATTGCTCGACGTTGGTGGTCTCGGCGATCTCGCCGAGACGGTGCGCGACGTAGGCGCTGTAGCGGCGGGCGTCGTCGCGCACCCAGTGTAGCACGGTTCTGCTGTCCGTCCACAGGAACGTGTCGTCGATGCGTAGACGATGTTCTTTGGCGATGCTGGCAGCTAGTCTCGCCCCGATGAGCGCAGCTTGCAGTTCGAGGCGTGGTATGCTGAGTTGTCGCGTCGGGGCTACTTTAGCCCTAGCAGCGACAAGGCTCACACGGGCGTCGTTGTCCTCTTCTTCGCGCCAGTACGCTACGGCCGCGTAGGCTTGAGCGCTGGCGTCTACGAAAACGTGTAGCTCACGTTTCGTAGCTCCCCCCGTAGAGGCGTAGGGGCGCGGCAGTCGTAGGGCGGCCACGGATTGTAGACCTCGTAGCCAGTCAGCGAACTCGGCAGCTTCAGTGGGCGGCAGGGCGGCGTCCCAATCGAGCTTCAGTTCCCACAGTCGTTGCAGCAGTATTTTGGCGGAGATTGTGTAGCTCGCGAGTAGACCGAGCGGGTCATACACGCTCATCACGGCGCTCAGCATCTCCCTCTTTGTAGGCGTGCGGCGTAGCTCTCGCACGTCGGCCGGAACTCGGATCATTTTAGTGTTAAATCCGAGTTCGTCGGCGTTCGGATCCCACATCAATCCGAGAATTTTCTGCGTCTTGTCGCCGCCTAGCTGCGCGGGCGTCGTTGCTCGGAGCTCTGCAGGTAGCGACTCCATGAGGCGAGTCGCGTTGGAGCTCCATCCGCGCAGTGTGAAGCCGCCCGCTTTGTGTGAGGCAGCGACTTGCTTCGATGTTTCGCAGGCTTCTTCTTCAGTGTTGAAACTCGACACGAAATCGTCCATATAGTGATTCGTGGTAATCTCTTCAACGGCCATCGGATGCTGCTCGCGGTTTTGTTCGGCGTTGTAGTCTCGTACGCTGTGAGCCAAGTAGGGTGAGCTCGCAGCGCCGAAAAATATCGACGTCATGGCGTATGTTTCTGGAGGTCGTGTGCGATTGGCGCCTCTCCACAGGAACATTTGCGACGGCCGGTCTTCTTCGCGTAGCTTGATTTGAAGAAACATTTCTTGTATGTCGGCAGTCACGGCGTAGGCTCCCTCTCGGAATCGAAACAGAATGCCCAGGATCGATTGGAGTTTGTCGGGGCCTTCTAGTATGTAATCGTTGAGGCTGCGGCCCTGGCAGGTGGCCGCGGCGTCGAAAACCAGGCGTATTCGTCCCGGCTTGTTCGGATTGGTGACTGCGAAGTGCGGCAGATACCACATCTTGTTGCTCGGCGCCGGCTCCATCCGCTCGGCGTACTTCTTAGCAAACAGGTTGTCCATCTCCTTCGTGTATGCTTCGGCGAATTGCGGGTCTCGGTCCATCTTTCGCTCGATTCCGTGCAATCGTCGCAAAGCCATGTTGTAAGTGGATGGCATGTTGACGTTGTCATCACGCCAGAGCTGCCCGACTTCGTAGCGCGGGCCGTCGACGCGCCGCACAGTGTCTTCGAAGATTTTCGTAGCTCGCTCGTTCTGTGGTTTCGTTTTGACCGCCGCCGTGATGCCCAGCGAGTCAATGTGGAAGTATGACTTTAGCTGGGCGTTGATGTCGTCATCGTGTGGCGGGCGGCGGTCTTGCTCCGTCGTTGTTGCCGACGTGGTTGCGGGTCGGGCGGCGTCCTCTTCTTGTAGCGGCGCCTCGTACCCGACGTAGCAGTGTAGTACGGTTTGTTGCCATCTCGCGTACTGTTGTGGCGCCGACCCGAATAGCACCCATCCGAGTGGAGATAGCATGGCGGCGGGCTCGTCGATCTTGCCCACGCGCATTTCGTATGGCAGCATCAGGTGCCAGTTGTCGGCGCCGATGAGAATGCGCGGGCGTGCTGTGTCGTAGCACGCGGCGCTCATATCCGCAAGGTGCGGGAACTGCGTGACGTAGTCTCGCTCTGCTCTTTGTGCGCGTAAGCCCAGGTCGGCGACGGTCCGTAGGCTTAGTGGATGAGCCGGACCGCCTGTCTGGCTGCGCACATGGGCGTGCACTCGACGGCTCTTCTGTTGCGTCGTCATTGACCCCACGCCTTGGATATGCAGGCGCGAGGTCGTACCGTCGGCGCCGATTGCATCTGCGAGGTCCTCTTCAATCAGTGAGATTGTGGACCCCTGGTCCATCAAGGCGTAGGTGAGTGTCTCGCCGCGGGGTCCGCCGACGATGACTGGGATCACTTTCAACAGGACCGAAGACACGTTGCGTCCAAATTCGGCTGTGTTGGCGGTGAATTCTTCGACGCACGCCGTCGTCTCTGGCGGTGCGTCTGGTGCTGCGTGCGCGTTAGGGCGGCGTCGCGACGCCGCGGTATAGGTCGCAGCGGCAGCTTGTGGTGGGGCAGTCGGCGTGGCGCTTCGTCTAGCGCCTGGCGTGGTAGCGGCTTGCTTGACTGCGTAGGTAGCCGGGGCGTACGGTTGATAGGCGTACGGCGTGGCTTGTGGCGCAGGCATGTATGGCGCTGCTTGGGGTGCAGGCATGTACGGCGCTGTGGCGCTCGGTGTATGCGTCTGCGTCTTCTCGGCGTGTAGCAGTCGGTGGTGTGGATAGGTGCAGCCGGGAACGTTGCAGCCGCGGACGTTGCATTGGTCGCGGCGGTGCTTGCGCTCCAGACATTTGAAGCATATTTGGTTGTGTCGCACCCAATCCCATCGGGCTCCGACTGGCACGGCGATGAGTTTGCGGCATTCGGTAGTGCGGTGGCTGCCTCCACAGTATAGGCAGCTGGTAGGTTGCTCGAGTGCGTATGTCTGCACACGATCTCTCAGAGGGCGTCGTACGGCTCCTCTGCCGGCGTTGGCCGCCGGGCGTTGCTCTGGGACGCGCTGCGATCCACGTTGCTCGGCGGCGGGCGTCGGTCTTCTATGCGGCGCCTTAGCGTGCGAGAATTCCATCTCGGCATCGCTTTCTTCAAGGAGGAACTCCGCCATCAACATGAGTTCGTTTTCGGCGGAGCTCAGGTGCTCCTTAGCGTAGGAACACCAGCGACTGCGCAAGTGTGGGCTCAGTCGCTCGGTGACTTCCCGGATGAGAAGTGGGTTTGCGCCGTAGCTTCGGCGGTCCAGGTCCACAAGCGTTGAAACGATATTCATGATGCGTATGGCGAACTGGTTGAGATCGTTGGCGCTCGGTCCGAGCGGCGGCATTCTGCGCAGCTCGTCGATGGCGCGATCAATGAGTAGATCGGTGCGCCCGAAATTCTTCTTAAGGACCCGTATGATTAGGTCGGGTCGAGCGGAAGAGGCGATCATGTGCTGCACACATTGACGGGCTTCTCCTCGCAGGCAGTGTCGCAGGCGCGCGACATTTTCGTATGCGGAGTATTTGTAGCGTGCGGTGCTCTCGGTGTAAGAGTTATAGAAGGTGAGCCACTCGCTTGGCTCCCCGGAGAATGGCGGCAGCTCGTAGACTTGCTTCGGAGGCGGCCGCATCATGGTCTCAATGGTGTCGGTGAGGCGGTCGATCACTCGGTCTCGGCTTGACGATCGTTCTCGACGGCTGTATGGTGTCCGGGGCTCCTCCTCGTGTCGCTTGCGTGTCTCGCGTTGCGGTGTAGGGGGCCGTGCCTGCTTCGCGTGGACCGCGTCGGCAGGGTGGACGTTGGACAGCCAATCGTTGACGCGTCGCTGTGAGTCGGCTTGAGATCCGCCGGCCCGAGATTGCTCGTCGATGCGCTCCATTTCGACGGCGAGCCTCTTTTCAACGAGCTCGCGTTCAAGACGAATTTCTTCGCAGCGAAGTTGCTTGAGCTGCTCCATAGCGGCGAGCTCCGCCTCGCGGCGGAGCACGTCCGTCGCGTTCGACGCTCGAGAGTGAAGTGATGCTGGTCGGCTCGTCGAAGTTGCTAAGATCCCCGGCTAGCCGTTATAGCTTCGCCGGAGACTTGCGGGCATTGCGGCGGGCGATGAGGCCCTTGAATGCAGTATCGGGGTCGCGGGCGCGCGACAACGCACCCGGTCTTCGGTCCATCATTTTGTGGATGGTTTGGGTATGTGCTTCTCCGCCGCGAGCTGTAAGGGTGCTCGAGCGGCGGTGATGCTGGGCCGTCTTTTTCTTGCCACCGCGAGCGGAGCTCAGCGGTGGCACGGCTTGAGATGAATAAATCCTCTTCTCCGCCGCGAGCTATAATAGTGCTCGAGCGGCGGTGGGTGTGGGACGTCTTTTTCTTGCCACCGCGAGCGAAGCTCAGCGGTGGCGCGGCTTGATATGGTCCTCTTCTCTTCTCCGCCGCGAGCTGTAACGGTGCTCGGGCGGCGGTGAGAGTGGGCCGTCTTTTTCTTACCACCGCGAGCGGGGCTCAGCGGTGGTGCGGCTTGAATTATCCTCTTCTCCGCCGCGAGCTGTAATGGTGCTCGAGCGGCGGGGTGAGTGGGCCGTCTTCTTCTTACCACCGCGAGCAGAGCTCAGCGGTGGCACGGCTTGAGTCATCTGCTTCTTCTTGCCGCCGCGAGCGGCTGCTCCCAGCGGCGGCGGGTATCGTAGGGGACTTCAGGAGTCGGTCAGCAGCTCTCTGGGCAATGCCCGAGCTCTGCTGTCCGGGGGCCTCGTGTAGTGAGGGGCGATCCCCTGGAGATGCTCATGGCGTGAGCGGTCCGCGCGGCCAAACATTGACCGCGCGAGCCTGCCGATGAACTTCTCCAGGGGGTGCCACTTGAGGTCCCGCATGATGGTGTCGTTGCGCACGTATCGTTGGGCGCGCACGATAGTGCGCAACGTACGCGTCTCCTGAGTCCGCAGCTTCGTCCTGTTGGTCTTCTTTAGCAAGGCGTACCACGCCGGCGCGGCGTACGTGAGCCGCGACCGGACGTAAGCCTTGTAGAGCCCCAGCTTGGTGTGCCGGGGGAGCCCGCTGGCGAAGACAGGACGGAGCTTGGCGCGCGCTGCTGCTGCTCTGCTGATGGTGCTCTCGGCGTGTTGACGCATGGTCAGCCCTCTGTCTATAGTGACGCCCAGGTATTTCACTGTGCGTGACCAGACAAGGGGCTGACCGTAGAGTGTTGGAGCCTGTGGAGGGTGAGAGTAACCTGTTAGTAGTGTCTGTGTTTTGGCGATATTCACAGAGAGGCGCCATTTGGATAGCCAAGCTGGTAGAGCGTCCAAGGTATTTTGGATCTTGGCTACTGCGTGCGAAGAGCGAATTGACGTCGCAAGGTAGGCTGCGTCGTCGGCAAACAGTGCCAGCTTGGTGTCGCCAATCACCGGAATGTCGTCGGTGTATAGCGCGTATAGAGCAGGGGAAAGACAACTACCTTGAGGGACACCTGCGCGGATCGGGCGATCCGCGGAAATGGCGCCCTCTACGTTGACTTCGAAGCGTCTGTCAGCTAGAAAGGAGGCGATGACCCTCACCAGGCGCGGTGGGATCGTGGTGTTGGACAATTTGAAGAGCAGGCCGTCGTGCCAGACTCGGTCAAAAGCCTTCTCCATGTCCAGTAGTACTGCTACGGTGAACTCCTTCTTGTTGATGGACGTGGCCATGTGGTGTAGGACCCGGGTAAGCTGTAAAGTAGTGGAGTGATCTGACCTGAACCCAAACTGCTCCGGTCTGGGTTGTATGTGGGGGATCATCTGCGACAGCAACAACCTCTCAAACACCTTAGAAAGGGTTGAGAGAAGGGTGATGGGTCTGTAGCTCTCCAGTTTTCTTCTGTCCTTGCCAGGCTTGGGTAGGACGATGATACGCCCCGTCTTCCAGATGGTAGGGAAGTGACCTGACCTTAGTATTCCGTTGAACAGGCGGGCAATCGCCGCTAGGGCTCTCAGCGGCAGGTTGCGGAGCGCCATGTTTGGAATACTGTCGGGGCCCGGCGCTTTCTTCGGGCTGCAGTGCAGCCGGATCGAGCGCAGCACCTGGTTGGGAGAGAAAAATACCGGATCCTCGTGAGGGAGAGGCGCTACTGCCAAGTAGCGCTGGAGATGTTGCTCGACTTCGGTGGTGTGGTCTGGGTCCGAGTCGGGATTCAGCGTGAACTGCTGCTCGAGGCTGCAGGCGAGAATCTCAGCCCGCTCTCGAGCAGTATACTTGAGGTCTCCGTTGGCGTCGAGCAATGGCTGGACCGGTGCTGGCTCCGAGCCCAGCTGCCTGCAGAGGCGATGGATGGACGGCATATCGTCCGAGATAGACGCGATATGGGCGTCCCAGTCTGCGCCCCTGTGCTCCTTCAGCTTCAGCTTAAGCTGAGCCGTCAGGAGGTTGAGGCGCGACTTGAGAGATGGTGTCCTGAGGCGCGTCCAATTCGCGAGAGCCTCCCGCTTGTCCTTCAGCAGTTGCTGCAGGTGCGGCGGGAGGGGGTCCTTCCTGTCAGTGGCCGGGATGGCCTTTGAAGTGGCGGTGATGGCCTCTGTGATGTGCTGCGTGATGTCTTTGGCTGCTTCCTCTACCTCGATCGCTGTGGAAATAGGATGAGATGAGATATTGTCCTCAAGTGTCCTAGCATAGGCCTCCCAGTCGTACTTCCTGCTCGGACCCCTCGGCAGAGTGGTCACCGCTCGGTCCGCTACGGTGAGCAGGATCGGGCGGTGGTCTGACGGGAGGTCCGGCAGGACTTCCTGGCGAGTAAGCACGTCCACACCCCGCTGGATGGTGAAGTCGATGATGTCCGGGGTATGACCGGTCAGCGGGTAGTGGGTCGGCTTGTAGGGCCCTGCTAGGTCCACGTTGAGGTTGACAGCGACCCTGCGTATTGCAGAGCCATTGTCGTTCTCCTTGGACGAATTCCAGGCAAAGTGCTTCGCATTGAAGTCACCAGCTAGAATGGTAGGCACGTCATCCTTCAGCAGTAATTCGCGTAGGTCGCGCTCGAAGCCGGGCTCGTTGATAGTTCCCGGTGGCCGGTACACCGAGAAGACGATGCTGGTCGGGGCGGCGCGTGGGCTTTATCACCAAAGGTGACGCCGAACTCGCGCCGATGCGCGCGGGCCTCTGATTGGTCGGCCGGCGCGGAGTGCAGTGATTGGCCGGCGTGCGCGGCCGGCGCGGTGTGCTGCGATTGGTCGAGGCGCGCAGTCTTCGACAAATGCTTGTCCAGTTCGCTACGCCAAGCCGTAGTGTCGGTTGGCGGCGAAACTGGGGCTTCCTCGGCGGGAGACTCGGGTGAGTCTGTGTGGTACAGTCCCGAAGGGCCCGGACGGGTATGGGCCGCGGGAGGTGAGTGTGTGACTGCGACGTTAGTCACTGCAAATCGCTGTAGGTCGACTGCAGCTTGTGTGCGCTCGCGCTGCGCGCGCGCGCTCTCCTCGCTCTTGTTTCCGCGTGTATTTACCATCTTTGACGTTTGGAAAACCGCACTTTTCCAACTACACAAAACGAACCTAAACTACACTAATTCCGATCCGGAACTCGAAGGACCATCAATGTAAACGACAACCGCGTCCGTCGGCTATCGATCACATGGACGCTCCGAAACTCAGGGATGAGTATGGAGCAAAGCGGACTGTAGGTTGAGAAATAGGGTAAACGAAACGGACGAGTATGAAAACGCAAAGTAAATCAACGAAATATATTACACAAGAAATTAACAATTAACACAACAACGGATCGGAAAAACACTTAAATTTAACACTTAATTACTTTAGTCTCTGTCTAATGATTTTAACACTAATCGCGGACCGATGGTACTACGCTGACACTAACAAACTAACTTTCGCGGACCGATGGTACTACGCTACTCGAATACAGTAAGGTGGTAACTACGGTTAACAAGAACTGAGAAGTGACAAGTTGACAAGTGGCGGATCGATGATCAACGCCCTGACTACGGAGTGGTACTCTACGTAGACTGAAGGTGAACTGAAGATGAACTGTGTTATTATGCAGAAACGGGCGTCCTTTTATATGATTCGTTCAGGGTTTGTTTACATTTCTAGAGGGACGCCCGCTCTGTTACATTTTGCTGATTCCTAGGTAAATTACAATTTTCATCTTAAATCTAACTTATAGTTAACATAAAGGTTTGTTCGTAGAACACAATCACATATGCTATTTTCATGTGAGAGCTCCCATTTAATTACAATTACATAAAATTGATGCAACTTCTTTGTTCCGACTCAGAGGCCGTCTCGCTCGCACGGGTCGAGATATGCACCTTCCCGGTCTCTCATTAGCCGGAGCGCGCGACGCGCCGTGTTATTTTCGTGTTTGCCGTGCTCGCAGCAGGTTGCGGCCGGTATAATATTAAGAGATTTTACTTATATTTCTACAGGGAACGTTACTACAAAGTTTCAGAGTTATTTAATTTTTATCCTTAAATTTTGCAACCAATGTAAACAAACATGAATCCTTTGTCTCGCGCTGCGAGTGGAAAGTTACCAGGATGAGTCATCTTTGTTTACTCTAAGACGCCGTGGTCTTTTAACTATTCTACATAGTACTTGGGAGCTCTCTTATAATTAATGTTTCTTAGGAAAAATAAGTGTTATACACATGATATTGCCGCTTTTTTGGGCATTTAGGAAAATAAGGATATATTATTTATTTGCCTTAAGTCTAGTTTCGCCTAACCTTTACACACATATATTATTTATTAATTTATCTATTACATTAGCCTAGCTGTCCGTAACAGTCCTCTTTCTAAGCGGAATACAAAAAAGTAATAAAACTGTAGTCTTAAAAATATGAAATCTTGTCAATTAGGTATGGCAGTTGCATCTTTTATAGAATATGAGAATTGTTATTTTCAATTGTTTAGTGTAGTAGCGGCTAATTTGTGTATTTCTGCGCACTAAAAGATAAACACAAAACAAGTATCATTAAAAAATAAAGAACATAAGCCCATACTTAATGTGACAACCCTATGAACAACACATAACAGATAACACAAGCTGATACAAAGACAAATAAGCCAGGAATTAGCCGGGAACGTTAGGGCCGCCACGCCTAATTTACTTAAGTTTTCCCTCCCAACCCTTACGCTACTTTATGTAATTGTAAGCGTACCCCTGAAAACGTTTAGGCTAATGAGCCACGCTTTAAAACTGAGGACATTAATTAGATTTTAGCGATTTTATTACATTTACGAAGCTTGATAGCAGCTGAGTTTTGGCTAATTGGGATTTATTTTAGTTAAAACAGTTGGTTTTAGTTTATTGAAACTAAAAATGTTTCGTGGAACGAGCTTTGTAGGTATAGTATACATACACAAACATTAATATTTTATATTTGGCGTTAAAAATATTACTTACTAGCGGCCCGCCCCGGCCTCGCACGGGCTCTCTACCTATTAAAAAAACATAGGGACAGACAGACAGGCAGCAAGCGACTTTGTTTTATACTATGTAATGATGTCACATTACCAAATTTATTTCCATCTTGGGCGTAAACATTAGAATTGCTCATTAGTTGCACGTTAGTTGATATCAAAATAAATAATAAATGTGCAGCTACCGCCATCTAGCGTCATTTTAAATTAAACTATATATGTAATTTATTCTTTGTATTATTTTTTCTTATCTGTGTATTAAGTTAAAAGCTATCGTTACCGACGTTCCTAAGTTTTATTAGCTCAGTATGCTCAGGATTCGTCGCAACGTTCATTCAACATACGCCCTCACCGTAAATACATAATTTCGCTCCCTTGTGAGATAAATTACTATTTTCACGCATTGACAACAGCACACGACAAACAAACCACATTCAAATTCTAGGGAGAAAAAACATTTTGTCTCCCGGGAAACAATTTCCCCCATACGACTAAGCGCTCACTTAGAAATACGCAATCTTCCCCAAATGTACGTGACTGGCGAATTCGTTGTCTCCCGCTGTTTGTTACTTTTATAACGGCTTAAGTAAGATTCAGGTTATGGGATGATTTATGTGGTTTCAAGCAGCCATACCTGTTTACCTCGGAGAGAGAGGCGCCAAGAAAATGTCCGCGACACGGTTTCCTACTTTGTCTGAATAAAAAGATATCTTACTTCACCAGTATACTTAGACATTATGTAAATTATACTAATTATAACTTTTGAGATTTCAAATAATGTTTTAGTTTCAAGAAGCTATATCTTTACATTTCTTAGGGTTTTACACCAAAATAACTTTAAAGTAAAAGTAAATACGAACAAGTACGATATGCGCAATTTGTTGTTGTATTTTTGAAAACGTACATCACTTTTGGAACTGCCATACCAAAAAGTCGAAAAGTGACTCCGTTTCATCCCCTGACTATATAAGATTAGATTCTTCAACGATAACTTGCCTGAAATTGCACATGCGATAAATACGACGAATTTAAAAACACCGCCTAAACAACGTTAAAGCTATTTAACCACTAATGCAAACTCATTTGCGAACTTCCGTGAAAATTAATTCGTAAGAACTTCGAATACTCGGCTTCTATCCTAGGAAACAACGACACATGTAACTACGAAGCCCATAGGGACTTAAGACTTTTATCGTCTATAGCTACGCAATACGCACGACCAGTCCTAAAAAACATATGTAAGTATGGAATCCATAGGCACTTAAGTCTTTTTATATCTATGGCCACGAAATTATGAACATGGCCGGGCCCCCTTAATGACTTAGGCCATTGTGCGCCATTATACCAGGTATAATAGACGTCATTTAAGGAACCCTATTATTTAAAGAACGCTGAATAAGCTACTTTGCAGCGCCGATTGAAATTTTGCTTAATGAGTGATGAAAGTTTTTGAAATTTAACACGTTTTTAATTATTGTATTAAGCGGTTTACACACGTGACATTGTCAGGGGCCGTTCCTGCCAATTGTACGTGAGTGTAAACCGCTTAATACAATAATTAAATATGTCTCCCGAAAGTTTTAATAAGATTAACACATTTTTTTATTTGAAGTTCCATTGGAAATACATTCAAATATCGAAAACCAGGGCTTGTAACGGTTAAACTTTTGTGCTTGAAGATTTTTATTTCGTTGATCTGAATCAATAAATACGGACCACAAATCAGAACCTCCGGCACAACTGTGACAAGCGACTTATTCGCGCGAGAAATGTTACATATCTCTTTCTTCGCACTACTAGTAGAGAGTGACAGACGATTCTATGTCGGGCGACAAGAGTTGCTAGACGGGCTGGAACCGCAAAATGTCTGTGTTTAAGGAGCGATTTGAAAAATAACATTAGCCGTTTACAAGGCTACGAACCCTGTCTAAAACACGGTAAAAGTTAAATTTGAATATATAAATATATACTAAATATTTCCGTTCTTAGTTATTTCTCTGAGTATCTTGGTATACGTTCTCTGAAAACGATTATTACGATAGGTATCCCTACTTAATAGAATTTAATATTGATCAAAATTATTTAATACTTATAAGTTCATATTTTCTATTTGGTTTGTGCGAAATTGTATCCAACGTATATTACATGAAAATAACTCTTTTTAACAATATTTCATCTAGGTTGGAATTCCCTGAATCGTGAATTTAATCGCTCCTTGTGAAATATATTCTGAGTCAACCACCTCTTAAATATAATTTGATATTTGTAAGAGCAGAGTATTTTTGGTACCATTTCTTTACAATGGAATTGCGGGTGAAAATGTTTTACTTTGTGCCAAGTGAATACCTAGAAATACTGTTACCATAAATAAATTAGAAATGTCTTTAAATATAAGGTGCCTATACCTAACCACTCATCAATTGGCTCGGTCGAACTCAAGGACTTTTCGATTGGCAAATTATTCCCAAGATGAAAACTTTCTAAAAATATTCAAATCGACGGAGCTAAGTAGGTACAACAATGGCCATTATATAATAAATAAATACCTTACACAAATCGACCAAGTCCCAAATTAACCTCAAGAAGCCTCGTGTTATGGATACTAGACAACGATATACATACTTATATACCTAGATAAATATACTGTGTTTCTTACTGTTTAACTTTAACTTAAACATGTGGACGTGACAAAATGCAAAAATATGTAAACGTAAATATGAACATTCGTTTATAAAAAAAAAAACAAATTTACTGAGTCTCATGGTCACCCTAATTGCAACATTAAACTGTCATAGACAGTACAGAACAGATCAAGTCTTGTCGAATAGGCTGATCATAAGGTTGTGTTCTTGCAATTTAAATAATTATGAATAAGTTTTGTTTGCTTCTAGAGTTAGTGCAATGAATTTGCCTTAAAATACGACGATAAAAAAACTGTTTACGACTTAGGTTTCACCCTGTATACTTAAATATAACATCCATGACCTAGGCAAAATATTGGAGTTCATCACAATAAATGTTTGAGCTTGCCGGGATTCGAACCCAGGACCGCTGGATCAGCTGCACTACAACTACGCCAACAACGTTGTCGCATGAGTGTTCAATAAGATACAACATAAATATTAATTATATTGCCTGAATATTAATTAAAGTCCTATTTTTTTTTTTTTTTTATTAAAGCAGTAACGTCTGCTAACGTAAACTAAATGTTTACAAATGAAGCGACGTTTATTTTTTTTTTTTCAATTTTCGCTTCATTTGTAAACATTTAGTTTACGTTAGCAGACGTTACTGCTTTAATAAAAAAAAAATAAGTAATTTGGGTGTAGCACATCGTTACTATCGATTCTCAACAAATTTGAGACGATGGTGCCGACGATAAAGTCTAAATCTTTACGGTAGATGGCGCTACGATGCCACCCTAAGGCATGTCGAAGCAACTGGTTGAAAAATTCAATGACTCTGACATCTGATTCGGTGGTCCAATTGGGAGGACGCCAGTGTTGGCCCGGAAAGCCGTTGGAAACGCAGGTTCGAATCCTGTCCGAGTCATTAAATTTTTCAATTTTCGCTTCATTTGTAAACATTTAATTAAAGTCCTCAGTATACTTTTGTTTGAACTTTAATAATCGCTTAAAAGGATTAAAGATTACATTCGGACTTTTAATCTCAAAAATGATAAAAGGTTCTGAATTCCCATTAATTAAAATGGCCATGCTTTGTCACGAAAATTGATTTAACGCTTCAATAAAATGTGGTTTCTGGTGATATATTTTAGGTCAAATTTAATAAATGAAGGAATGGAAGAATTATTGACTTTATGAATGTGACATGGGTTATTTCAAAGTAATAAATCATGCGTAGAAAAAATAATTATTTGTGTTTAATTAGATGGTTTATTTTATTAATTAATATTAGGCTGAAAATGTTATTTTATTTATTTATTTATTTAAACTTTATTGCACAAAACAAAAGTCAGTACAAATGGCGAACTTAATGCCTAATGGCATTCTCTACCAGTCAACCATAGGGCCAAACAGAGATGCTTCAAGTGGGTGCAGAGTAGAAAATTAGTCGTTCGGAGAGTATTCAAGATACAAGTGAATACATGTATATTATATAACTTAACTACCATAAATACAATGATACATATATTTACATACTATAAGATGTATATTATATATTATATAATAATAAATACGATGAAGTGTCTACTGCATAGGATGAGACATTATTCGAGCTCTTGTTCGAGCAGGTGCTTACGTAGCATGCGTTTGAAAACTACCTTGCTTGGGGCTTGTCTAATAGAGAGAGGGAGTGTATTCCAAAGACGACTTGCCTGGACGGCGAAAGAATTGGACATGAAACCAGAATGGTGCGAAGGAATGGAGAGTTTGAGAGTTCGGGAGGAACGAAGTTTAAGTATTTTCTGTCGTAATAGGGGCTAAAAATGCTACTTCCGTACAAAATAAAGAAAAACGAACCTCTAGATCTCGGAAACAGAAAACCTATTAAAAATAATTAGGTCGGGAAATGATCGTTTCGATTTCGATATTCTACTTAATACTATTGTATGTTTACCTACTATGTGTTATCTCCTATGTATATTTATTGAATTTCCTTAACCAAAATATCACGTGGTTCGAGAGAATATCGATGCTGGTGATCCTGCTCAACTGCGTGACGCTGGGCATGTACCAGCCCTGCGTGGACGACCAGTGCGTCACCAACAGATGCAAGATATTACAGGTAACTACAACATCTATTCTAATCAACTAATACTACTCAACTATATACTATTCAACTGTCTCTCTCTCTTCAATCGTTCCCTCACTGCTGAGGATCGTGACTCCTTCTGATTCCGTCTTCCGTGGAGTGCTGCCCATCTAGCACAACTATGGTTCGCGACTCTTGTCCTACGACATAGCATCATTCGTCACTCTCTCACAGTACTGTACAGAAAAAGATAGATAGTATATCTCGCGCGAGAAAGAGTCGCATGTCACAGTTGTGCTAGAGGTGCAGCACTGACTTATATGTCCAGCTCTTCAGAGAGCTGGTCTAACCTTTTGGGACTTCTGCCCCTAAGGTCTTTCAACTTCAATTTTACCTGTTCAAAAAAAGATAAAAATAAAGTATATGAGCGCGATCTAACCAACAAACTGTCTTAGCAGTTTGGCCAGTTAATTTCAGTTGCATGCAGTTTTTGGAAAATACATAAAAGAAAAAATTGGGCAGACAATTGCTAAAACGATGAAAATCTCCTTACTCCCCTAAAAAATATTCTCGTGCAATGCTATTTGTCCGTACTTGCTTTATCTGGCTGGATCCACTTACTCATGGATAGTAATGTCAAACTAATATGGGGTTTTGACATTACTATCCGAGAGTAGTTAAGCTTTACCTTTGGAATAAAAGTTTATTCGAATGCAGCCGTAGTCAACAACACTCTAAACGCAAAGTACACCTTTTATACTCTAAGACTTGTTCTCAAAGAGTAATTAGAATCAATGTAGGATATCTCGTTGCAATTTTTATAAACCAAATTCTGTTTGTGTAGGAGAAAATGGTATTTTTCTGCATTAAATGTACTATTTGAGGGTAGAACGTACTTTACTATATCAGATGCTGTATCTCGTACACCAGTAGTAGTGAAGCGTCAAAATGTCCTCGGGTCAGCTGGACGAACTTGGAACAGCAATAGCATAAGTAAAAAAACACTTACCGTGCAGCATAGAACCTCCTTTTTTAAGTCGGTAAGCTGAAGAGCGAGAAGATGGACGTACAATACGAGAATGAATTTGAAACGTATTATGTCCCTTACTAAAATATTAAAAACCGTAGGTATTTAATTTTATTGTGATGCTTAAACGGCTCATACAGGACCCACAGTAATATAAATCGCTAATTAATCATTTGCTTTTATAATGGTCGTAGAAATGAGCAAATATTTAATCAACCGAGTCATTAAGCTTATTATTATGCTCCATTAAAATGAATTATAACAATGTGGTTTGACACGAACGACATTTATAATTGAAAACATGAATGCTATTTCAATTTGATGAATTAAACAAAGCGAATGACATGTCATCTCTATGGTGCCAGCGCGTATAGAAAAAATTACTGGCCGTTAACAAAACTGAACATTCACCCAACTTCATTTGTTTTTAAAAACAGAATTCTCCCCAAAAGCGCGCGCCGGAATAAACCGCCGTGAATAATATTCCTGTCATTTTCCAACCGTTTTTTTTTTTTTTAATGTTTGCAGGTTTTCGACGACATTATATTTGCGTTTTTCACATTGGAAATGACGATCAAAATGGTTGCGATGGGGGTGTACGGCCATGGCACTTACCTCGCAGACTCTTGGAATCGTTTGGATTGTTTCATCGTTATGGCCGGGTAAATTGTTTGCATTTTTGTTTCTTTCTTGTTTAGTCGTACCTGAAATTTAAATACGTTGAATTTCACGGAGGGTCTATGTAATTTTTTTGGATGATTTTAGAAGATATTCCGAAAATTTTCTCCAAATTTTTTTGTACATTGTGAAAATTCTTTCAAATATTTGAAATAGAAAATGTGACATTAATATTTGTACTCAAATTGTTATACTCGTAAGTCGCATTCTACAGTTTTGATAATATACGTTATATATAAGATTATTAACAGAATAATGTTTTCCAAATGTCTACTATTACTACAGGTTGTACTTGCCTACATATTTATGTCCTGGTGCGGTTCCACATGTATGATTTCGTGTTATTATAACTATTGATACTTGATTTTCTTCACAGGGTACTAGAATACGCGCTACACGTAGAAAACATAAATCTATCAGCGATAAGGACGATTCGAGTGCTTCGGCCGCTTCGAGCCATCAACAGGATACCAAGTAAGAAAATTCTATTGTTACCTCATCTCGTATCTATACTACAGTAGCCGGCAAACTTCTTGAGCATAACCTTGACTGCGCAGTAGCCGATTTACGTACAAATATGCATGCGCAGATCCGCCATTTTGGGTCAAGTTGTTTGCCGGCTACTGTATCTTGTTTTAGACCCGCGCACAACGGGCATGTGAGCATCCCACAAACATAATTAGACTATTTAAACCATAATAGAGTACTTGACCCGTTAATAATTATGTTACTAACGCTAAAAATATACCTATATATAGACGGCAAAAAGCGAAAACGCTTTAGAGCCTTATCACACTTGCGATTTGCGAGCGTATTTTGTATGAAGGCGATCGCGCAGCGTGTTCGCCGCGTCGCTTATTTGTATAGAAAATACGCTCGCAAATCGCAAGTGTGATAAGGCCCTTAAACGCCAAGGGAATTCATTGGCGTCAACCGAGGAGTTGACGTTTACAGCGTTTCCGCTTTTTTGCCATCGATATTTTTTATCGAACTAGAAAGCTAAATCTTATCAATTGAAAATAGAAATTTCATGATCAGACAAACACGCCGTTCGCAGTTTTTAGCTTATCTGTGGCGTTACGTAGGCGGTCCCGTAAATAAAGACCAATACACTCTTATCTAGAATGCGAATGACATTTTAAGTTTTAAGTTTATTTTTACTGGATTGTTGACGTCACTATGAAGCGTAAAATGGCGGACAGCGTTTTAAGCATTTCAAATACAGAATAAAAATCATATTTTCAATTTCAATTTGTTCAGCCGTCTTCTACTTTTATTCACTGAAAAATATATATTTAGAATTCCTATGTCAAATATTATACGAAATAAACATTAGTTTAATACAATTTAACATGAGTCAACTAGCCTATTGTAACTTACTGGAATATGATAATATAAATTATAAAATAAAATAATAAGGCTACGTCAGCCACATGAGAGCACAACGCCAGCAACGGAGTTGATGCAGTCGTCGTGGCTGATTACGGTTTGGAGAACTATACAGGGTGACTTTATAGTCGTGAATGGTAGTGCCAGGGGGAGATGAGGAGGTTGACGCTGAGCAACTTTCACATATCCTAATTAAGAGTTAATTGATACTTAATTGATAGTTAGATATATTATCTATCTATAGTATTATAAAATTCTAAAATTTTATTGAAAATTGGTTTTCTATGGAAAGGGTTATTTCTGAAAAAATCTTAAGAGCGCGATGCAACAGCCTGGCGCCAGCCGTACAGTGCTGTCTGTTGGTAAAATTTTCTATGTCCTCTCATCACGCCGAAACGTGTGAACAGATTTTAGCTAGTTTTAGTACAGGGATAGCTGGACATACAAAGGTTATAGGATAATAAATACCAGGCTATAGTAAATAAAAAAAAACACGGGCGACGTTGCGGGCACCTTGTAGTTCCTATCTTATAATCCTTGCTGGTTTTGATGACGGCACCCCTATTACCCCTAAGCTAAATTATGAACTTGGTCTATTGTGGTTTCTGATATGGCTATTGAATTGGCCACATGGGTAACCCACGTAAAGGAAGGACTAGGATTTTCTTTGCGTGATCTATCACCACATACGAACAGCTCGAAAAACCGTTTCAAGGCCAAATTAACTTAGTCAGATCTAACGTTTGTAATATAAAAATTCAGGGTTATGATCAGCGGATGTGGTCTTCCATTGAATAAAGTGTGCATATAAACATCGTTTCGCGTCTGCCAAGTTTTACTGCTAGTGGCGCTGCTACTACCACAATATGTAAATAAACAAATAATCACATTTAGGTTTCGCCTAAGTGGCCAAATCGACTGACTAGTAAAACTTACTAAAATTTCTATCAATACTTTTCAAAACCTCGTATCTAGTTTGTAGATTGATACTGATATACGAGCTTTTTTACTTAGTGAGTTTTGATTGACAACAGGCGGTATATAAGTATATGTAGGAAATTTAAAGGAGTTTCTATTTCATTAAATTACTACATAAAATAACGAGTAAATATTAATTCATTTTCTAATAATTCGATGTTCATTTTATAGTCTCGCGGTTTAGATGCCTAAATACGCTTTATTATGATTTTATTTGTCATTAGCAGGTATTCTAAGACTTACCGAATCGACCTGTTCCGTCTATCCATACGTTTCATCCAGCATTGTGTAATTATAGTCTATATATACGCTCAGAGTATGTACTATGGCCATGTAATTCTGCAGCTCATAGTACAAGTTTCTTACAATGTATATGTATCTGTGGTAAATTCTGTATCAACAACATTTCTTTGTTACTATATTTGTTAATATAGTAACAAAAATTTGTAATAGTATTACCATCAATTAATAGTTTTTCTAGACATACGTTAAGTTTTTAAACTATATCACTTATCAATAAAGTCTCAAGCTACACACTGTATCCCACGTATTTATCAGTTTAAAATACAGACAAAAACTTACAATAATTAAGTGTATATATGCCAAACGAAAACAATAATGTCCCCGTGGAACGAAAGGCATGGAAAATGAGTCAAAGTTTACTTACCACTTACACTACTAAGGAACTTATCACACTTGCAATTTGCGAGCGTGTTTTCTATACCTACAAATAAGCGTCGCGGCGCACTCTCTGCCTGATCACTTTCATACAAAATTCGCTCGGAAATCGCAAGTGTAATAAGGCCCTAACTTTACTTACCGTTAACACTACTAAGTAAAACTTGCAACAGGCAAAGATAATACTCATTTTAATACGGCACTCTCGCGACAAAGTTTCCAGAGAAGTTAATTAGCGATAGTTGTGCAACTCGTAGCACCGAGGAAGGCTTTTATTGGAAAATTTAGGTTAACCCTGGATCGCAAGTTTGGTAACAAACCTTTGTGTGCAATATAAGTATTCCAAGTTGCACTTTCTGACTAAGCAGATGAGCTTGGTAAGTGGGTAATGTGCTGCAAATAAATCTCAACAGAGAAGAATAATAGGAATGATGATCTTGAATTCTTCAATATTCTGTATCACTACATAGTTTAAAACAAAGTCGCTTTCTCTGTCCCTATGTCCCTTTGTATGCTTAAATCTTTAAAACTACGCAACGGATTTTGATGCGGTTTTTTTTAATAGATAGAGTGATTCAAGAGGAAGGTTTATATGTATAATACATGCATAATTTATCAGCATTGCACCCGTGCGATGTACTTATATGATGGAAATGTACGAATAGCCCCTGCTCTTATTTAATAGCAACAATGATCACGCCCTCACCTGACGTTATGACATTCCATAAGGACTGTCTCTGCGCTACAATATAATCTAGCTATGTCGTTGTGTGCTCTGTAAGGTTTCTTTTGTTTTAATAATTATATTTGAAGAAAGTTAATTTTTTTTGTTTAATTTATCAGGTTATGGGCCCAGCTCTACCTGTAAAAGTTATTAAGTCTATTTGTGCAGTTTTAAAATAGTAACGAAAATAATTTGTTAACTTAACCTCAAAGTTAGTTCGGTCGCCGGATTTTTTTTCAGCTTGCGTACAATAAAGTATAAATAATAGGATCAAGCAATCATATGATGACAATTGAAAAGCTCACTGGCCGTGACAACTGGACAATCTGGAGTTTTGCCGTCAAAGCTTACCTACAACATGAGGACTTGTGGGAATGTGTGGAAAATGAAACAACAGACTCAAAGAAGGATCTTAAAACGAAATCAAAGCTTATACTCTTAGTGGACCCTATGCTATATGTTCACATACAAGAGGCAAAAACAGCGAAAGAGGTTTGGAACAATTTATTACATGCATTTCAAGACTCAGGTTTACTCCGTAAAGTCGGTTTATTGAAAGACTTAATAAATACTACATTAGAAACAAGTACAAGCGTGGAAGATTACGTAAATAAATTAATATCATCAGCTCATAAGTTGCGAAATATATCATTTCAAGTGGATGATGAGTGGCTCGGGACACTGATGTTGGCAGGCTTGCCAGATGTTTACAAGCCAATGATAATGTGCATAGAGAGTTCGGGTATAAAAATTAGTGCAGATTTAATCAAAACTAAGCTCTTGCAAGAGGTAACGAAAACAGACACTATCGCTTTTTACACAAACTCCAAAAATGACAAGCCGGGTTATTCATCCCAGTCAAAATCAAAAGGCCCCCGATGCTTTCAGAGTAATAAGTATGGGCACTTAAGTAAGAATTGTTGGCATAGGAAAAATAAGTCTGAGGTTAGAAATAAGAAAGATAATAATGGTTTTATAGCAGCCTTTTCAGCCATGCAGGTGAATGATACAATGAACTGGTACGTAGATTCTGGCGCATCAACCCACATGACGATGCACCGGGAATGGATGGTGAATGAGACAGCTCCACCTGTTAACCACATAAGAATAGCTGGCAACAAGGTGCTACATGTCGAAAGCTGTGGTGATGTTATAATACAAGTACCCAATAAGACTGGCAGTGAAGCAATCCAGGTGAGAAATGTTCTATTTATACCAGAATTATCCACAAATTGGCCGTCTGTGAGTAAGATGATTAAAGCAGGCTGTAAAGTAGAATTTAATGTTGATGGCTGTCAGATAAAAAATCAAAATGGGCAAATGGTAGTAGGTGCTACACTGATAAATGATACCTACAGACTTAAAGCTTATAATAATGAGAACCGAGCGATGGCAGCTTCTACAGAGACTGATACCTACTTGTGGCATCAAAAAATGGCACATTTAAATTTTAATGATGTTGATGAAATGCCAGCCGGCGTGAAATTGACACCGCAATCTGAAAGTTGTGTATGTGTTACATGTTTAGAAGGAAAACAAACCAGGAAACCTTTTCCAAGTAATGGCTCCCGGGCAAAAGAATTGCTAGATGTCATACACAGTGATGTATGTGGTCCGCTACAAACCACATCAATTGGAGGTTCAAGGTATTTCACAGTTTTTATTGATGACTATTCACGTAAAGTCTGTGTATTTTATGAAAAGTAAAGCGGAGGTATTTAATAAATTTATGGAATTTAAAAGTCGAGTAGAAAATGAACTGGATAAAAAGATAAAAGTATTTCGAAGTGATAATGGGAAGGAATATGTCAATAAAACTTTTGATGATTATTTAAAGAAAAATGGTATATTGCACCAAACTTCAAATCGCTTTCTCTGTCCCTATGTCCCTTTGTATGCTTAAATCTTTAAAACTACGCAACGGATTTTGATGCGGTTTTTTTTTAATAGATAGAGTGATTCAAGAGAAAGGTTTATATGTATAATACATGCATAATTTATAAGCATTACACCCGTGCGAAGCCGGGGCGGGTCGCTAGTTAGTTATAAATGAATATGAGTAAAAATACGTCAATAAATCATAAAAAAATTAAATCAACAAAAAATAAAGAGACTGAAATATGAGACGCGAAAGGCACTTTCGCAAATGTAAAGACTTTTATTATATAAAAGTTCTAATTTGAGATTGTATTTAGAATCATTATAATTCAACATAATCATAATTATACGACAACGGACGAGACTTTAATAAAACTGTGGCTCTGTGTAAAATCTTGCGATAATTTTTTGAAATTCACATATTATCTCCACATTAAAAAAAATCGAATAACGCAATCGCCCAAAAAAAATATCCATACTTATCAACTCTTTTCAAATAATTTCATGAGAATCGGTGTAACTAGAAATGTGACCTGTAGGCAGGAACCGCCGAACATACAAACATCCGGAAATACGATTTTTTTGGCCTAGCTGAAACATTAACAATTCAACTGCCCAATGATAATATTATTAACGAACAAAAATAAATTATTTTCAAGGGTTTACAGAACAAAGTAAAAATCTTCAAAAATTTATACAGTACAAAGATTGCTTCAAAGAATTAAATTGAACAAAAAATTTCTCAAAAGTTACTTTTGTAAACAAAGACTGCGAAACTTCAATTACTCACTAAAAGCTTTCTTAAGCTTAATAAGGAGCACTTAATATGAGAATCCCGTTTTAGGATCTTTACACACTCATCGGTTCGGGTCTTAATCTTATATTTAGACGGAAATTCAAGATCAAATCAAGAAGAATCAAGATTTTTCATTGTAATTTTAACATTATTCATTATTGCAACCTCAATTTAAACCACGATTGAAGGAATTCCAAACTTCTTTATTGAGGCGTTCCTTAATAAAATAGAAATAGAATTTATATCAAAAGAATCTGAAATTTTTCTCCCTTAGCCTTGTTTTTGACATTATCTCGATTGTCCCAAATTTTCCTTTACGACATCGTTAGGGCGCAAATATTTTCCACTGATGGTTCTTTTACTGATGACATTAAGATTTTAGATAATAAGTATAAACATTCCGCTGTCAAGTTGAGCATTTAAAAATTTAAATGCGTCTATACATCGTATATAAGTCGTTGACAATTTCATCTACGTACTCTATGGATGTGGAACTAAAAGTACCTGCTCGCGAACCAACATAAAATTTTGCATTTATTTAACAACTACACTACAAATAGGGACTGGTCTAAATTTCCAAACGAATGAAGCCACGGGAAGGCACAAAGCGTTCTATAATCCTTCTAATGAAAACATATTTTTCGTTTTCCCGTAATGCTCCTTTGTTAAATAAAAGCACCCCATCCACCCACGTTCCAAAATAAAGATTTACGGAAAAAAATATCCGTTTTAAAAATAAAAGCTTAGCTTGTTTGCATACGTATAAAAACTAACTTTTGCCTGCAACTACGTCTGCACGGAAAGATGAAAGTATTTATTATTTATTCCCCGGGACTCAAACTATTTCCATACCAAATTTCATCTAAATCGTTTCAGCGGTTTATGCGTGAAGACGTATCAAACAGGCAGACACACTTTCGTATTGATAATATTAATAGGAAGTAGAAGTAGAAAAGGAAAAGGCAAAATTTTCCAATGTACTTTTTATATTACACGTTTCGACATCATTAGCAGAGCTAAAAGTATCCATGCGTATCTTTTTATCCGTTCGACTCGGCAAACCTGTGTAGGTTTCGGTTTAGTCGCTTTACATTTGTAAATCCTCATGCAACTGCAACTAATATTCCTTCAAACTACACTCGCATTTGTTAGTGATTTGTTGAGCGAGTTGTGCCCTTATAGAAGTTACATGGTCTTGTAGAAATAACCCTGAACTGGCGAGAGCCCCTTACCACGAGCTAAGTGACCGTCGCTAGCGACTGCGTTAACAATTTGTAAGGAGAATTGCAGTTCTACAAAGTAACCGCTAGGGGCGCTGTATTATTCTCCATATAAATCGTTTAGGCTGTCGCTAGCGAGTATTTTCACGTTAACTCATGGTAGGGGTACTGGCGTGGGTGGGATCGATCGCGCAACAAGTGCCTGCAACCCGGCCACAGCTCGTGACCGAGTGAGGGTTTGCACAGTCGAAATGACGCGTACTTAACAGGACGCCAGGGATTTTACGTATAAAATAATCGGTATTAATTTTAAGTATCTCGCTCATTATAACACATTATTTCGTCGTTAATGTCAAGCAATTAATAAATTAAAAACATCACTATCCTCAGACACGTCGCGTCGTCTGTAAAGCCGGGGTGGGTTTTGCTTGTTTTTACTTCTAGACTAGTAGAATTAACAAGAAGTGTCAATAAAACAAGGAAAGCCGGTGAATATCGAGTTATATGGACGCCTCGTCACTGCTATTTTAGCGCAGTAAAAATGCTACGCAAACCTATGGAAATGCGACGGATATTCCATAATAAGTAATCAAGACCTCTGGCACAACCGTGACACGCGACTCTTTCTCGCGCAAAAAATATTACCTATCTCCTTCTTCGCTGTACTGTGAGAGAGTGACGGGCGATGCTATATCGCGCGACAAGTCACGAGGCGTAGTTGTGCTAGAAGGGTAGTAGTTAATTTCGATATCTCGCATATTATGTATTACACAGGAAGGTTTTGACTTGATGTGAGTGAAAATCAAATAACACTTTTGTTTAGTGTGTGATATTTTATTTTCTCTACTGGCTAATCACACACAAAACGGAATAAGTACAGTAGGTACAATATGGGGAAAGAAAGAAGGTACCACGAAATGTTCGTCATTATACTATTTTTAATTAAACAAAACGTCAAAATCCCTCGACAATGACATTTGAGAAGTTGTCAAAAAGCTGAGAAACTGAAATAACGCAATATAATTTGCTATCGAGAACTATATACATGTTTTACTACAAACGCCATATTTATTTTACCAACTATAGTTGCGTGGTTACTGGTTATAAGATGCGCACCCGACTGACCTTACTGATTTTTATTTTGTTACTAGCTGCGTCACACGGTCTTACCCACTCATCCCGCGGGCACACTACATTCTTTCGGGATAAAAAGTAGCCTATGTATTAATCCAGGGTATATTAGCTACATTCGTACCAAAATTTATCAAAATTTGTTCAGCCGTTTGAGCGTGAAGAAGTAACAAACATATACGTAACACACTCACAAACTTTCGCCTTTATAATATTAGTATGATTATGTAGTATTTTCCTTACTTACTTATTTACTCCTCTGGCGCAGCGACGCGAAGTGAGTCTTGGCCTCCAATACAAGTTCCCGCCAGCGGTCTCGGTCTTGTGCGAATTCACGTCAAACCTATAATTTAAAAAAAGCAGCTTATTTTACCTCTAATCAAACACAGTAATGTAAATATAAATAATTCGGTGTACCTACATACACGGAGAGAAGCGATCGATCGCGCAACAAGTAGGCTGAGGCAAACATCGCGGAAGTTAATAGGGCCGAGTGTTTGTTCACTTCGCTAGAGAGGCTGCCTGGAGAAACCCACATACCTACACATGATACACTGTAACAGAAAGGCATTTGGATGTGAATATTACATAATTTCGAACAAAAATACGTATCATTCTACAACAATATACAGTAGTGTCATTACTACACAGATACAATTTGTGTTAAAAATGCATCAGTAATTCAATATCTTGTAAATACCATATCCTGATGGTTGATTACTTATCCAAGATACATAAAAAGATCGCGTCACAAAAAAAGAGCGCTGACGATCTTTCCGGCGCTGTAATAATTACTACAGCTCAATAAGATTGACAGCGCTCTCTGTACGTGACCTATAGTCTACTTTAGAAACTCAACGGGTTAAATATTATTTGCGAATAAAACACGTTCTGCGGAGTTTTCGCAAAGATCGTAAGACAGTAACCATCTGTGATGTTATATTGTGTATTATTACTTATTACATTACACGCAATACTTCTCCCGTATCTTTCACACTTCATCACACAAAGTCACAAGACAAAAGCCATAACTCATAGCCGCCGTTATCTAATAGAATAATACCATGTATCGGTTATACGTAATATCGTATGTGTTTTAGGCCAAGAATACATTTTTGAGAAAGAATGGCATCTAAATTACCGAATACAATACATGTTTTGAAAACAAACATATTCTTTAATATGATGCATTTTGGCATGACTTAGAAAAAAAATATAACTCATTTGGCGCCAACGAAAGATTTAGTACCTAACTCATGGACCAAGAGCACATTAAAAATGCATGAATCCCTTTTCCCGAGGTTGTCTTCGCACACAAGTTTTTTTCAATGCAGTACCGTGGACAGGGGTTAGTTTGATCCACGGGCAACATTTATTTTTTAAGCATGAATACGTCTAGTTTTAAAAGCATACCTAACGTATTTCTGTCGAGGTTGCCTAACCAAGAAATTTTATAAGCGCGTTCAAAAACAAGCTTCCTATAGTTAAAAAGCTAGTGATTAATGTTACCCCGCGGATCAAAGTAACCCCTAACCAGTAACCACTGTAACGATTTGTGATGCTATTGATACACTTTGCAGTATATTTACAAATAAGGCCCTTATTGTATGTAGTTGTTCAAAAGGTAACTAATCTAGCGTAGGTCATAACCACTCTACAGGTCATCTACACGTATTTGAAATAGCCTGGTGACAACCAACTCACTATAATTTCTATCACTGCTCTTCAAACACTGAGATATGAGCTTTGTAGGTATTTGTTACTTGGGTAAGTTTTAGTTGTCAACAGATGATTAATATAGGTACACAATCCAACCTTACCTCTAGATTAAAATCCGTAACAAAGATTAGTCTTAATATTTAATGTGTCCCAAGTAGCACTTAAATGTATCTCAACATACACTGAAATGTATCTTAGCGTCAACACTAGACACTCAAGTCTATGTTAATTACACGCGAACAGCGCTGTTGATGCACGATGCACATGCATTTTTAATAGAAACTGTTTCAGCATGTTGCCCGCTGTATTACCTCCGTGATTGTTCCAAATGTACACTTGGTGTTACGCTATAGTTAAGTTTTCTGAAATAAATAAATTCTGCTTTTTGATCAAAAATAAATCATAAATTTACATACCTGTTGTGAAGTCTCATATTTCAAAGACTCAAATTTTTTTAAAGTACAGTTACAGTCTGACCAAAAAGAGTAGAAATTAAAAAGTGGCAATACTGTCGTCTCTGTTTTCTTAGATTGATTAGAAAGGGATTTTAGTCCTGTTTCGGAAAGACTTTTTAATAAAAACACACACACCAAGTATCCGACAAATGCTGGCTATAATGAAATGAAAATCGTCAACACCATTATATTTACTATTATAAAACTCTAGATTTGTACTGTAAATCAGTTCTCTATGGGCATTGGGCACCTTCTAGTAAGTAATATTTTATAAAGCACCTAAACATTGGGGTTGTCCGCTTTTGGCAGGCATAGGTTGCCATAAGTCGGCAATCCAACAGTAGGCGTAATTGTACGCTTTTACAGTCTATTTCATACAGCTTTGTGTGTATTACATCCGTCATCTTAATAAATTTTAATCGAATTTAGGTTATAAAACATACTGAGATGATATGTCACACGCACTATACCCCGCGCTAAGCGCTAAGGCGTAAGTATATGAAATACCTAATCTATAATGACATCTGTCCGACCGAACTGTCACCACTATAATGTTAACGTTGTTATTACGTCTTTACCTCCAAATTACAACAAATAAAATGTTATTAATGTTAATAATATAATAGAACTAGCGACCCGCCCCGGCTTCGCACGGGTGCAATGCTGATAAATTATGCATGTATTATACATATAAACCTTCCTCTTGAATCACTCTATCTATTAAAAAAAACCGCATCAAAATCCGTTGCGTAGTTTTAAAGATTTACGCATACAAAGGGACATAGGGACAGAGAAAGCGACTTTGTTTTATACTATGTAGTGATACCTTGATTTGTCAAACATAGATACAAAGTAGTTGTTACATTAAGCGAAAGTTGTCTATGTCTCGCCAGTAGGCGTACTTTATGGGTTATTCGACCCTAATCTAAGTAAAGCGAGAAAATAAATTAATATTACACAAAAATAAAAAAATTCAGTCCAGTCTTCTCTCGCGTGGATATGTCTACACGTCGGCATTGGCGAAATACGTCTTGCTAAGATCAGCAAGGTGATAGCGACAAGAAGAAACCTGTCAATGTACACTATAGCCATTGTTATCTCTTAATCTTTAGAATGTTTTCGAGAAATAGAAATCGTGGAACAACTATTGCCAATACAAAAACATCAAATATCAAAATAATCAATAATAGTGTAATCGTTTCTATTAAATAGTTACGTGACTTCACACAAAAGTAAAAAAAAACAAATTGGAACTAATGACCGTTGTTGATACAAAAAGCTCGGAAAATATTAAAACATCATTTGAGTGTTTCTGAATAATTTAGTGACTACAATTATCGAGTGGCAGTAAATGGTCTTCGTGCTGCAAATTGCTCTGGAAAAGCCCGCCCAGTAAACTCACTAAAGAAACTTCTACACAACAGCCTATGTGACCTTTTAGCATTTGTAGATTGACGATTTTCATTTATTTATAGCCACCCTTTGTCTGAGTCTTGGTTTGCGCGGTATTGTTTATAATAAGGATTTAGAAGATACTTTTCACATACTTGTTCTTCTTCCTCGCTTTCCTATGTCTGATGGCCGTGACCATTTGGGGTCGTTATTTTGGCTTAGGCTCATAAAACTCACTTTCCCAAAATGTGCATTTTTTCTAAAGGAAGACTTGTTTAGAAGAATCACATTCTCGGAAGGCGCACTGTCCTAAAAAGTGCATTTCCCTATTGGTACACTTTCTCAGATAAAGCACATTCTCAGAAGGTGCACTTTCCCATAAAGTGCACTTTGTCAGACGGCGCACTTCCCCAAAAAGTGCACTTTCCCAAGAAGGACACTTTCCCAAAAAGTGCACTTTCTTAAATGGAGCACTTACTCAAATAGAGCAATTTCTTAGATGGTCCACTTCTCCAAATGAGCCGTTTCAAATCCGGTATCTAAATTTGAAAACGAGGTACCCTTCTAGATGTTTGCACTCCATGCATGTGACAACAAATCGCCATCATGGCTTAGGGGAAAACTTTGTGGTGAAGATGACATTTTTGGCTCGTGAATATTTTGGGAAACTGTGCATTTTGAGAAAATTACTAACATTTAAGGAAAGTGTGCGTTTTGGGAAACTGTTCATTTCAGGAAAGTGTGCGTTTTGAGAAAATGTATATTTTGGGAAAGTGAGCGTTTTGCGAAAATGTACATTTTGGGAAAGTGTGCTTTTTCGAAAATGTACTTTATGGGAACATGCACTTAGGGGGAAAGTGCCCTTAATGGACAAGTGTACATTTTGGGAGTGTACATTTTGCGGAAAGTGCACTTTTAGAGAAAGTACACATTTCGGGAAAGTGTTTTTTTTGAGCCTAAGCCGTTATTTTTTGCACCAAAAGCTCTCCACTCCACACGGTTTTTTACTTCGTACGACGCTTTGTAGGTTCCTGACACGCTTGTTTCACGGCATCCGTCCCTCGGATCTTCGATCGCCCACGGGCCCTTTTACCTTCCACGTGGCCAACCAAAAATTAGATTCTCCAAACATCTGGCTCGCGTGTAGCCACGTGACCGAAGTACTGCAGGATCCGCTGGAGACATTTATATTTGACATAGATCAAGTAATGCATACAGGATATTCATAACTTGCAAGATTTCTAACGCGATGGGTAAAAGCAAAAAGAAATAATACTGAAACGCTGAGCTTGATGACCTTATTTATTGCTGAAAAACGGTTTCCCGAGAACTGGTCTATTCATTCCATTGTGGTGTAATGGACGCCACCAGCCGTTATCGACTTTTGTTGCAGTATTTATTAGGTTTCAAGTTTATTGTTTCAGGAACTAATATTGGTACTTACCTACATATAAAATTAAAAAGCAGCAACATTGTATTCTATCTTTTATTCTTTAAGTTTATAGTATACTAGCTGTGCCCCGCGGTGTTACCCGCTCATCCCACTGGAACACTACATTTATTCGGGATGAAAAGTATCCTATGTCCTTCCCCGGGACTGAAACTATCTGTATACCAAATTTCATCTAAATCAGTTCAGCGGTTTAAGCGTGAAGAGGTAACATACAGACAGACAGACAGACAGACAGACAGACAGACACACTTTCGCATTTATAATATTAGTATGGACTAGAAAGCGACCATTACCAACTTCGTTCGAGCAGTGAACAAGATCGTTTCCTAGCGTTAAAATCATTTACAGTGAATGGATTTCATGCCTAAGACCCCAAAATGTATACCCAAACCCGAATCGCATTCTGAGAGATTCGTGTGAAAAAATACGAACGGCATACTTTGGAAATTACGAACTCTTGTTCAATTTACTTTCGCAGTAGACATCAAGAAATAAGCGGATTTCGACTGAGATGTATCTAATCTGAATATACTCCTCAAGAAAGTTGAACGCTGTGAAAGTTATTCACCGCCGAGCAAGTTTCGCGCAAACGACATAATAAATCCTTTTGCGATAATCGATGCAATTGAGCAAAGGCGTACTTGGAAAATAATGAATACTGCAGAACATTTTTAAAATAATAATGAACAGAATTCTATTTTTGGTGGCATTATTTCATAGGTCTGCATAGCGGTCCTGTAGCTCAGTTGGAAGAGCAATGTTCCGGTTAAACAGCGTCTTATTTATCCTTTGTATTATGTGCATACAAAGTGTGTTTAAAATAACTGAAAACCTTAGTTGGGCGCTATTGTCAAGATATTTACGGCCGAACAACAGTTTCGGAAGTAACGGCTCAATTAATCCCTTCGCGATAATCGAGCGGCGCTATCGGGTGTGAACGCAGTTGGCAGATTTACTTTCGTAGTTAACATCAAGTAATCTATTCAAATGTTGATATACTACCATTCAGTTTATAGATACTTTTCTAAATGAAATCCTCGGCAACGGCTCAGTAGGGGATGCAACTGATGTTGAATTATACAACGTAGTGAAGTTATATGAATAAAATTAGCTCAATATGTCATGACATGAAACAAAGAAAAAAATCATTTTTTTAGACATAAATATGATTTTATTTTTAATCCAAAAGAAATTCAGAAATGGTTTTCAGAATCAAAAAGAAAAAAAACAACAATTGTATGACAACCACGAACTTAAACACACTCTTTCACGGTAAAAATGGCAAATTACTTGACTCCATACAAATATTGATACCCATCCCGTAGATGACGTCAGGTGTAGGTAGGGTATTTGGATGGAGCGTTTTTAGTGCTCTGTAGGAATGTTGAACTTTGACGGTTATTTCTGACTTTTAGAACAGTCTAAGTGACATTTGATCCCAATCAAAAATAGAATCGATCGACATCCTAAAAAAAAATTCCGCAAGCCTATTAATCCTTTCGCAATTGCCAGGAAAAAGTCCTTTCTTTCGTAGTTAAGAGGCCTTATTCCTTTTAAAATGCTGATTGTTTTATACATTTTTCTCTATGATCAAACATGTTTCTTAACATATTATTGATGTTACTACTATAACAGGGCTATTGGGATTTATTAGTATATATCTGAAACCTACAGTTTGAATTTTTCATTGATAATTTTTGTTTCAAAAACTACTCGAATTTGACAAAATTCACGCGGAAAATAAGTTTTCTCAACTTATTTTCGACTGCACGCAATGACAGCATTAAATTGCTACGTTACTACATAGAACTCGGGGACAGTATTATTTACTTCAAGAAGTTGGTTAAAATTATCAATATATTTGTCATTGGTAATATAATGAATTTTAAAAGGAACAAGGCCTCTTAATATCATGTTTATTCATCCAAATACGTCAGTAGGTATTATCATTCATTGATATATTATACTCCTAAGTAAAATCCTTGGTAACGGCTCAATTAATCCCTTCGCGGTAATCGACGAGCGCTATATATCGGATATGGGCGCTCTTCGATAATGATAAACGAAAGGTTTCACTTTCCAGTTACATAATATCCTCAAATAATAATTAAACTCGGTTTCAAGTGGGATACACCTGATCATAGGCTTGGCAACATCGGAAGCATCAACCGCGTCTTGCCAAACTGTTCACTTACTCCCCTCTTGAAGAATTCCAGTCTGTAGCTCTCTGGAAAAGCTTCGTTTTCTTTTCTCAAGTTATTGTTATTATTTTCTTATATATTCAAATATGCATAAGTGATGTTGTTTGGCTAGACGGAACTATACATAACTTACTAGCCACGTATCAATGTAACACAAATTCCAACGATAATTGCGCACACTTATATCAAATGCCAGATTGTTACGTCTGTCCAATTTCATACTGATACAATGTATAACACTACCAACGTATGCGTTTTGGAGCCCACGCAAATGCTGCAGCTACATCGCAATCAGAGCGCGTATAAATCACATTTCTCATTAAGCCTGGGAAAAATTGGTTGCGGCGGTAATAAATTGCGGGAAGCAAATTAGTGCCGATGTGTCTAACCGCTCTAGGTTCAGGGCCCGAGTTCAACGAGACACTGCTGTTTCTCTATTCGAGTAAGAAGTCAACAATATCCCGTACATATAGGTGTATATTGTTTTTACTATCTTGATTAAAATTCTATCTATCAGCCACAGACGTCCACTACTGAACATAGGCCTCCGCATGACTCGCCACAAAGTGCAATTGATTCCCCGCTACCCTCACGAGGTCATCCGTCCGTCCATCTAGTCGAGGGCCGACCACGCTGCGTTTTCCTATACGTGGTCGCTACTCCAGGACTTCGCTGCCCCAACGGCCGTCCATTCTCCGGGCTACATGCCCTGATGCCCATTGCCAAAATGTTTAAAATTACGCCTTATTAATTTCACTCAGTGCAGCTAGAATTGTGAACATAGTTTTTTTTCGATAAAATGCCATGATATCGCAAGTCTATTGAGTTCAGGTTGTGCTCCCGGTAATCGTTTTCTGTACAAGTCCTGTACCGGAACCAGGAATTCCCGGTTCTCGTCATAAAAAATCAGAACCGGAAGCATGCCCTAATTGAGATAGTGCCCTAAATTTTCCATTTTAACTATATTACTCGCCATTATTTTATCCCCATCAAATAAGAATAATATTATTATTTCCATGAAAAAGTAACGTCATTTCTAATATCTGTTATGTCAGTTCCGTCTAATAGAACATATCGCTAATGAGCATATCCCGGGGTTTTAGGTGCACGAATGATTTAACACTAGACCGGCGATATCTCGGACAAATTTTATTTTATATGCAATTCAGCCACAGCTTCCAGAGTGGCGTGTGACATTGTGTGGCCGAGGGCACGTTTATGGATGAGTTGCATTGTCCTCATAAACTCAAACAATCCGTTTGTTTGAGGTCGTGAGGCGAACGACGGCCCAGTTGGACCGGACTTCAGTAAGACTTTTGTTTAAATGTTAATGTTGCGACAGATTTCGGCTCATCACGACCCAATGGCACTTGGAATATAATGTTAATGACGTCTCATTTGAATATTACTGGATGGTAAACTTCCTTTCTGATATTGTTAATTTATTTTGTAAACATTGCAGAGTAAACGCCAATTTCAAGCTAAATTAGACCTGTTTGTAAATAATATCAAACGTTCCAAAGACCGAGCAACATTTTTAATTTTACCATTTATCTTTTCAAATAACAATCTTTAGATGTCAATTAATTGCAGGTTGAATCACGTTATATTGGAAGGAATATCATGGGCCCGAGAAAATTATTATTTGGCGATTTCACAAAACACGATGCGACACGTTTGCAAATTAGTGGCCAGATAACTTATTTATTTCCAACAGGAATAAATACCACATTAATTAAAGCATATATAAGAAGTTCATTAAAAGTGTGAACTAAAGCACAATCTCAGTCTCGGCTTTGAAAGCGCTAAGTTCAAGTTAATTTAATGGTTACAACAGCGCTACCGCGGCTTAGTACTATTTATTTAGGATCCTCGCTTGCAGTTGGAGCCAAGTGATATAAAACTTCGTAGTTCATAGTAGATTTAAGGTCCTAGTTGTGGTCTTTGACAATGTATGAACTTTACTAGTAAATTAGCATGAGCAGTGTATGGATTCGTTCAGTATTTAGATTTAAAACTAAATGCAGACAATCTACCAATCGCTGATTATAAGTTTTATTTATAAGTAGAATTAGCGACCCGCCCCAGTTTCGCACGGGTGCAATGCTGATAAATTATGCATCATCATCATCATCATCATTTCAGCCATAGGACGTCCACTGCTGGACACAGGCCTCCTCAATTTACTTCCACATGGGCCGGATAGAAGCGACGCGCATCCAGCGTGTCCCCGCAACCCTGACCAGGTCATCCGACCACCTTGCGGGTGGCCGTCCTACGCTGCGCTTGCCGGATTATGCATATATTATACATATAAACCTTCCTCTTGAATCATTCTATCTATTAAAAAAAATCGCATCAAAATCCGTTGCGTAGTTTTAAAGATCTAAGCATACATAGGGACAGACAGCAGGAAGCGACTTTGTCTTTTACTACTTATGTAGTGAAGTGCCCTCAACTTCATCCGCGTAGTTACCGTAGTTGGGTAAAAAGTATCTTATAACCATCTTTGGGTGTTCACCTATTCCTGTACCAAAAGGGGTAAAAATCCATTCAGCCGTTTCAGCGTGATGAGAGCAAAGAAAATTTTACCAACAGATGTAGCCGTACAGCTGGTGCCTGCTGCATCGCGCTGTTAAGATTTGTCCTGAAACAATGAACCCTCTTCATAGAAAACTGGTTTTCAATACAATTTTATAATTGAACAGTATATTAAGAAGAAGAACTTCGTACGCGTATTATTTTTCATTGATAAAAAGTATCCTATAAGCATCTTTGGATGTCCAGCTAGCCTCGTACCAAAATTTGTTAAAATATGTCCAGGCGTTTCAGTGTAATGCGAGGACAAAGGAAATAATTAAAACCGATGGCGCCAGATTGGCATAGCGTCGCGCGCCCATACAAAGCAAATGACGATCCTGCATCACGCCATAATAGCGATTTTTCCTGAAATCATGATCCTTCTCCATAGAAAAATGATTTTCACAGAGTTTTATAATAGTATAGGTAGATTAGAATCGTCATCATCGCAAAAATGCGTTTCAAGATTACAATGTTTAAGCTTTTTTCATTTTGTTTTTGTAGTTGTATAAACTTTTTAATTCTGTCATTATCACTGTACTGTTTGATAATATATGAGTGAGGAAATATACCCTGATAAATGAATTACTACAAAGTGGATGGAACCAATTTAAACCGTTAAACTTAAATTAATTTGAATCTTAAATACTATTTTATTCCATGTCAAAGTATCCTTGTATATACTGTGGGGCTTTGAAGAAACAAATCTTGATTAAAATCGACTAACTTATCAAACGAAGTTTGCGGACGACAAGATTTGCTTAAGACGCTAAAAATACACTTAACCCATCTCTGAGTAAAGTGGTTATCTAACCTTTTAACTGGTTAATGTTTTAAGGGTTCCGTACCCAAAGGGTAAAAACGGGACCCTATTACTGAGACTTCGCTGTCCGTGTCCGTCCATCCGTCCGTCCCCAGGCTGTATCTCAAGAACGGATCACCGTAGCTATCAAGCTAGACAGTTGAAATTTTCACAGATGATGTATTTCTATTGCCGCTATAAAAACAAATACTAAAAATAAAATAAAATAAATATTTAAGGGGGGCTCCTATACAACAAACTTACAGATAATGGTACGGAACCCTTCGTGCGCGAGTCCCACTCGCACTTGGCCAATATTTTTTTTTATCTTTTATCAGTGGTGTTACTTTAGCGCCTTTTTACAAATATCTTCTCAGTTATAGTTACATAGGATTTATGGAAGCAGTATTTGGGTAGTCATAGTCGACATCGCGTGAGATATAAAGTTTAATTTAATTTTTACTTGATAATTTTAGGGAATTTTTGTGCGTACAATTAAATTCGAATCACGCGATATAAATATCTATCTTTTTTATTCAAAACTAAGAACGAATTTAGTATATTAAATGAATATAATACTATTAATTTACGGTTAGCAGAAACCGCGCATGGTTTATCTGCCTTTGTGATATTAAATGTGTTTTCTTTTATTTATTTTTTAACCAATAGAAACGTATAAATACCGTTATATAATATGTTCTGACCCAAAAGTTTGCTGTGAATTAAATAATATAAATAAATAAATGGTACGTTGAATTGAGTACGGCCAAAAATGTGGGAAGGTTGGAAATCAAGTGATTTCGTTTCGTATTGCCAGTAAACATGATTCAATCTTCTTCATACTTTCGGTCGTACTTTATTCGCCACAAAGACCCACTACTACTAGGGTCTCCTAGTTTAATTTTTTTTTACCAAATGTTTTTTTCACAGGTATGAGAATTCTAGTAATGTTACTACTGGACACACTGCCCATGCTCGGTAATGTGTTGCTGCTGTGTTTCTTCGTGTTCTTCATATTCGGCATAGTGGGAGTCCAGTTGTGGGAAGGGATCCTTCGGCAGCGGTGCGAAATGGTTCTTCCACCCGGAACCATGCGACCCAAGTACGTTCACCCATTCGCTCATTACCCTAAGTCCCCTGTTTCTCTGTGATGCCGCAGTGATGTTGCCAACTACTGTATCTATATAAATCGTATTGAAACGTATGGAAACTAAATCATTTGGTGACACTTCTATCATAGTTTTGTATAGGATGTGTAGCTGGCAACGCGGCTATGGCGTCCCAGTGAGACAGAACTCTGAGGCACGACTATGTTTTCGAATAAGCTAGTTCATACATATATGTGCCAAGAATATGCAAATGCTCTATCAATAGTAATTACTCAGGCAACTAATTACACGGTTAACTTAATTACATAATCTAATTGAGTTTACAGGCAATTTGCGTATTAAATTATAGCACTTATGACTAGCTTAATATTCGGAAATGTCTAGTTGCCAAACACAAATAATAAAGAAGCATTAGGTATTTATTACCGTGTTGTACTCTTTATCCATGAGCTCATATCATAGCGTATCTTTGCCAAAACAAGCCAACTGTTTGCAAACTTAGAACATTGTGGATGAAAAAGCAATGGACATTATTTTCGTTGTCTCATTTACGTGACATCTTGGTCTCAGCGCTCGTTCTAGCGGCACGTCCCATGCTAGCGTTGACTGCATGCAATATTTAATGCTTACCTCACATCCACGGCTGTTCATGATCATTTAACATTCTATTTTATCGTTGCATAAACTACTCTACCAAATGCAATGTCGTCGGTACACTTTTGCTCACTGTTTTACCATCGCAGACGCGCATGTTCAACTTACAGAATTGCTTCCTGAACAAGCTAACTACACACTTAAATATTGCATCCCGTCAATTCACACAACAAAGATGTTGACTGACAGATACACGCATGACGCTCATTCAAGAATGTAGCAAAGCATAGACCACAGACATTAGCGAACATAGCATACCTTGTTATTGTAGTTGCAGACATGCAGACTTTGCTACATACGACCAATAACATCATCGCAAGCATAAAGTATCCGCTATACTAACTAGCCCTAACACAATCATGTATTAAAACCTGTAGCTATACAAAATAACCAATCAAATAACATCAAAAATGTGGATGCCAGTTACAAATTTGTAAATTGTAAATATAATAATTTAACTTATCTAGATTAATAAGTTAAATGTGCTATTTTACAATTTTGTTGATGCTATCGAACACATGACATCAATTTGATAATGTGTTAACTCGGCAACGACATTTTTTGTTGCGACTAACCTTAGGTACATGACACCGTCACTACTACCTCAAATTTATGTTCCAGAGACCTGTCCGAATGGTACAGAGTGCGCGTCAGAGTCAACTCGTAAGAATTAGTGATCAAAATTAATGTGTTTCTATTAAGGATATTGAAGTCTGTTGTTTCGTGTATCTTCACACATCTGCCGTCCAGATGTGCTATCGTTATTGCTTCCCTTTCACGAACTGGCACTTCTACAAAAACTTCTAAATCTGAATTTGCATCTACAGATATCTCCAAATCAGAGTATTGATCTTTAGAACTGCCAGTTTGTTCCTGACCAAGCAATATGCTAGCTCTGTCAACTGTACCTTGAGATTATATTGGAAATACCCCACATACTTCCACAAATATTTTAAAATGACACCGATTAATAACTGAGGATGCCGCACAAATAAATTCGACTACCTACCCTTATTTTTCGGCGAAAAATTCCACATTATTTTGTCACTAGTTTTCAGTTATTATTATTTAAACAACACATAAAACAAATCACCTGTCGTACTTATTTCCACTTAACATTACCGAATCTAAAAACTCTGTTTAGAATTTAAGAAAATCGTCCAGTCTACAAGTCTTCTTTGGAATTTTAGTATGTCCAGTACCTTTCAAAATATGAAGACGCTTAATGCCTTAGTTTAAAGGTCTGTGTAAAATTCTTACGGCGATGATCGAGGGAATCGGGGGCGTAACGACGGTCCCTCGAATGATGTGGGTTACGGCAACGTTACGTGTTCCGGCGCTGGTAACGACTGCCGTTAAACGATAACGACTGAGCCACTGCCGTTTATCTGGACGATTCACTAATACTGATACTTTATGTTGTTAGGGACAACATTTTCTTCTCTATCTCTAATGTTTTAACGGTTTATTTTGCAGAAGAATAACTAACCGTTAAATTACACCAGTATAACTATAAATTATTATTTTTTTAGAATCTGTCGTATAATTTCGAGATGTCTATTGCTTACTAAATCGTCACAACTAGTTGTGACTATTAGAATATTATAAAAAATCACCTATTGACAGTTAATAACATATCTAGTTTAAATACTAACTTGCCACAAAAATGGATTTATAACGTTTCTACTTTGATATACTTCTCTAGTAAACACGGCATGCGCCTTGCATGAATGTTCTGACTTCATTAATGTATACCTCAATGAATGTATGTGTTGCATGAACTGTGCCGTTAAAATTAAGGTCTGCTTCATTTGCTAACGTCATAACGCTACCCAATTTTTTACTAATACCGTTATTATCATTAAGCTTATCATCATTAACATCGATCATATTCGTATCGAATCGAAAACTATCTGACAAACTCAAAACAGATCCAGATGTTAGAAAGTATGTTTTACTTCAGTTTTAAAAGCTAATTTTCTCTCGCAGCATATCCTTTTACTACGAGTTCTCAAAGGAATTGGACTACATTTGCACGACACCAGCAGACAGCGGCATGCATTTTTGCGGAGACTTCCCACCGTACCGGTATGGGCCTCTCGTCTGCAATGAGACCGCCAAACCGTACCCGTCCCGGAATGAGCCGACAAACGTGTCTTGTGTAAATTGGAACCAGTATTACACAAACTGTACTCAAAGAGGATCTAATCCGTTCCAAGGCACTATATCCTTTGACAACATTGGGCTCGCTTGGGTTGCTATATTCTTGGTAAGTTCTTCCTACTACAGTGCATAAGCAACAAACTCAAGTAAAAGCTTGTTATTATTACGAAACGTCAAATTTTCTAAGTATAGAGGTACGTTACAACAAATAACGAACTCAAATTGTCTAAGTAAAGATATACTTTACACCAAAATGGTGTTTTCTTAAGTTGTTATCTATAAAATACCAGCCCATTCAATTTGGCTCCTGATTATTTTATAGGTATAAGATAACTTTTTTGTTTTAGGTTATATCCTTAGAAGGCTGGACGGATATTATGTACTATGTGCAAGACGCACACAGTTTTTGGGATTGGATCTATTTCGTTCTTTTGATTGTGGTAAGCCTTATTTTTTTATTTCAATAATTTATAATTTACCAGACCTTGTAAAGCCACAAATAAAATATTTCCTCAACGACCACCAAATAAAACCCTCAAGACGTATTTTTTGCGATTTTGTCTTGATCTGATTTCACACGATGATAAGCATGATTTATTGCGCAGATAGATATCTAAATTTTCTATCGAACAGGGTTTCCGAGGAATAAAAAAATATGGTACACAAAATATGAAGAAGGTGAAGCTACGTAAAAATGTGAGGCGATGTCAAATATTTAACTTTCGAATGTATTTTCTAGATTGGATCATTCTTCATGATTAACCTCTGCCTGGTCGTCATTGCGACTCAGTTCAGTGAGACCAAAAAACGTGAGATGGAGCGCATGCGTGCTGAGCGAGCGCGGTTCACATCATCCTCCACGCTGGCGTCATCGACGAACAATAGTGAACCGGCCACATGTTATGCTGAGATCGTCAAGTATGTGGCTCATCTGTGGAGACGGTTCAAACGGAGGATGGCCAAGAAAATCAGGTAACTCTTGCCGTTTCAATCTCACTCTGATCGTCCCAGCAATTCAGATCAAAAAGAAAGAAGGCATGGAGACGAGCAACGCTGGCTTTGTTGTCGAAGAAAAGCAAACCAAACCGGCCACATGCTCCTAGGAGATCGTCAAGCATAATTGGCATCTTTGGGAATGGTTCAAGCCGAGGATGGCTAAGAACATCAAGTATTTACCTACCTTATCATTCAAACTGTCGAACACTGCCTCGTCGCTCTCAGCTCAGAAATTATTGGTTCTCCGCGGACGTTCAGGGTAACGGTATGTAGTATTATGTATCTGATCTGTACCTGGCAACAAAGTTAGTACCATTATCGCATAATCCAAGGATAAGAAAACATGACTTGCTTCAACCAGTATCAACAGATAGCGCATATTTCTAGACGGCTTTGTTGCCTCCACTAAGTCTTCAGTCTTCGGGGCGCATGCTGATTAATTTCTTATCATAACTCCGCGTGCAGTCATAACAACCGTCTGAAGGGAGATTTTAGAGAACAATCTTTCTCACGTCGTCTATATCTATAAAATTTACTATTTTGCAGGCTTTATCGATACCAGCGTGCTCAAGTTCAATGGCGCACGAGCCGGGAAACCCTGCAGCTTCCAGCGAACAAGCCCAAGCAGCATCATCCTTGTTGCCCGAGAGTACATCCTCAGGTAATCACAACCATACACCTGGGTTTTCGGTGCACGAATGATTTGACTGGCGGCCTAGTGTGTAAACCCAGGGTATGAACATTACATTCACAATAACTTTCATAGAGACACATAAATTATTAATTGAATAAAAATTAATTAAATCGCCATGTCCAAAGTCAAAGTGCTGTAGTGTACAGTCCAACACGAAAGTGTAGAAATTAAAAAGTGTCAATACTGTTGTTTCGACTGAAATGCCATACGATAAATAAGTAACACTACAGAATTGCCACTTTTTAATTTCTACTCTTTTATGTCGCACTGTAGATAGATAGTGCATTAAGTACCCAATCTACCGCTGATTATAAAAATACGCACAGCCGAAATTTACGTAAAATATTGTATAGGTACATTGTACAATTACTTATTATGAATAAAATACAAAAAGTACTTGTAAATTCCAAATGGATGAGCCCATCTATGACCTCGTTGGTCGTTAAGGTAAATATTTCGTAAATGTTCGTGTTTTATATCTAACAAGAATATCTCAAAAAGCAATTCACTTAACGGTAGAAAACTTCCTCCAAAACAATTACATTAGGTTCAACATAATATTTTCACAAGCCATTACTTAATTCAACATTAGGCTTACTTTAAGAAGACATCCCACTTTTGTCCCCCACTGTTACTTGAGGTTGATTTAGATCGATTGTATAACTGGTGCAAGTACAACTTGAAAATTCATTTGATGATTTTGTTAATAAAAAAAACTCCATTTGGAATTTGTCACATAATTTCTAACAAAGTTTACGAATAGTTACCTACTCAGGTACATGAGATACGCTATAAAAATTAAAAAAATGTAATGATGATAGCACAATGATAGTCCCTACTCAATTTGATCTGAAAGCAATTCTTGATATTTGAACTATACCCCGCGCGGCGTACGATGATTCCTATGACACCTGTCATCTCAGTACATTTTTCCGATTATAGGTTATAAAATGTACTGAGATGACAGGTGTAGTATAAATATGGATCCTACCAAATCGAAAAGGTTTATTCAGAGATTGACATAGACATTTGACAAGGCCAAATCGAATCTTTGTCTATTAAATAACAAATGTTTTGCTAAGATGTGTGTCCTTTGATTAATCAGACATGCCAGTCACTTGATTAATCTAAACGCTCCTAAATATAATTCTCAGAACGGGAAAGAGGAGGGAGACGAGCCGCTGGGACGCCCGAGCCTGTTGCGTGTGCCGTCTCTCTCCGCCGCCGACCTCGAGGTAACGTGATAATGCTCCAGATAATTATGCTACGTGCCCAAAGTATCTCACGTGTGTGTTTAGGCCCATTTCTATTTTATTAGGAGGCTAAGGGCAGGGCACACTGAAGCACTCGACATAGCACGTTTCGTGCAGCACAGTACGGTACTAGTGCATCATCTAAGATTCAGTGACATGCATGTCGCGATAAATTTGTGTCTGGTGATTTTTTGTAAAAACAACTAATGGTGCTTGTACATAACGTCAAATACACAAAAATCCTAGTTTTAATTTTTTTTCTGAAGATTAGGGCGGATTTCAAGTATTTCTACTACTACTTTGAATAATTACATAAGTCACTATTGAAACAAAAACTAGTAATTGTCTACTAAACTATTCAAGTTTTTCTCTCTAACAACAACGTTTACCGTCACTATTTACGAATGAACCTTCGGATTATTAGCATGGTTTGGTGTAATACTAAATGCACTAGGTCAGATTTCGATTTCACTTATCTAACTTAGATAACTTATATTTATTAACATAAGTCAATAAAATATCCCAAGTATTTATCGCCGTTCATCATTATCTTACTCGTAGGTAACGTAAGCGTCATAAAGCTTCGTATTATTCAAGAGCACGCGACGGTAAAACTGTAATACTTATTCCAGAGACATGTTCATTACTATTTTATTAGGGTTGCAATAATTGAGCCTGGGGTAAGAAAATTCATGAGACCTGTTGCTCGTCAAGGTATCGTACGAACTGTACCCTTACCATGAGTTATCGTAACCGTACTCGCTAGCGCCAGCGTAAAAGAATGTATGGAGAGTAGTACAGCGACCCTAGCGGTTACTTTGTAGAACTACAATTTTATTCTCCATACAAATCTTTTACGCCTTCCACAAAATGTAAAGCCCAGCTAGATAGTTTTTTTACAAACTGACAGGATAAGAGACCAGTTGCCTCAGCTAGGTACTCATCCGCTGTTCCGAGCGCCCGAGTTAAGGGTGCTGCAACGCCCAAATCCTCTCGCGTCAGCGATAATTATCGCATATCAGCATCAACGCAGTAAACACCTTTCTGGGACATGCGTCAATGCTGAAGATGCAGAAATTAGCTATAAATACTAATATTAATTAATTTTAAGATTAGAATACTTTTGATTGTAAAACTGTACTGTTACTCTGTTAGTTTAAATAAAGATTTTTTTTAACTTAAATCTCTGCCGTTCACTTAATTGGCGCTGAGGACAGGATTCCCGTCGTTTTCCTGACACGTCCAGTGACCGATATTTCGCGATCGCACCGTGCCGGGCAACGTACGTTTCAACGTTTCAACGGGAAGCCGAACAAATAAATTTATTAAGTAACGCAAGAAGACCAGTCGCAGCAGTAACAAGCAGCCGATCCAGAACGCTGTCCAACTCCAGCTGACCGGAAACAATCCAGAAGGTTCCACCACCGTGAGGACTCGTGAAAGCAGCCGGGGGGAATGTGAGTCAATCTTTTTCATCATCCTTTTCTTGCTCCTTTTATACGTATCCTCACTTGTATTAAATATATGTGTGTTATTAGGGATTAGCAACGCCGTAATAACATTAATATATCGTCATTGAAGGTATCAAATTCTACTTTCAATTGACATCGTTAGTTAGGTACTATATAAAAATAATAAGTAGTTATTTCTGTTGAGTGTATTTATATCGCAATTTTAAAATAATGGAAGGAATTACGGAAGTTCCACAGTCACTCATCAATCTTATCCCGCTTTTTGAAGGCAATACGAGACAATTGCCAGTTTATATAAAGAAATGCGAGTATGTTATTAGTAGGTATACTAGGAGTCCCGAACAGGACCGATATCTGTACGAGATTATTACTAGTAGGTTAACAGGGCAAGCAGCTATTTTAATAGCCGAACAGGAGGACATCACAACATGGGATGACCTTAAGTTAGCCCTTAGTAAACATTTCGGGGATCATAGGAACGAGCATGGCCTCAAATTGGCTTTAGAAGGACTCGTTATCCAAAAGGACGAAAGTTATTTAGAGTTTTGTCAACGAATTCAGCATCATCTTGGTATATTACTTGCGAAAGTCACAGAGACAGTAGCAGACCCAAATACGCGAAGGTCCAAAGGCGAGCTTTACCATCAGTTAGCTTTTGATACCTTCACTTACAATTTACCACAGAAGTTAGTTGAATTAATTTACGATAAAGGCGTAAGTAAGTTAGAAGACGCGTTACGAGTAGTTTTAGAACGCCAGAACCTCCAAAATGTGTATAATTTAAAGAATCCCTTCAGGAACAACGTAAATAATAGGCAGAACCATAATCAAAATAATTTCGAGCCTCATAATAGGCAGGATAGACATCCGAATAGGAATATTTTTAATTCCGTTAGTCAAAATAGTAACCGTAGACCGCCAAATAATTTTAATTCACCAAATAGTTCATTCCAATATCGAAATAATAGGCCACAAAATAATAATTCTAATAATATGCGCAATCAATGGCAACACCCGCTGGTATCGGGGCCGCCGCAAATGCACAATCAGCAACCTTCGGGTTATTCACCGTTCGCTTCGCAAAACCAACACGTGCCGCCGCGTAATGTACCGTCGGGCTCTAACACTGACGTCACCATGAGGACGGCTAGTTCGAGACGTGTTAATTATACGGAAAATTATGATACAAACCCTATACATTTTGAATCAAATGAGGAACCAACCCCGGGACCATCCCACAGCTATACTGAGGCGGAAAATTTTTTCATAATGGCCTCCACGATAGAAGGCGAATAGAGTTAAATTTTAATAGGTTACGTAGACTGCCACACATCTTAGTTCCCGAATTACAAGGCGTTTTTATGATAGATACTGGTAGTACTAGATCATTCATTAGTCCCGAAAAGGTAGAAAAATATTACAAAAACTATAAGCAACAGGAAAGATTTGAAGTGGTCAGTACCCACGCATGTAGCAAACATGATACGGTTGTCTCCATCCCGTTACCTAAGATTTTCAATAGCTTAGAGCGGCACAAGTTTTATGTATATAGTGTCGATAGTAAATACGACGGATTAATTGGTAGCGACCTGTTGAAACAATTAGGTGCAAATATTGACATGAAAAGTCAAATGTTGTATACAAATACAACACGAATACCTATTGTTTACACGCCGCCAATGCGAGAGAAACTCGAATTACCTCCTCGCAGCGAGTTACGGGTCAAGTTACCGGTAAATTTATTAAATGGCGATGCCATATTAGACTTTAAACAATTTACAGAAGGCATAAGAATGCCAACCGCACTTGTTAGCTGTGTCAATGGATACGCTACAACTGTGATTCAGAATTATAAGTCAGAGAAATTGACTTTAGTAATTACGGCACCTTTCAAAGTCGAGCCTTATTCTGATGAAAAAATAAATTTAAATTTTTCGCAAGACGCGACCTCCACGAACCAATTATTGTCAGAAAATCTCTCAAAATTGAGATTGGATGACCTGAATAAAGAGGAAAAAGAACAAATAAGTCAGCTATGTGAGGAATATAAGGACATATTTTACTGTGAACATATTCCGTTATCTTTCACTAACCAAGTGAAACATAAAATTCGGACGGTCAACGAAGACCCTATATATATTAAAGCGCATAGAATGCCTCCTGTCCAGACACAGGAAATTAAAAGACAAGTGGAAAAGATGCTTAATGACAACGTCATTCAAGAGTCACACTCTCCCTGGAGTGCCCCAGTCCATTTAGTACCTAAGAAGATGGATATGTCAGGAGAACAAAAGTGGCGTATGGTCATTGACTACAGACGTCTTAATGACATCACAGTTGATGACAAGTACCCGCTACCAAACATAAATGACCTGTTTGATATGCTGGGAAAAAGCACATACTTCACCACTTTGGACCTGGCTAGTGGGTATCACCAGATCGAAGTGAATGACGAAGACAAGCCCAAAACAGGCTTCAGCACGCCATTTGGCCACTATGAGTTCCACAGGATGCCCTTTGGACTGAAGACGGCTCCAGCGACGTTTCAGCGAGCCATGGACAACGTCCTGAGAGGACTTCAAGGAATACATTGTCTTGTATACCTTGATGACGTTATAATCTTCTCAAGCAGCCTTCAGGAACACATAATCAAACTGAAAGCAGTATTTGATAGGTTCAGAGAAACAAATTTAAAAGTCCAATTGGATAAGTCTCATTTTCTCAGGAAGGAAGTCCTCTATCTCGGACATACCATAACGAGTGAAGGACTTAAGCCAAACGACGACAAAATTACTGCGGTACTTAATTACCCCATCCCAAAAACCACTACTGAAATAAAAAGCTTTTTAGGACTCATAGGATATTATAGGAAATTTATAAAGGATTTCGCAAAAATTACTAGACCAATGACTGTATGTTTGAAGAAAGGGAAAAAGATTTTATTAGATGATGAATACAAGGAAAGCTTTGAACTTTGTAAGAAAATATTAACTAACGCACCATTGTTGCAATTCCCAGATTTTAAAAAACCTTTCATCTTGACGACAGACGCTTCAAACTACGCAATAGGCGCAGTATTATCGCAAGGAACCATTGGTTCAGATAAGCCCTTAGCATACTTTAGCAAAACATTAAGCGACACTCAAGCTAGATACAGTACTATAGAAAAGGAACTTTATGCCGTAATAGAGGGTGTAAAACATTTTAGACCTTATCTGTATGGAAATAAGTTCTATATTTATACCGATCACCGTCCCCTAGCTTGGTTGTACTCGTTGAAAGAGCCCAACAGTAAACTTACGCGATGGCGATTAAGGTTAAACGAGTACACATTTGAAATTTTATATAAAAAAGGTAACCAGAACACGAACGCTGACGCTATGTCTCGTATAAAACTTAACATAACAAACGATGACAATGAGTCAATGACAGTTAATGTAGATGAACAAGAACAAAAAATACAAAAACACGTAGAGTCACTTGTTGATCAAATAACAAAACTAAGTAGGCCTGAATCAGAACCAGAAATAGAAACTATAGAGCTTTCAGATTCAGATGATGGAGCCACAGCTCACTCTGTCTCGAACCGAGAACACGAAGGTATCCCAATAATGAATGAAGCGATAGATATGAAACCTAAACAGATTTTAGTCTATACTTGGTTCAAAAATGACATCAGTGTCAAGGATAGTTCTAATAAAAAACAGAAAATCCTTGAAGTCCACATGCCAGTTGGGAACGAACAGTTAGTTACGAAATTCTTAAAGGAATATGTAGATTTTAAAAATAAATACTATATTTATTTTGAAGCACCAGAGTTTCGAAAGACCTTCAGTCACGTTGTAACGAAACTTTACAAGAAAGGTACGCAAAACTTAGTAGAATGTACAGAACGAGTTGTGAACATGACGGATGAAGATGATATAAAGGTTGGAGCTTGGTAGTAAATAATACTATCGTAGTCGGAGGTAAACTGATTATTTATTAGGTAAAATATAGGCTTTATATAGTGTTTAAGGGCGTCACGTAACCTTTAATAGGTCCGTGACATTTACAGTAGAACAAAGGGTTGTCGTAGGTTGACATTAGGTTTGCTTCGTAATTATGTATATTCTATTTAATGTCGTATGATGATCAAGGGTATGTGACGTTGCTATCCCGTCACACACCACACCTTTCCCCTTTTTTTTTTTTTTTTTTTCAAAAAAAAAAATTACAATATTAAAAATTTGTTATACAAAAATAATGTTTTCTTACTTTCTACTTATGGCTAATTTTATACATTATTCCTTAATACAATAGATTTACAATAATTTTTAGTTTTTAAAATTTTAAAATTTGTTATACAAAAATAATTTTTTCTTACTTTCTAATATAATTAACTTATGTGTCTAATTTAATAATTTTTTTTCTTACTCTCTAGGTTATATGCTGTTATTGGTATACAAACGCTTAATCTAATCTTAATTATATAAACAATCATTACATTGGTTGTTACAATAAACCTTATTTCTAAATGTAAACATTGTGACGTTTGTCTTATGCGTACAATATGATCTTATTGCTAGGATTATTTGTGCTATTGAAAACAATGTTGAACTTATATTCTAAGTGTAAACAATGCGATGCTCATCTTACGTTTATAATATGATCTTATGAGTAAGAAAGATGGAGATTCTTTTTTTTTTTTTTTGTTAGTAGTGATATGGTCTTGTTCTGTTTTTATGCACTATGTTTTCTTTCCCTGAAACTAATATTTTGACATTTACACCCTGATTTTCGATTACTGTGCATGGTCCCGTGTATACTGGATCCATTTTTTCTCTATCTTCCTTTTTCACTAAAATTAAATCTCCTATCTTATAATCTATTGGATTTATTTTCACATCATTTATTATTTTTCTATTACATTTAGTCTTAATTAAATTATATCTAGCATCCGCTTGGGATTTTTGTAACCTAAACATAAGTTCTATAGGATATGAATTAAAATTATACATTGGATCTATACTATTTACAATATTACTTGGTAAACGACATAGTTTACCAAACACTAACTCGTATGGTGTATATTTGGTCGCTGAATGCGTTGTTGTGTTGTAAGCAAAACACCAATATTGTAACCAATCTGACCACTCGTCGGCCTGGTTATTCGTTTGTATTCTTAGGAAAGCTCCTAATGATTTATGCGAATTTTCTAATGAACCAAGGCTCTCATGGTGGTATGCGGTTGATTGTAATTTGCTAATATTTAATATTTTACATATTTCTTGCATAGTAGATGAAATGAATTCAGTTCCCCTATCCGTTGCAATTTCCGTGGGGACTCCATAGCGTAATATGAAATTATCAACAAAAGCTCGTGCAACTGTATCTGTCTCCTTATTTAGAAGTGGGTACGCTTCTACGTACTTCGTCAGTTCGCACTGTAACGTTAATATGTAACAATGCCCATTTGCATCTTTTTTTAATGGACCGACTAGATCCAAAAATACTTTGTCTAAAGCACTCGTTGCCGTGCTTGTAATAGTTAATGTTTGTTTTATGGGTTTTTGAAATTTTTGTTTTTGGCATATATCGCACTTTTTTACGAATTTAATAACGTCGTTATCCATGCCTGGCCAATAATAATATCGTTTTAATTTGTTAGTCATTCTTTTAATGCCAGCATGGCCGCTTGTGGGTAATATATGGAAATCATTTAATATGACTCGTCTGTCGTCTTTATCATTTATTCTTGTGACACCTTTAATTATACACAATCGGGGTCCGGACCCTGTGTTACTCATATTTATATATTGAACTAGTTCCTTTATAAACAATGCGGTGTCATTATTATGGAGTATGCATACTTCTTCGATTCGTTGTGCATTGCAAATAGTACCAAGTTCTCTAGCGAAGAAAGCTCGTTTCGTACGCGATCGAGTGCTTGGATTGACACACAACGTCAGTAAGGATGGCGAGTATATGATAATATTATTTGGACTTTAAATACAATCTTTTTGTTTAAGTGTTTTATAATAGTCTTGTTCGTTAATACTTAATTCAGGCATATTATTTGGTTTTTTAAGAATTTCAACCATTCTTGGGTAGCTAGTCCAGTCATAGTTGGGATCCCTATCAACCAAATTATGTAATCTCAATTCTAGATAATGCGTCTGCAGCTGCATTATCTTTACCCATATTACGTATTATTATTTTATTGCGAGATATATAAATTATTATTCTTTTAATATTTATTTTATTTGTGTAATGCAAGTTATTTTGTATCGGCATTATTATCTTTTTTTCTTTTCTTTTAATATATATATATATATATCGGCTTATAATTGCCTTTCTCTTAATTTTATTTTTCCCTTATTCTTTATTAATTATATATTTTATTAATATTATATTTTATGCTAGGCTTTTATGTTTCCAGTGCAAATTATATACCTTTTTTTTTTTCTTATATTTTAAAATGTTTTTAAAATTTTATTTGCATTATTTTTTTGTAAGCTACTTGGTGCTTATTTGATTTTTTTTTACATTAAGCAGCGTTTTTTATTAATTTTAAAAATAATTATTTGATTAATTTTTTCACCATAATTGGTTTATTATTATTATTATTTTAGAGCCTTCTTATTAATGAGTTTATTTATTATTATTAATGTTTTTACTGCTTATCTATACTTTTTAATCTAAACTAGTTACAAAATTAGGCAAACGGTAATAGTATATCAAGTTATAAACTAATATACTTTATGACATTTCGGAATGGACTTCAAATTTTTCTTCTATAAAATTAAGTCATCGTAATAAAATTATAAATAGCTTAAAAATTAGTTATCGTCCGATATTTATGTTACGTGTTTTGATGCGTAACTTGAGATGCCGCGCGTCCGCGATCATCATTTCTTATGACTAAGCATGCTGCGCGTAATTAATTATTCGTACACTAAACGTTCTAGGTATTTCCTTATTATAAAAAAAATTGTCTGTATGTACTTAAAATAACTTAAAATATAAAGGTTGTACCTCCACACACACGTTATCTTCTCATGTGATTCCGTTGACCTGGTTCGGGTGGCTGGATGGCTGGGGCTGAGGATGCTGCGGGGATCTCTGCTTTATGCTGCAGTGTTGCTTGTTGTTGTTGCTTGCCTCCTTTCTTCTTGGTTAGGCACTGGTTAGTGCCTTCTCTGGTCTCCTGGAGCTGGGCTTCGTTTGGTAGTTGCCCATGTCGTTTCATGGTGTAATGTGTGGAGCTAGGTTGGTCGCACACTGTTGTTGCACGGGTCCTCTCGTGCAGGTCTCTCGGGTGGAGGACTCCGGATGGCCGGCTGTGACCGGCAGTTGGTTCAGGATTATTTGTTATATTGCTGCCTCTAGCAGCCCGACTGGACCCTCCGGGTGGCCGACTCTGACCGGCCACCCGAGGTTCGAATAACGCGCCTGCGTACCCTATATGGTACGCACTGGCAGGGTCGCCATGTAAAGGTTGGAGCTTGGTAGTAAATAATACTATCGTAGTCGGAGGTAAACTGATTATTTATTGGGTAAAATATAGGCTTTATATAGTGTTTAAGGGCGTCACGTAACCTTTAATAGGTCCGTGACATTTACAGTAGAACAAAGGGTTGTCGTAGGTTGACATTAGGTTTGCTTCGTAATTATGTATATTCTATTTAATGTCGTATGATGATCAAGGGTATGTGACGTTGCTATCCCGTCACACACCACAAAGAATTAGTCAAAAAATATCACGAAGGCAAGACATGTCACAGAGGAATAAATGAAACTTTAGCCAAACTTAAAAGGTCGTATTGGTGGAGCAATATGAAAGAAACAATTTCCGCAATAATTAATTCATGTGAACAATGTCGCAAGATGAAGTATGAAAGAAAGCCCATCAAGCCATTTATCCAACTCACTCAAAATCAGGAATCACCATTCCAGGAAATTTTTATAGACCTCTTATTTATTGAAGGTAAATATTACCTAACAGCAGTAGATGCCTTTAGCAAATTAGCACAGGCAATAGGTATACCAAATCGAAGCACTCCAGAAGTCGTAAGAGCTTTGATTAAGTATTTCAGCATGTATGGTATTCCCAGGAAAATCAGTTGTGATTCTGGCGCAGAATTCAACAACGAACTAATGAAGGAACTATTGAGCTTATATAAAATTGAATTGCACATAGGAACCCCGAATAACCCTAATTCGATGGCTATAGTAGAACGATTTCATTCTACTCTCATTGAAATTTACCGTTTAGCAAAATATGATAAAAGCGAACAGGACGCGGCATCTGTCATGACCTATGCTATAATGGCTTATAATAACTCCATTCATAGCGCAACAACGTTTACCCCATTCGAAATGGTTTTTGGTCATACAGACACCGGAAATCTGTTCGATATAGATAGGGAACGAAATCTTATGCAAAAATTGCTTATAGACCACAGGAAACGATTAAAAGTACTATATGAATATGTTAGTGAGAAATTAGTAAATGATAAGGTCAAAGTTAGGGAAAAGAAAGGAGGCGAAATCCCACCAGAAATTAAGGAAGGCGATACGATTTTTATGAAGGACACGAGAATCCGTAAAGCTAAAGAGTTACCTAGATTTGAAAAAGCTAAAGTTATAGGCAAACCGGATAGAAATATAATCCCTGTCCAAGTAAAAAAGCGTAATACCCGAGTAGCACTCAAGAATATCAAACGACCTCCACAGGTGGCGTGTGATATTACTGATGGCCCTGGCGCATCAGGGATGCAGCCTCAACATCCAAAACCTCGAGCGGAGTCCGGGGATAGCTCCAGTCAAGATGGGTACAGCTCTGATGAGGACTAGTTCCTGGAGCATTATTAAGACAATAGATTTAGAATCGATAAGTTTATTATTAGAAGCTAATTTAGAACAGTATAGTAAGTTGAAACAAATTATTGATAGTAACATAGATACTAGAAGAGAACTGATGGGTTTAGAAGTACAAGTAAATTCTTTTATAGAGCTTTCTAGAGATAGATTATTACAGATTCTGCCAACGGCAAGAACAAAACGAGGTATTCTCAACCCATTAGGATCAGTTGTTAAATTAATTACGGGAAACTTAGATAACGACGATGCAATTAGATTTAATACGGCAATCGATAATATGAAACATAAGGAGACATCAGTAGATAATAAGGTAACATTACTTCAAAAAGCTCTTGATAAATTAGTAAACGTCTCAAGTGACATTAATTTTAACGTTAAACATTTAGGTTATAAAACTAGACAATTAGAGTCAATTCAAAAAGAAGAGTTTAAACTTTTTAATTTGGTTTCCATAATGAACAGCGTTTACCAGATTCTAAATAACTTTCGGACTATTTATAATATTATTCAGGAAATAGAAACCGCCATAGCTTTTAGTAAACTGTCAACGCTACACCAGTCCGTAATAAATTCAACTGAATTAATTAATGTTCTTTTTGAAATAGAGAAACACGCTACTGTAGTTTATCCAGTTTCAAAAGAAAATTTAGTTAAGATAGAACGTAGTATAGAATTAAAATCATTTATTAGTAATAATTGCTTAACTTTTGTATTAGATATCCCACTTATTGAAAAGAACACATATATTTATTACAAGATTGTCCCTATTCCAATATATAAACCTGAAACCGATAAAACATTCACAATAATTCCCAAATATCCATTCCTCATGATGAATAGATTGCAATTCAAACCGGTAGCTAGATATTGCGAGGAAATAGAGGAAGACAAATACCTCTGCACTGATGATGACGTCGTGCAGCATCCAACAGCAACCTGTATAGAACAACTGATGCTACTTAAAGATAGCCTCACAAAATGTAACCAGCAGACAATCAAAACTGAAGATACAATTATCCAGAAAATTACATCTGACCACTGGCTCCTCTACACCAGAAGAAGAGCAGTGATAACCGAAACCTGCGGAGATGAAGTCTCCAAACACAACCTAGAGGGAACATTCATACTGACACCAACCAAATACTGCGAAACCCAAATAGATGATATAACCATAAAGGCAACGAGCAATACTACAACAACCAGCTATATATTACCGTCTGTAATATTACCAGAACCGCAGCTTCAGATCCAGAGGAACGAGAACGAGGTAGATCTTCGAGGCGTGGACTTCAGCGATGTAAAGGACATCCTCAACAGCGTCAAGTACAATAGTGATAGTGATGATAGTGAAAGCTATGTCATTAGCTATAGAGTCAGTGTGTGGACCATTGCATTATACGTCGCAGCACTTATTATAGCATTAACATATATCTCCCATAAGCTACATTCTGTATTTTTCAGACGAAATTATCTGAAGCCAACTGTGTCACCTTCAGATAACTTCTCTCTTGAGGAGGGAGGAGTTAAGGGTGCTGCAACGCCCAAATCCTCTCGCGTCAGCGATAATTATCGCATATCAGCATCAACGCAGTAAACACCTTTCTGGGACATGCGTCAATGCTGAAGATGCAGAAATTAGCTATAAATACTAATATTAATTAATTTTAAGATTAGAATACTTTTGATTGTAAAACTGTACTGTTACTCTGTTAGTTTAAATAAAGATTTTTTTTAACTTAAATCTCTGCCGTTCACTTAATTCCCGCGCGCGACAGCATCCCAGATGTGGTGGCGAGGTTTATGCTGCGACTAGCCTACCACCACAACACAGCGACTTACGATAACAGCCTAAGGGCTTGTCGAATCAGCATCAAAAAAAAATCGTTTACACAATCGCTAGCGAGAACGGTCACTGTAAGCTCATGGTAAGGGCCCAGAGCAGATAATGCTCTGGGCAATCGCTTTCGCGTACGTGACGGAGCCGACGATGTGATGCCGGGGACTGAACGTGTGTTTACAATTATGGCGTTTTTATAAGGGTGTCGGGGGCCATACTAAGTATCTATTGCTGGAGGTATAAATATCGAAGTACTGTCCTGTAATGAAATAAAAAGTCGCACTTCGCTAAATATTCATGTAAGTATATCAAATGCTTGAAGGTTAACAATTAACACGCGTGGCGCGGAGATAATCCCATTAGCGGGTTATACTCCCACACAAAGTCCAACTCACTGGTAGTTAATACGGTGAATAGAGACTAAAGTACTATGTGTGACCTTACAAACGGTCCGGTAGTTTTGAATTTTTGATATGTTGTCTAGAATGGTTAGTCAGTGTTTAAAATGCAAAATGCACAATTCCCCCCCCTCCGCGCCTGCCGCCATATTGAAAAAACCGGCACTTTCTTCATATTTTTGCTCATATCTTCCTTTAGAAGCATTTTAGCGAGAAGAACGCTTCGACAATGTTATAGAGAGTTAAATTTACTACATTCTCCATTTTATATTTTGTTTCTAGGACAGATAGTTACGGAGATATGCACATTTAAAAAAACGTAAAAAATCGCAATTTACTACTGAAAAACAAACTTCTGGATTATATCTTCGTTTAGGAGCATTTTAGCTACAACAAAGCTTGGGCAATGTTGTAGAGAATTAAATTTACTATAATTTACACTTCAAATTTTGTTTCAAGGACGGTTAGTTACGGAGATATGCACATTAAAAAAACTGGAAAAGTCGAATTTTCAAGAAATTTCTAAAAATTCTTGGTTTAGAACGCTGTCATTCAGTTACGGACTATTCTAGGACAAATTAAAACATGTCGGAAATATAATTGCTTATAAAACTCATGTCCATTTTTACATACATTTTCGGAAAATGTGACTTAATTTTTTACATATCTCCGTAATTATCTGTCCCAGAAACAAAATTTGAAATGTAAATTATAGTAAATTTAATTCTCTACAAAATTGCTCAAGCACTGTTCTAGCTAAAATGCTCCTAAACGAAGATATAATCCAGAAGTTTGTTTTTGAGTTGTAAATTGCAATTTCTTAAGTTTTTTTAAATGTGCATATCTCCGTAACTATCTGTCCTAGAAACAAAATATAAAATGGAGAATGTAGTAAATTTAACTCTCTATAACATTGTTGAAGCTTTCTTCTCGCTAAAATGCTTCTAAAGGAAGATAATATGAGCAAAAATATGAAGAGAGTGCCGGTTTTTTCAATATGGCGGCGGGCGCGGAGGGAGGGGAATTGTGCATTTTGCATTTTAAACACTGCCTAACCATCCTAGACAACATATCAAAAATTCAAAACTACCGGACCGTTTGTAAGGTCAAAATCCTTTATTCACTGAATTAAGTGAGAGCTAAACAGCCCTGATACAGTTGAAGTCATGTTAAAAAAAAGGTTATAATAGTTCGTTTTCTATTGGGAAAAAAGAGAAAAATACTTTTGTTTTACTTAATAATAGATAATAGAATCTCAATTATAATTAATATATTATTTTAAGAAATTTAATTTATAGATATTATGAAAGCTATAGATATATCTCATTTTTAGGGTTCCGTACCTCTATCGGCAAAAACGGAAACCTTATATAATTACTTTGTTTTCCTTCGGTCCGTATGTGTGTCAAAACCCTTATCTCGGGAACGCGTCGAGATATCAAGTTGAAACTTAAACCATATACTCAAGTCTACAATCCCTTGAAGTCGTGAAAAAATCAATGTTCTAAATTAATAAAAAAAAAGATACGGCCGTATATTTATATTTCGCCACTCTCAAGAGAATCAAAGTATATAGGGTACTTTCCGTTGACCTAGAACTATGAAATTTAGCAACTAATGTCGTCTTATACCACCAGTACAGGTAATTATCTGAAAACTATACATTTCTAATTAAAACATTAAAAAAATGTGCTTTCAAAAGTTATATAAGGACTACCCATTTGGATTAAGTTTACACCTCATTTGTATGCGGGGCCATACGTACCAGGTGCAAACTTAACTTAACCGGGTCCTACCACTTAAGATGGGATGAGAAAGGTTAAAATTTGTAGGGAACGTTCGATGCGCGAGTTCGACTCGCACTTGACTGGTTTTTTTTGTTAGTAATACTTATTTTACTTTAGTATTCGGGTCTTTTTGCCGTTCCCTACGCTGCGCTGTCGAACGTTGCAGTACTTTCAATATTTAATTTTTCATTAAAAATAGACAAATTTATATTTATTGTTAATGTTTTTAGAATTTGTATTAAATTGGCTTTTGGATAGTATTTTTATATACCAAGTTTAATGCAAAAAATATGAAAATATAAGGGTTTGTTTACATTTTGTTAGTACTGAAAGTTTATTATTTTAAGGATTGCGTCATATTTTGCTACGGGACCCTAAAAAACTGGCACAGGTAATGAATCGGGCATCATCTTATTACCGGATAACGCCACCAAACTTGGATTAAAGGTCCAAACTAATCCGCCAGATTTTTTTTTCTGAACGACGGGAGCACTGTATTTTGAACCCCCCCTCCCCCCTTCTGACGCGGTGTTCAGTCCGGCTACCGGGTGTTTTGGGCTCAGGTAGACGTGTATAATACCCGTGCCAAATGACATTGCTGTACTCAAAATTGTATACCTCTCCATACAAGCATTCCCAATAGAAAACGGACTATAAAGCTGACTTATACAATAATTAATTGAAAGTTACTCCACCGAACACAACTCATAAGTCATAATAATGACGCATTAATTTAGATCCAATAAATATGTGTCCCAGAAGATTAAAAAAAAATCATTATTGATTATTGTATCTTTTGCTAAGACGCTAAACGATATTACCGATAAATATTTTGAGAGGACTACTCTCACTAACTTTTCACTAGTTCAAATAAAGTTCTTCTCTTGAAGTTCTTCTTGTATATTTTTAGAATGCATCAAACTTGTCACTCCTGTCGCCACCATCACTGGCCCGACGACGCTCCTCAGTGATGTTCAGCGACACAGTTCTGCTGCACACACCAAACTCTCCCCACGGAGGACATCCACACAATGTCTGCTCTTCAGAGAAAATGACTCAAACAGGTGATGTACCCAATCCCCCTCAAAAAAACCTACCTTAACTTTGCAAACTCAAAACTTCGCTAATTTCATTCTCCTGGCATCTTAATAACTAAATTTCTCTAAATTTTATAACAATTGTAATAATTTATAGATTCATTGTGTCAACGTGACTGGCTTAAGAGCCACAGCGGTGAGTCTAGAGGTGGTAGATCTAGACGGTCTATTAGACAGGCATGAGCAAATCTGTTCTATTCTTGCTTCTTTTCACTCTGACTTCATAGAAATCGATAGGATGGTTTAGGAATTTTAGACATTGATGACAATATAATCTGCTTGTCTATTTTTAACATATAGCACAATTTCTTCACTATTATCGCCTTAAATCTGTTTTATATTTCCTGTTTAATCAAAAGTATCGGTCATTAATGTATCACTTTTCTTTCTAACTTTAGATCGTTGAAAGTAACGCAAACGTTATTTATTAATTTATTTACTATAGTCACCGATGCTTTCGATCTATTAGAGTACAAAATAGCCACGAAATGTCTTTACGCACTGTAGTGACATTAATTTGGGGGTGTAGAGTTCGACCTGCCGACAGGCGACACGGCTGAGGAACGAGCAGCGGCTGTTGGAACCATGTCGTGTCAAGAGCTGCTGGCGTTATCAGGAGCCTTGTCAGCGGCACTACCGTCGGGGCAAGTCACTTTGGACTCGTTTTTTGAAGAATTGACGAAGGGCATCAGCAAAAGAGCTGGCGATGATAAAGGGGATAAGGTAAGTGACAAGTTAACCCATAAATGCATACTGTAATATATAACAAATAATGCAAGATGTATTTAAAAGTAGGAATATTTATGTTATATGTTGTTGAGAGTGACTTCATAAGGAAATTTAATTTATTTTAATATTTCTTCGTCATACGTTGATGGTTGTATATTAAAAAGAGAGTTAAGGTTGTTTAAATTTGAAAAACTTACCGCCATAATTTTATGGTCTCGCAAACTGTGGTTTTTTTATGAGTGTTTTGGCAGTCTTTATGTTTAGTAGATATTTTACTAAATATGTGTTTCTACATATATACACGGAAACTAAGTTTAGTAAAGAATTTCACGTAAATGTAAGCAATATTTTTAAATTTAAAATATGTGTGAAAAATTCACAAATTTTCTTTTTTACCAATTTGTTAAGAAAAGAAAAATTTAATTATAAAAATATTTTTTATAATTAAATTAATTAACACAAAATATGTCATATTTATTTAAAAAGCAAAAATCTTGCATTTAATGGTTCAAACATTTCAATTAATTCAATACTTACATAGTTGATGGAATTATTAATTCGCCGTCTTCTTCTCACTTCTCGTCCTTTTCATTTTCATATTTAGGTCGCTTCCAACCGGTATATATGGAAGTCCAAAGGGGAGGCCTATGTTCAGCAGTGGACGTCCTATGGCTGAGATGATGATGATGATGATGATAGTTGATATTGTTGAATTTACTAATTTGAAAGAAAATATTGAAGCAGTATTTTATCTGTTCTAGACGCACGAGATAGAGGATTTCTCATGTTGTGCTGAATTGCTAGCAGCAGAGGCAGCAGCCAAAGAAGCCCGCAAAGGACGATTTGCCAGCGCGTGTTCATTGTTTTGGAGGAAAATATCAAAGTTCTTATCTTTTTTGAGGAAACACATTAAAAATGTGGTGAACCATAAATATTTTCAGCAAGGTAAATTGCCTAATAACATCCAAATATCTTAAAACTTGTATGAAACCATGTTGTAATAACACATTAAAAATGTGGTGAACCATAAATATTTTCAGCAAGGTAAATTAAAGGTAAAACATGTTATAATGTGTAATCAAAATTATTTTCAGGTATATTACTGGCTATCTTAATCAACACACTATCCATGGGTATTGAGTATCACAACCAACCGGAAGAATTAACAGTAATAGTTGAAATCAGTAACGTCGTCTTTTCTGCGATATTCGCTGTCGAAATGATTTTGAAGATCGTTGCGGAGGGTCCCTTCAAATACATTTCTAATGGTTTCAACGTCTTCGATGGAGTTATTGTTATCTTAAGGTCAGTGAATATAATAAAAAAAATATCTCGTGATACAATAACGTTAAAATTGTTTGATTTGTAAATGTAATAATCGCGGAAATCAAAGAGAACATATCACTAGCGCATAATGAACAAACGGGTTAATCTACACATGAGTTTTTCATAAATTAAAACTTATCAAACCGGGTCTATGGCTATTTTTTATTTACTGCGATATACCTCGTTTAATATGTTTTAATTATGTGTACAAACCGCGAGAGTTTAAGCGATTGATTCCTTTTTCAACGTATAGGATAGGACATATTCTTGTTTCGGCACATTCCTGTGTAGAATACGGAATAAGGCTAAACAGGAATTTGCCGAAACAAGAATATGGAAACGGAATCAATCGTTTAAGCGTTATATTGAGTTTGTCATTGCTTAAAAAATACTATTGTAAGTATACTGTTGAGAAATTATCTGAACGACGACCTAATTACGAATACCGATTATCTGAAAATAAAACGGATTTAATGCCAACTAGGGAAGATAGTAACATTACTAGAGAGATAATAATTCATTATTTTTTGTACAGTGGGTTTGAACTAGCGCAAAGTTACGGCAGCGAGAAGGAACTAGCGGGCAACTCTGGACTCTCCGTTTTGCGCACATTTCGACTCCTGCGCATACTAAAGTTGGTCCGATTCATGCCCAATCTGCGCAGACAATTATTTGTTATGCTACGAACCATGGACAATGTCGCCGTCTTCTTCTCACTTCTCGTCCTTTTCATTTTCATATTTAGGTAAATACTTTTATTATTTTAATTATTATAATATCATAAACTGAAATTTCAATCGAATAAAAAACGTTGTTGGGGTACTTGTGTTAAGAGTTAAATAAAAATTAAACCCATAAATAACTTCATACTAAATTGCATGACTTTAAATAAAGTCCATAAAGGAATTGACAAAATTAAATTCTATATTAAGGATAAAAATATAATGCCAAAAAACTGCTCCTTTGAGTTATGTAGATTTCTTGAAGTTTTTCCTCAACTTTGTGTTCATTTCAAATCTCTTCTTTGTCTACCAACAACTTAATTAAGTGATTTTTATTACGTTCTATGAACTGGCGCTGAAATTTTATTGCAGTAAAATGAAATCTTTTCTTAGAGAAGTTTGAGATTATATATCATTGGTAATCTTCTGAACCCCTGCCTTCCGTTTCATTATCTTCTTTAACCTTCCCATTTATCACGTAACTGAATAGTTTATTATCACGACTCCCGCAAACTCTGATTGGCTGCTCAATCAGATTGTTGATTTTTCCGTAGCCCACGAGGATAAGCCCGACTCTCAGTACTATATACGAAATTCTGAATGTTTCTAAACTGTCACATCCGCATCCCTTCCCCTGTGCACTGCCTAACTGTGAGTGATTTCTCCTTTTCTATTCAATCTTATCCTATAAATGTGAGTCATTTCTATCTATGATATTCCACGTACTACACACTACCACTGTCCACACTCTTAACATCTATTTCTCTTCTATTATTACAATATCCATCGACCATAGTATGTGTCTATCACGCTTTTGTGCTTTGCGTCCATTTCAGTTTTTTTACCTGCACTTCATCATTTTTCGTTTTAGACCATCTTATTTTCTTATTAACTGTTTCATCGACATTTCTTTCCTCCTTATGTATGAAAGGATTAAAGTAATCGTGTTATCTAATCGATATTGCGTGATAACGTTCAGCATCCTCGGTATGAACCTCTTCGGGTGCAAATTCTGCGAGAAAGACAATGATGGCGATGAGGAGTGCGACAGAAAAAACTTTGATACGCTCTTGTGGGCCTTTGTCACGGTGTTTCAGGTATTCAATATTTTCAATTAAAGCCCTAACAGATAACCCAGAACAGACTGAACTTGCAACATTACTAAACGCTTTTACGGGTCCGTCAGCAGTCAGCACTCACGACAGTATGACAGTCCTAATAACAGAACATTGTCTTGGTGACAGCTATATAACTAACCACGCGAGTACACAAACGACTGTTCACTCTGCTGCAAGACACTCTTCAAAATTACAGCATCACTATACAGAAGTAAACTGAATTGGAACGACGGCTTGCAGCACTGTGCTTGTTCAACAGACGTTCAATCGCGTATGCTACCCTAGAGCCCGCGTAGTGACAACTCTAGAACCATCCGTAACCGATTGTTCCAATCATTAGTCGATCACCATGTTGTGTCGTACAGTACTCCCATCAGATGCCGTCAGGAGCACATATCTTATCTTAGTCAGTGAGCTTGGTTGAACAGTAGGTTAGCTTGAGGTCTATCGAAGCCGAGTCGCGGGTTACCCTGTTCGTCAGTTTCTCTACTCCCACTACCAAAGCTGCACTCAGTTTATACAGTTACTCTCACTTTGCATGCTGCTTCTTATATACTATCTTATGCAACTTTTAACAAATTTTGTGCAAAATTTTGGTCAAAAGATCAACAAAAGATTCTAAACACAGGAATGACCAAAAATTTCCACTGATTTGTTCTCAGATTGGCGTTTTTATTTTTCTTCAGTAACATAATCTAATTACTCTGACCCTTTTCTTCAACATTTTAACTTCCGATTTTTAAACGCTTAAAAGTTTGGCCCACTCACTATATTTTCCTATTTTCTTCTTCCTTTTGCATAACTGAAAAATAAACTTGGAACTAATTATTGCATTAAATATGAATGATATGTAATTGAGTATTTTTATGAAACATTACGAATGATTTTAAATACTTTATGCACTATTTATTTCGCCTTTTTCTATCTATACATTATTTTACATATTGCATTTCTTTATTTTTTTATCATAAGGACATGAGGCAGTATATTATAAAGAAGGAATGATAAACTAAGATTAGTAATGATTTTATGAAAATTGGGATCTTGATGCACTTTATAACCAAATTTAATATATTATAATTTTAAGGTTTATGTAACACGTCCGCTGTTGTGACGTTTCAGCGGCGATAACACTGCTTTCGCTTCATAGTTGTAAACTCTCGCTTTCTATACGGGAAGCGTAGATGTCTGGTGCTTGTCTGGCTAACTTTTGAGCTATTGCCAGTCTTGACCCAGAATGTTTACAAAAGTACCCATTGTATCATAGTTGACATTAACATTAAAACAGCAGTGTTACCGTCGCACTGCACTGAATGTCGTCAGGATGACTCGGTCGCGGCGTAAGCGCATAGCATTTTCTTTTTCTTTCATTTTTCCATCCGCTCCGCGACGCAGTATTCTGGGCATGTATCTATTCGGTGGTAAGTTTTGCAAGTTCGTCGAAGACAATGGCTTCGAGAGGGACTGTACCTGCCCTGAGATTATCTCGCACCACCCCAAGTGTGAGTGCGACAGAAAGCATTTTAATAATATCCTGTGGGCAACTGTTACCGTCTTCCAGGTAAGCCTCGCGAGACTGTTGTGCACAAGGTAAAATTTTAGACGGTTTATTTGCGATCCCATTTGAGTATGTTGCTAGAGGGTAGATGCCGCGTCTTTCTCGTATCCGTCGATATAATCAATTAATCAGATATGTCTTATTTGACAACTCTTGCAAGGTTGTGAAAAAAGATGAATCCTTATTATGTTTAACTGTAATTTTTACTCATACTTATATGATACAACTTGGCATGTGCGAGAAATTCGTCGTAGATTTATTGGTTGGTTTGTTATTTACAGTTGGTAATGCATCTTATGGAGCGCTCCGTAGTTAATGCATCTTGCTTGTAGCTAGCTCTTGGAATGCTGGACCCTCCGCTTGTGTACTTTAGGTCGCCGTCCGTGTTCCTTGTCATTACCCTGTATATTTGCGTACACTAACACAACTGTCAACATAACACTAACAGTTATTAACACGCTGATTTAACAAGTTTATTTTGTATATTTTTTATTTCATTAATATTCAGAGAATTTTTATATTCCAAAACACCGAAAGGCACGACTTGAACACTATAATGACAGCACACCTTGCTTATTTTGATTTATTAAAGAGATTTATGAAATTTGAAGATATTCGGTGTGGTAGAAAGACCTGAGCAAGTGAACTGTATCCTCAATGTCCATGTAATATTTCAGGTTTTGACGCAAGAAGATTGGAATGTTGTACTATTTAATGGTATGGAAAAGACAAGTCATTGGGCCGCATTATATTTTGTTGCCCTCATGACTTTTGGGAACTATGTACTATTTAACTTACTGGTGGCTATTCTAGTAGAAGGATTTAGTTCTGAGGTAGGTCTGATCTACAAATTTCCACTTCCTTCTCTAAAGCCTTTAACATTTGACGTGAGCGATGCGATTCTTCTAGCGGAACGAAAGGCGGGAGCGAGAGCAGCGCGAGCTGGCAAAATCTAAATTGTCTAGCGAGTGTTTCTCTGACAACAACGAAATTCAATATGACGAGTCGAACTCGGGATCACATTCCAGTGACAGTTTCTCACAGGTGAACCCTTTGTGTTGGTGTTAGTTGTTCTTGACTGCGCTTTCTGTTATCCTTCTTGACGTGCCTCAAAGATTTCTAAACCTTCTTCTTGATTAGCCATCTAGAATTAGGTAGGTATTTGTGGTTGTATTCGAAGAGCTACGGAAATAAGGGCAGTCTTTTCTGTCGACCATTTATGAACATGCAGTATAGTGGTTAATGTCATTCAGATGGTCTTTTTATAATTACTGTAATAATCTTTTCAATTCCTGTGTCGCTGATTTCATCATAGCAAACGGACCTTATTATAGGTATGGAGATATTAATGGATCCAATATTTTTCATCTCCCTAAATATCCATGCATGCAATCTAAGATAAGTTTCCTTTTGCTGATAATATCACATGGCACTAGACATCAACTACAATACTTTTAGACACATTTGTGATCGAAGAAGAGAAACAACAGCCAAATATGAACTTTTTCGCAGCTCTTAGTACATATAAGTATGACAATGTGTGTCGTTGTGATCTATTCTCTGGTGTGGGTCTACATGGTTTTAAAATGTACTCGTATTTGATTAGAACGAAATAAAAAACTATTGGAAATCGGCGGACGACGTTCGGAAAGCTAAAGACGACGTAAATGGACATAAGGATAAAATTATACGATCACGAAAAAAGGCGACGTCAGGACATCATCCGACACTTTGCAAAGATTGTGCACAGTCCAACAAGTGCAATTTGCAGAAGGTAAACAATGTAAAAACTTATATTTTAACATTTCCATTATGAATTTCGCGCAAAATCATGGCATACGGCTATTCACAGTCATTATGTAACAGTATTCAAGTACTTATTGAGTTTCAAACTAACATGCATTATAATATTCTTCTTATCAAAAGTGTGACTTATTCATGCTTGAATACACATTGCTGTCCTTTTTAAATTCTCAATAAAACACAACTGTTTTAAAAGAATACCCCGCATTCGCCTGCAAATAACAAAAACTAAAAACATAACAGAAAATACAAACTTAACCGATAATAAAAAACAGAACACTGTTTTGTAGGAATCGAAAATGCTTGCAAACAACACGGGAGCAGATGCACCAAACCTCCCAATGATCACACACACAGCGGCCACTCCTCAGGACTCACCATCCACCACCCTGGAACCCGGGGCGTCTTTCAGAGACTTTCCCATATCGCTGAATTTGGAGAAGTCTTCGATGCTCTCAAGCATGGAGTCTATTGACAGAACTTCGGTACGTCTGACATAATTGTCACTAGTATACTATCTATAAGACAAATTAAGGGCCAATCTGACCATTGTGAATTTAGATTTGAAATTAAAATAATACAGTCTTATTATTAATAATTGTTACTTACGGAATATTCTCACGATCTTTAAATTGTACCATTTCACCTCCTACTAGGTGCTTGAATTCTCCGAGTCTTCTCGAACCCTCTGGATCCAGTACAATTTCACGGCACTCGTTTTAATTCTAAAATTGCGTGTACTTTTTATTTTGATTGATTATGATGATCGTTCTCGGTCTGTGCCTAGGAAATTCCATCGTGTGAAATACGTTACCAAATTCCTCGGTAGTATTGTATTGTAACGGCTACATCAATGAAATCCAATTTTACAGTGCACCAGTATTCCCGGTTTACTAAAACCTCCGACGCTCTCAGGAGTGAACAGTTACACTCTCACCCTCCACTCAGCCGCGTCACAACTGGGGGCAGAGAAGGCCAGGCTACCACCTCTCACCTTGGCCCCTCATTCGCGGCCCGTTTCAGCATCGTCAGGCTCCACGACCCCCACCACGACGAGGTCAATGCCCTCGCCGATGCTGCCGGAGAAGAATCTCCAAATAGTGATACCGATAACGAAAGACGATAATTGTATCAATACTAGTGATAAGTCTAGTCTTTTAAGTTCTCAAAAGTAAGTGGACCACTTCTTATTACATCTTTCGTTAACCATTATTTTAGTTATTATAATATATCTAAAGGTTTATAAAATATAATTTAAGGTACCTACGTTCAATAAATTTTGGTAGAATTTAAAATTGATACGATGATATTACCGGGAATGCCCAGTCTTACTCTTGTATTAAAACTTCCCGGTGCTGCGTAAGTGCTTTTGAAGTTTTAAATATCACCGAAAATATTAGCATTTTGGACTAACACAACGAGCTAAGAAAATCGACATACCTACGTTTCTAAGTTTTCGTTGTTTGATCATTCTAACGAGATCTTTTCTCTTTATAATAATAATAAATATAAAGAGTCGACTTCAGACTAATAAAAAAATGCTACGGCAGTTTTACTATTTTCGTATCAATATACTATAAGTAAAGCTTAAATAAACTTAATTATATATTAAAGCAAAGGCAGCTTTCTTTCTTCTCAAAGTTAACTGTCAATATACTTATAGATGCGTCACTCTTCAAAGTCCGACATCGAATGGGGAGGACAAATGCAGAGTGCAACGTGGCTACAGCTGGCGGTTATCTAGACCTAGTCTTAGGAAGAAACCTAAACATAGAACTGGGTCTGATTCTGAAGCTATTATATTAAACAACGGTCGTGATCATGCCGCTTGTAACGGTAAGAACAATTAAAAAAGGAAAGAGAACAAAAGGGAAACACAAATGTTTGGCGTAGGTATTGCGTTGTTATGTTGTATCTTGCGTGAGCTGTATTCCAAATTCAGTATTGGGTAATCAATTTTTAATTTAGACGTGAATTTGCGATACTTAAGTATAATAAGGTTGTAAAAACCCTGAAACAATATTTTTCAATTTATATTTAGACCCCATCAAAGTTCGTATCATTACCATTAACATTTCCGAGTATAAATCAATTAGAAGTTCATTTATTCAAAATTAAGGTTTCAAAATTATATTGTTATTTTTTGGTTAAAGCCAAAAGAGTAATGTTTATTATTCTTTTGACTCCAAAATCCATCCGTCAATTTTATTGTCTAGGTTCCAGCTTACGAAAGAACGAGCTCCTTCTTTCCTCATCAATCATAAAAAACGACACACAGTCAGAGATGCCGAATAACAGAACCAAATCACAGCTGCCAGCTCCCAGGGTCCTACCACAAACGGCAAGAAGAGTTTCTGCACACACGACTCCTCTGCTTCCAGATGTAAGTAACAATAGTGATACTACAGGACTAAGTCACCTAGCAGATCTTCGGGTGGCATGTGTAGATTGTGATACAGGGGCAGCAGCTTCCGCAGCACATGAAGAGAGTACTAGTATCGAATGAAGTGCTTAGAATGAGTCCGAAGACTGGAATAATACAAATACAAATAATAATACAGTACTACCATTCAAAAGGCAATCATTCACACTCGTAACACTTCGGAAGAAACTAGGACCTTGTCACCATGTCAAGTAGCTCAACATCATCATCATCATAACTGCCCACTGCTGGACAAATGCCTTTCCGAAAGTTCTCCACAATGATCGTTCATCGCCCTCATCCAATCCCATTAAACCAAGTAAGAAATTTCAAACGCTGATTGTTTCATAGTTGTACCATACGATGGAGGCGGTGGAACAAGTGTATTATATAATTCAGTAAATCATTAGTTTAAAAAGAAATTAAAAATCTTTTTTAGATATTATTTACTGTAATTCTTGAACACTACGGTTTCTATATTGAGTTTCTAAGTGGCCACTGGCCATTGTATTCTATTATTAACTTTAGATATCTCTCCGCTCGCCGTTTCTATCGATAACCTCACTGTAGCTTGAAAAAGAATAATACATTCATTTATAATATCACAATTTTGATTTAGCTACTTATTTATTACGTGAACTTTTAGGAATCCTGGAAAGCACCAGAAGCAGGGTTTTCATCGGAATCAACGGTGCGACTCGACACGGTCAAATCACCGCCGCACCGGCTGTCCCTCACTAACGATTATTTAACAGGTAATTAAATTACGTTCCCCTAAGAGAATTCTCGAAAATAATTTCACCAATATTAACAGGTAACAAAAAACGGTACGTGTCTCGCCTCACAACGAGGAATCTTCACAATTTGATTGATAAATTGCCCTTTTTAACATAATGGCGAGTTACCGGAGTTTTCGCGGCGTTCACGTATTTCAGGGCAGGATCAATAATCAAGACTGAACCAAAATTTCCGTAATAAACGTGTGCTTTAAATGTTTAATTTAGGTATAACCGCTCTCTCCTTCGAAAGTATTATTCGACGTGAATTGAATATCAATGTTTTATGTAACCATTCAAATAAAAGGCCGAGGGACCGTGTTTGTGCCGGTCTGCTTTTTAATATTGAAGTAGATTATTTGAGTATCAGCAGGCGGGGCGCACTCCGCGATAAACTTTTCCCGCTACAAGTACATGCCGGTGGCCTCATGCATGGGGACTATTCAGTGGCTGCCATGCTGTGTCTCGGAACGCACGTACACGAAATTCGCGCGCACGCTCTTCCGATTTATGTACGTCGCAAGTGAACGTTCCTCATTCATCTGTTGATACCAGTGTTATATTATAATATAAAGTGTTTGAATGAGTAAAAAGACAGCGAAAAGATATTGTATCGCAGCGGGTTGTAGGAACAATGATCCCGCTTCGATTGTAGTAGATCGCATTCAATTTTTCTTTCTTAATTTACCTTTGTGTCATTATTTATAAAAATAAAAAATGTGGTATTACCACATAAAAAAATATGAATCGATAAAAAGATTCTATACAAATATATAATAAGTAGTTACTGAATAATAATAAAAAAACATATTGCAGGTGTATCTACTTCCATATTTAACACTGGTTACTCAGATCAATTTTAATTGTTAAGTACTTATGTAATTTTGAATTGATTATTTACTGATATTTGTCAATTTAAATTCTAGTAAAATAAGTATGTCTACTACTAAATCAACAATCATAGAGGTTTTTATAATAATATTTGATATGAAGTTTGTAAAATTACTAGTAATGAATAAACGATTGAGTGATAGTTTGATAAGTAAGTATATAAAATATATAAATAATGAGTTAAAAGAAATGTATTGGAAGTGATCCCTAATAGGGATAAGTTCGCCTTTGTACATGTTTTATTTGTTACTAGCGACCCGCCCGGCTTCGCACGGCACGGCACGGTGCGTCCGTGCGTATTTTTAAAGATCGAAGCATACATAGGGGCAGACAGACAGACGAGGAAACGACTTTGTTTTATACTAGGTGTGTAGTGATGAATATATATATGAATAAATAAATAAATATCGGACAACTAAGCAAAAACAAAATGAAGCTCAAGAATTTAATTGCATGTTAAGGTAACGCATTCGTTGCATTATTTTATTATATTATACGTATTAAAATGTTTAAAAATAAAGCTAAAATGTTTTGCAGCCTGGTGGTGGATTCAATTCGTCCAAATTCTGAGATTGATTACTTTATAGTTGAATAATGAAATAATTAATATAATGTATGAAGAATATAAATATATTGCTCTCTATATTGAATGCAAGAAATAAATAGGAAATACATTTTTATTTTTAGTCGTTGACAGCCCTCGCTCTCGGCGACGCGGCAAGCGAGCCAATTCATTTTCACCGTTGGCACGCAGCTTTAACGTTCCGTTTGGCTTGCGCTGGGGACGACGACTTTAGAAGGGCCATAAATCATATTTTTTTGGCTAAAAAAAGCGGCTTTTGTAAAGATCAAAGTAGTGTGCCTTCTGTACTTGTACTATTATCTATTCTGTGGTATCAGTCGAATATTTTTACGAATTTTCTGAGTGAATTTGACATCCAGCTGTTTTCCTGTCGGGTTTAGGTCAGGTCAGAGTATTTTTAGTAGGTCTGTTATCTCAAACATAATACTGATCTACGTTATATTGTAACGAATATATGCATCTAATTTATTTGTTCTAGCTAAACTGATACAGATAGCTAAAATTAAACCAGTATTACTTTATAGTTGCTATGGTTCATGATGCAAGAAGGAAAAATCTTAGGTGACACTTAAAAAAGCATTGTGTGTATGTATGTTAACACTTTTTTGTGCACAAAAACAGATTACAAATACAATGATAATAAATATTACATGTACGAAGACGAACTTATCCCTATTAAGAACATCTTCCAATTAACCTTTGCATTGTTATATGGTCATCAAAGTTTTCTCTTATTTTCCATAGTGACATCAGTGTCAGAAGTGAAGACGAGCAATTTGTCACCCACACCATCCCAACTGCTGACGCCGATGACCTCCCGTAACGAGACTCCCGTGCCACCGAGACCGAAGAACCAGTCGCTTCCACTTGTGAAACAAATCAATGAAGAGGTATATTTACACTTGAGGGCTACTGCTATCTGCTCCAATTCCATTACGGGCTCTGAGTCTAACTCATGGATCGGATCGTTACCCGTCAGGCCACTTACATCAAGTGATCGAAACTTAAGAATCACATTCATAATGACAGCTCCGACCAAATTGACTGGTATGCGAGCATTTCCTGACGGGTAGTAAGTATTTGGTTCAAAGTGGGCTATTTTTCGATAATATTTTTTTTAATCATAGTCTCGATTAGTGAGTGTAAGGAATTATTTTTGTGATGCTCTTAAATAAAAAGATATTGTCTTAATTTAATCATACAAACCCTTATCCAGACTATAAATACAAAAACACTAAGTACAAGGTATAATGTAGTATCTGTTTTTTATCTTACCTACAAGAAAACCGTTCAGTTTGTATACATACGTGATGTAATATTAGATCCTCATGAGACGTAATTATAATAAAATATATAATAAAATTGGGCACGTGCGAGTCCGACTCGCGCATAAAGGGTTCCGTACCATAATCTATAACAAGTTTGTTGTATGGTAGCCTCCCTTAAATATTTATTTTATTTTTAGTATTACTATTTGTTGTTATAGCGGCAATAGAAATACATCATCTGTGAAAATTTCAACTGTCTAGCTATCACCGTTGTTGAGATACAGCCTGGTGACAGACGGACGGACAGCGAAGTCTCAGTAATAGGGTCCCGTTTTTACCCTTTGGGTACGGAACCCTAAAAAAGATATCTCTAATCTATAATTAGATATATATAGCCGCGCGTAGCTTTCTTCTGGCTATAGGTAATTTTATTTATGCCATCGCTTACAAGGCTGATCACCGCCAATAATCCACTTTATTGAGAATTCAATTGGATGGGTCACAGTCGGTTGTTACGAGTACATTAGCCTCATAAAACGCACAGAAGAAAAATTAAATTTTCTGTTCTCATTCACCATTATTTTGCATTATTCGTCTGCACCCGGTATCAATTATTTATAAATTATACATTAACATTGAATTATAATATACGAGCTGTGCCCCGCGGTGTTACCCGCTCATCCCTCGGGAACACTAAATTTATTCGGGATGAAAAGTATCCTATGTCCTTTCCCGGGTCTCAAACTATCTCCATACCAAATTTCAACAAAGTCGGTTCAGTGGTTTAAGCGTGAAGAGGTAACAGACAGACAGACAGACAGACAGACAGACAGACAGACACACTTTCGCATTTATAATATTAGTATGGATATGGATAGTATGGATAATCAAAACAGCGGATTGATAGATCTGATCTATCGTAAATGAATCGGATCATATTGGAAGTGGCTCAAAGTCAAACACCTAAACAAACAAACTTGTGAAGTTAAATAAAAGCCATTTCAATCAGATTTAGTCGAAGCAAATATATTAAGTAATATTATATCCCCGTGCTCCTTAGGGCTACCCTTAGGTACAGTCTGACCAAAAAGAGTAGAAATTCAAAAGTGGCAATACTGTAGTGTCGTCGAGTTCAAATCAATCTAAGATAACGGGGACGGCACTACAGTAGGTATTGCCACTTTTTAATTTCTACTCTTTTTGGTCAGACTGTAGTGTTTCTTACTTTTCCTTAGTACTGTTTTCCACCATTAAAAATATCCTGTGTAACACGTTGCCGGCTAGACTAATTTAACCTATACCTACTAACATTACGCTGTTTATGCTGTTTTGTAAAACAAGTGCAAACCAACAAATTAATAGAAACACTAACATTTCAATACAAGTTAGACATCGCTGGCTATACATTCAAATACATAACTACTGGAATGTACAAATTAATTTATCTTAAGTTATGCAAAACACATGATTTAGAAGTCGGATAGGTTGAAGTGGGATGGGACTGAGCTGGTCGTATCTGCCGCATGCCGAGCAAATTGTGGGCAAGAATTATTAACGAGAGAACTAACAATTCCAAACGAAAATGAGGCAGACTGCAGAAGGCGGGACGAGTTGCACTCCTTACGTTGGACGAATGGTCAAACATTGCACAGGTTCAGGATACCTGGAAGAAATGGAGACCTTTGGTCAGCATTGGGATATATATTACAGACTTAAAAATAATAAAATGTTAAATCAGAAGTCCTAAACTTTCAGTCGACATGCTAAAACAGACAAACGTTTTATCGAAAAGATCAACGATAAAAACAAGGCGCTAAAATCAGCATGTACGCTTGCCGCCATTTTGGTTTAATTAAAGTGCGGTGAGACTGAAATTGAGCGGATTTGTTCCGACTTACAACCCCGGTCACGTGGAAGGGCAGGCATACGATTACTGTTTTGAATTCTACTTACTCCTAGTAAAACATTACTTGTTACTGTAATTCTCGGGTGGTTCTCCGAGCGTTCTAACCGCGCGGTTCTAGCGTCATTCCTTTTCACGATTAGCGCAACGGAAGAGCTAGTCGTTTTAATTATGATCTAACTAGGATCGCACTCGGGAGTGGCTTCGGGATACTTAAAAAATCGACTTCTAGAAATCAATCATCTATTTTAACAATATTCGCAGAAATGGGAATGACGAAAAAAAACACCTTACAAACTCTGAATATTCACATTCACCCTGTCACGCGTTCGATTTTACATTTTGTTGAAAGAACATGTCTTGTAAAAGATGTTTTTTTTTTGTATGACTCTCATCAATTCCACTGTAAAATGTTAAGAGGATATATCACTGCTCCTTTTCCCAGACTATCAGTTTACGTTAAGTTTGCACCTGGTAACTATGGCGTCGGATACAAATAAGGTCCAAGCTTAACGTAACCGGGTTATTATACAAGAGCTTTCCTTCTCGGCTGTTTCTTCCTCCTAAACTTAAACAATATTTATGAAATTTTAGGAACAGAATGTATGAAAAAAATCTGTGTTGGATTTTTACGCAAATTATTTCAGAATAAAGAATAGGAGGCGCCCGTTTGCGGCGGAAATTTAATTTTAATTATGGGTAACACGAGAATAGGAATGTTGAATGTTGAATTTATACAACATGCCGTAATTATATGAATAAAAATACCTTAGTATGTCATAAAATAAAGAAAAAAATCGAAAATGTTTAAAGTTTTTGGAAATATGTGGCTTCTAGCTACCTTATACCTACGCAATTTAATGTTCTTTTTTAATCCAAAAGCTAATTTGAAATCGATTTCGGAACCCTCATCAAAACAATAATTGTACCAAAACTATGTACTTAAAAGCACTCCTTCATGTTCGAAATGGCAAGTTCGTTGTTTTCCGTAACTAGTATACAGGGTGGAACATTTCTAAAAACTGGGCTGACAGGATAGTGTCATCTGAGTGATCTACAATAGACCCATTATAATTGTAAAGCTGGATTTAAAAGTAAAAAAAGTCATCAATATAAAATATGTTAATATCAGTGACAGCCCTACTCATTTATATGTTTTATTTACATTTTAAATGACACCTGTCTTTAACTTAAGCGATGTTCAAAAGTGGGTTACAGATTTTTACACTAATGTTTAACAAACTGTATCTCAAAAATGGAGAGAAATATTTACATAGTTCATTGGTGAAAAATTAAGTACTGTCTGAACAATACCCTGTTTGCTGAAAAGTCCCTCGATCTGTTCCACCCTATACATATCATTATATTGGTACTTGGTACCTCTATTTTCCGGTACATACAATAATTGTCGGTCATTTCTGACTCTTAGAACTCTCCTAACGTAGTAAGTCCCATATCGACATTTGATCCCAATAAAAAATGAGATCGATTGACAATGACATCTTCAAAAATATTGTCATCATCATACGCCCCACATGTTATAAGTATCTCGAAGAACAAACGGTTCTTATGAAATGAAATGAAATGAAATATGAAATAAATGAAATGAAATGAAATGAAATAAATGAAATGAAATGAAATGAAATGAAATGAAATGAAATGAAATGAAATGAAATAATTTATTCAGTAAGTAGGCCACAGGGGCACTTTTACAAGTCAGATTGTGAATCTACCGGCATTTCGCAAGAGGAGACCGCTGTTGAGAAGAAAGCCGAAAGAAACTCAACAGTAAGTCATTTTTTCGTAAATAATACTTAAAACAATTACAATGATTACATTTGTGTTATAACTAATTACACTGGTACACGTAAAGGAGATGTATAGATACTCCAAATCAATGTTAAGTAGGAACATTAAAATAAAATTTTAACGTTAAATTCATAATATTAAATATACCCAGAGATGTATAAAGTCTCTGGGTGTCACAACATGCAATAAAATAATAATTACTTAATTAATTTAATTCCACAGAGATGTATAAGGTCTCTAGGCGTCAACATGAATAATTTACAATAGAAAATAATTATTAAACCTAAATTTCTTAGAGATGTATATGGTCCCTAGGCGTCATAACATGCAATAAAATATTTTAAAATTATATAATTTCCTCAGAGATGTATAAAGTCTCTGAGTGTCATACTACACTAAGCTGTTTCTTAGAGATGTATAGTCTCTAAGAGTTCAAAAGGTAAAAACACAGACAACCCCCACTAGACGGAACATGTAAGGAGACCCGCGCGCACCAACGATATGGTACGGCAGAACATTAAAGCATCAACACGGCGGCTTATCACCGTTCCTTATCATAATATTCAATGTAACTTAAATATTCACCAACTTTTAATTGGCAAAGTTTAATCCGTTACATTATTAATGAGGCAACATTTTCAGGTAACGATCAACAACGTCAGCACAATCTCGTCCCGATTCGACAGGCGGCGGTATAGGTTCAAAGAACTCTTTCGATTCATGGAGCCCACGGGGTGCCTTAAGGAAAAGGAGGATTGGTCTTTGTATATCTTCCCGCCAGGAAATAAGTGAGTCCATGTCGCTTTCATGTGTACCTTTGTTATTAAGTGAGTTAAGGATGAGGGAACTTATTATTTCTATTTTTGTTAGAGGCAAATCTAAGAAATATTTTTCAAGCAAGTTTCCATTCAAATGTTGCAACAAATTTTCAAACAGTTTAAGAGCATTCACAAAATCTGTGTACAAAATTAAAACGTCAATTAAAGTTCAATAAAGAGGATTGACAGACGGACAGACAGACAGACAACAAAGCGATTGATTGATCCTATATGGTTCCAATTTTGCCAATTGAAGTACAGAACTCTAAAAATTGTAAATACTAGGCAAAATCTGCACTTTAAATAAAATCAGCTATCCTAATTTGAACGTCGTGCCTTCGGAAATTTTAAACAATCCACATTGGAGCAAAGCCAAGATTTGCTTAAGTTTAATACAAGTTGCTGTACCTGGCTTTCATTGTGCACCGGCCTTGTACTCGGTGAGTTGTTCTTTTGTTTCTGAACAATAATGGCGCTGTAAGAGAGACCAATTCCGCAGTTTGCCTGAGCCTAGCTAATTAGTTCAGTTACAGTTTTTTCATAATAAAAGGCTGGGGAAAACAAAGTTGCTTTTACATTGGTTTAGTTGTAAGTACAGATAATCTTCTGAAGTTTTGACAAATGCCACACATAGGTATACACAATTCGTTGCATATACATAAAATTCATAATGTTTGTCTTTTGTTGAATGATTGCTTTATGATCTCGTCTTTTCTTTTAAATTGACACGTGTCGTCATTATTAAACAATAAATTTATTATCGTTATTGTTATATTTTATTCCATCGTTTCTTATGTCAAATACTATACGAAATAAACATTAGTTTAATACAATTTAACATGAGTCGACTAGCCTATTAGGAGGAGAGAAAGCGGTCGCCAGATTATGATCGTGTCATGTCATGAAAGTTCAATTTATTCCTTGAAGTGGGTACAGGACTTAAAACGATAAGATAGATGCATTTTGTTATTTGGCGACAACGACAATAGCTATAAAGCTAGAATTTAGCGTATAACTTAGTGAATAGCGACATAAAAAAATGTGTAACAAAAAAAGGTTAGAAATATCGAATGTACGTGTTTAAGTATCGCTGAAGTTATTATTAAAAGATGAATCAAAAAGTTATTGGAGTATGCATGAATTCACATAAAATACTTCATCGTATCGCATAGCATTACATTTTATCTAAAAAAACTCAATAATTGGCAGTATTACATTTAGAAAAAAAAATATTAACAGGTACCTACGCAAAAAAACATTCATTGAAATATTTTACATAAGTTCAGCATATCTCAACCAGTTCATCCAATAAGTACATTTTTAAGCAACATTCATACTTGGAGAATGAATGCTATTATTGTAATTTAATGGGCCACTAGAATTTGAGAACTCTTGAAGATGTCAAGAGACATTGCGTTTTGATTTACATTCTTCACTCTTGGGATTTTATTACAATGCCTTTTTATTTTATAGAAGATATCTAAAATTTTCTGTCTGGTTTCTGTTTTGTTTTACCAATGTTTAATATAATATGCGTTACATATTATGTCTAAAGTATAATTTCAGGAAAATATATTTTATTTTTATGCTGTGAAGGATATTAGTTGGTTGTAGTTTTATTCTAGCGTACCGTCTAATTATACAGACCAAAGGTCAAGTTAGGTCAAATAGCGAATGGATGACGACGTGAGACTCATTAAGAGTTACAGCCTTTGAAAGCATTTTTATCTACAATGTTATAATAGATGACCTGGTGGTTACTTACCAAGTCTGACTGTCAATTTTTAATGTAATGTTTAGCGTAAAGTTCTGAAAATTTCGAGGCATACATACGTGCGTATAGAGCAAACATTGGTAAATATGGAACGGTAAACAAACAATAATCAAGTGTATTTTATGCAGGATACGGCAGCTGTGCACATGGATGGTCACCCGCGGCTGGTTCGACAACATCGTGCTCCTCTTCATAGCCCTAAACTGCATCACACTGGCGATGGAGCGTCCCAACATTCCCCCAGAGTCCAAGGAGCGAGCGTTTCTCGGCAGCGCTAATTACGTTTTCACCGTTGTCTTCGCCGTCGAGATGTTCATTAAGGTTAGTATAACAAAGGCCTTTTAGACCCTCAACAATCCCCCATTCCAAAATTATTTAAAAAGGTGAAAACTGTACCATATAATAGAATAGGGACTGGGATGATACTAACCCAACCAACATGGCATTATATGCATAGTCATATATCATAACAGCAACACCGTTCAAGTTATGTTTAAAAAAAATGTATCGCCGTTCGATTGAAGTTCAGATTATGCTAAGAATAAAGACGCTGCTCAATTAGACGAAGTTCCTAGAACGCATCTGAGCATGAAAGTCACTTCAACGAAGCCATGTTTCATTGAAAGCATTACACTACATAACGTTTTTCAACCATGCCATTTGCAGTATTTACAAAGCGATGGGTTTCAGGTGGTGGCTTCTGGCATGTTTTACGGACCGGACGCGTACTTCACCTCGGGGTGGAACATCATGGACGGCTCGCTCGTCATCATCTCTATCATCGACCTGCTCATGTCGCTCGTCTCCGAGTCCAGTCCGAGGATCTTCGGCATATTGAGGGTAAAGTAAACCTATATTATAATTCCTATCATGAAAAATTGAAGATTGATACACCTCCTTAGGCTGTAACGTCATGAAGAATTTGATCGTGCAATGTATTACTACAATCGTGCAATGTATTGTATATTGTATACTATATGTATAGTGGATTAGGACATTTCGTAACTGTGCTCATCGTTAGGGATTACATCGCAGATTTTAATACTTGAGGGATGAATGTGGTCTGATCATCACGTCAGGCTTCTGCCTCATTCTCCATTACCAGCTCACATGTTATTTATATTCTCATATTTTGTTATTGAATAACTGATATAGTAATGCCCTAACTTAGTTTTGATAAAGCATGCTTGCCTAGAAGATGCCTGTTCACTTTCAACTTGACAAGATCCGAGCTGTAACGTTCAGGAAAAATCTTCGCCGAAAATAAGTTCCATCGTAATAGCGTTTTATAGAAATCAGTTTTTTGTTTTCCTGCTAAAATCTATATTATAATGACGCTCATAATGAATAAAGCTTTTCCATCAGCCACAGTTTAAATGCTGTTGTAATCTAAATTAGGGTAGACGTCCTTTGTACACCAACCGTGCATCTTTGTACGCCGAGCCTGAATGTACTCAACAAATAATGCTCGATTTCTTTGGTTTTCTTCGTAGAAATAAGTAAATTTCCATCTAGCAATGCCAGATCTTTCAATCCCGTAATTTCTGAAAATACTGATTAAACTCGATACTGAATAGCAATCCATTTTAGACATGTTTTTAAGTTGCTGAGAAACTGTACAAATTAGGTTTTCATATTTATTCCGCGAAACCACTAAATGCTTCATTCCCATTCTGATCGAGGATGAATTCATTTGAAAGTAAGAAAAATAAAATAAAAATAGAACATGAATTATTTAACAGTTATATTTCAATCATTTTCTACTTGACAAACAGTACTTGAGTACAGGAGCGTTTAGTTTAATATGATGAATATAATTTACACAGAACATTTACGAACGTGTGCAGAACCGTATTGTTTAAATCCTTGTAATAATATGTACAGTTTTTACACAATAGTGTGCCATTATTCAAATTGATATTTTTTTGTTATAACTGAACCCATGAACCCATGTAACTTGTTTGACATTGAACAAAACAACAATATACGAGGAAGATACGCGGACGGAACGCGACAACAGCGCTTTGCTAGTCGCTCTGCAGTAAATTAATTATAAAATGTAGAATTAGTTATTTAAAAACAGTGTTTTATACTAACGCCAAGCTAAACAAACGGGCAAATCGGGAGTGAAATCCGTTTTTAGGGTTCCGTACCCAAAGGGTAAAAACGGGACCCTATTACTGAGACTTCGCCGTCCGTCCGTCCGTCCGTCCGTCCGTCCGTCCGTCCATCCGTCCGTCCGTCCGTCTGTCACCAGGCTGTATCTCAACAACGGTGATAGCTAGACAGTTGAAATTTTCACAGATGATGTATTTCTATTGCCGCTATAACTACAAATACTAAAAATAAAATAAAATACATATTTAAGGGGGGCTCCCATACAACAAACTTGTTATAGATTATATATATGTATAGGTACGGAACCCTTCATGCGCGAGTCGGGCTCGCACTTGCCCAATTTTTTAAAATATTGTGCCGTTAGTGAAATATAACAAAAAGCAAATTTAAAAAATAAATACGACTACCGGCGAGTACAATACAAAAGCGTAAACGGGCAACATAGGGAAATACTAAAATGGCTTTAAACTGCGACAAATGCAATTCGACCATAAATAATAGAGAATTCCTTGTCTGTTCGTCTTGCAAATCACACTATCACATTGACTGTTGTCATGTGGGTGAAAAACGCTTCCGTCTCATGACGACAGATAACAAAGAGACTTGGAAATGTGGGCCTTGCCTGTGCAATTATTGTAATATTAATTAATAATACCAAATTGAAATGTTATTTTACCCTATTTACACAAAAATATTTGTACGCATGCTTGCATGCTGAATACGAGGACTTTTATATTATACCTTAAGACCATGTACATAACTGTATTCTGACAAATAAATAATTTTGAATTTGAATTTTGAATTTTAATATTTTACATAGACGAACTTTGTGATTGGTGTTGGATCCTATAGTAGATAGCAGGGGTTCGGTCACCTGATCTACTACACTACATCTGTATAATTCATGTTAAATATTATTAACCTCATGTTTAATAACTTTTATAAATAAATTTTAAAAGATATATTATATTTTATGGGACAATCATACACAAATAGACTAAGTCCCAAACTAAGCAAAGCTTGTACTATGGGTAATAGACGACGATATACATAATATATAAATACATATAATATAAATAACATCGATGACCCAAGAGTTCATCACACAAATATTTGCCCCAGCCGGGATTCGAACCCGGGACCGCCGGCTCAGTAGGCAGGTGTCTGCAAACCGCGTCGCCACACATAAGTTTCATACATAAGTTTACAAAAAAATAATTAATAAGAAATAGGATATGACAAAAAGCTTACATAAAATTACATATAACTTACATTAAAGACTTGAAATAACGAACAAAGCATGAAAGCAAATGGTCAAACGGAGTATAACGGTGCCATTCCGTAGAATTTTCAGTTATTGTCTATTTTGAATATGCAATGCTCATGATTCATATTTAAACGTTTCATTTTAAGGAACGTTTCTAAAAACGTTCTGATGTAGAACCTGACTTTCACGATTTACTAGAACTTGAGTACTTGACTATAGTGCTTTTAAATATAGGTAGGTAACTCAAGGAAACTTTGCTCACACTTACCCGAATAAGTCTGAAGCCTAATCACCTGCTAAGTGATCAAATTATTACCATAATCTTAACTCGTTTTTAGGAACACTTCCTTTCATAGAAGTTAACAGAGAGTCTTCGTGCAATAATTTTAAGCGTCGCTTAAATTTTAGCAGCTAGTTCTGCGCGAGCATCCATGGCAGTTAATCCTTTTAGCTTTGCAAATATCTTAGCGGGAAGCTTTCTGAGAGGAAGCTTTAGGTATGAGATCAGCATAGCTGACTTAAGTAATGCCTTCATAAGTCAACTTTAAAATATCCCCGAGTTTTGTAATATTATTACAGTACAGTGCATTTAATGCGGGATATTTTTGTTCATATTTCTTTATCAACTACGTTCCCGTCTTACGTTAAGTCCCACCCTTAGCATTACGCATAGCATAGTAGACGTCGACGTAATAAGTTTTTGCGTTGACCTAGAAGTTTGATTTTATCATGGCTTCAAGGGACACCTTGATACATCCACGCGTCACGCGTTCCTGAGAAAAAAGCCTTGACAGACAGATATACAGACAACAAACGAATCCCGTTTTGCCAATTGAGGTACGGAATCCTAAAAATCAATGGTTATACAAGTACTTTAGTCTATTAATTGTACTTTGATATTATGACGGTCATTTTCTTTGCCCGCTCTAAAGGGTCCTTTGTTAATATCATAAAAAAATTGAATCGTATTAACTTTACAAATTTAATGTTAAATTTTGCTTGGAATTTGACCTTTTCCGACAAGTATTAGTTACACGGATTCCCCTATCCCCGAAGATAGTGTGGTGGGTGGGTATGCATAAAGGTACAGCTCCTTAGTCCGTGAATAGCCAATCTACGTACCCTGCGCGCACCTTATTCAGCCTAATGAACGTTTTGTGCAACTGAGCATGCATCAATATCTATTGTTCCAGGTGTTCAGACTATTGCGGTCTCTACGGCCGCTTAGGGTGATCAACCGCGCACCGGGTCTCAAGCTTGTGGTGCAAACCCTACTGTCCTCATTACGACCCATCGGAAATATCGTGCTCATCTGCTGTACTTTCTTTATCATCTTCGGCATTTTAGGAGTTCAGGTAAGACATTTTTTTCAACTATCACTAGTGGCTCTGTGAGTTGACCACGCGATAATTTTTTGAAATTGCTGAATAATTACTTAATTTTTTGAGTATTTAACCCATTTTAGTAACCGTACGCTCACAACATTATCTGTATATGGAATGAGCGCAAAACCAGCCCAATTCGCGTTAATATTGTGAGTTTTGTTAGCCTGTATAATAAATCACTTCACAATACTTGCTCAGATACGATCATAATCCATGCACTTCTATCCGTAGGTATTTCATATGCACGGGGGCGTATATAATAATCCCATGAAATATAGTCAGCATTAAAATGGCCAAATATATCGTTTCTTTAAATCTATATAATGTATAGGTAAATAGTTGCGGAGTAAAATACTATATTTTGCACTCTCGGTGGTAAAAAAAAATTATTAGTATCTTCACGTTAGCTTTGCAATATATTTTCACTTATTTAAAGCACTAAGAAATTACACCTTTTATCTCAAGATTTTCTGGCTCTCATTACAGTCTTAGCTAAATAATTAAATTATAACTGCTTTTAACTTATAATTATGGTTTTGATACCACAGAAGATTTTGTTACAGCTGTTTAAAGGCGCATTCTTTTACTGCGAAGGAGCGAACATAAAGAACGTGAAGAACAAATCGGATTGTTTAGCTATCGAGGGCAACGTGTGGGTCAACAGAAAGTACAACTTTGACGACCTGGGCAAGGCGCTCATGTCGCTCTTCGTGCTGAGCTCCCGGGATGGCTGGGTCAACATCATGTACACGGGACTGGACGCCGTCGGTGTCGACCAACAGGTATATCTATTTAATTGAGTATGATATTTCATTGACAGGTCCTTAGATTACTTTTTTGTAAGTAAATGTTTGTAGGATATTGTGTGATATAACAAACAGTAGGTTATCAAAAAAAAACCTCATCTTTCTTTATTTTTGGTGAACTTAAATGCAAAATTGTGTGGTTTTTATTTGTCCCTATAACTTTGACTACACTTTAGCTTATACCCATTGAAATGGAAAGTATTATACATATACTTTAGTGCAACTTTATACCTCGATTTCGTGAAAAGAAAATACCTTAGTTCTATTCAAAACAAAAGATTTTAATATGATTGTAAAAATTCAAACGACTTCCATAGATCGTATTATTCATATCAAATAATACGTGGCATTAAACTAACGCCAGCCACACATTCAATTCAACTGTTCCCGATAAAATGTGAATGAAGCAAGAATTTCAGCAAATGGCGTATGTACCTTTGCGCGGCCTTTATTCTGAAAGCGGATAAATTGAGCACACTTGTTGAATACGTTGTAGTGGCACTGACGACCGTTATTGGAAAAGTTTAGACTGCACATAGTTTTTGTAGCGTTCACAAAATGCCACTCCATATTGTGACCAGATCTGGCTTTTCAATCATGTAGCCTTACGGTTGTAAAGCACACACATAACACAATTTGTTTATTTTAGATGTGATGGTCGAGTTTATTTAAACAAGAACGTATTAACATTTATAAATAATGAATTTTCTTATCATAAGTGTTTAAAATCTACTTTAAAGTCTTGAGACTGATACGCGGCAGGCCTTTAAAGGAATGGACCAGTCCAAAGCAGGACATAATTCAAGAGACACAGAAGACTCAAAATAAACAAATATATTTTTTTACTCTTTTTTAACAGCCAATAGTAAACTACTCAGAATGGCGCCTCCTGTATTTCATCGCGTTCATCCTGCTGGTCGGTTTCTTTGTTCTCAACATGTTTGTGGGAGTTGTGGTGGAGAACTTCCACCGGTGCCGCGAGGAACAAGAGAAGGAGGAACGTGTTAGAAGAGCGGCCAAGAGGCAGCTGCAGATGGAAAAGAAGAGGCGAAGTAAGTTTGTTCTGTTACAGATGAAGCTGTATAAGTTAAATTACCAGACAACACAATATTAGAACTAAGCATAATGTAAGATTAACGTCATATCGAACTTAATAATTTTCATAATTTTCAGAAATGCACCAACGACCTTATTACGCGGATTATAACCAAACAAGACTGTTCATCCACAACGTGGTCACCTCCAAGTATTTCGACCTTGCTATTGCCGGAGTGATCGGTTTAAACGTGGTCACCATGGCCATAGAGTATTACAGGATGCCCCCAGTACTGCAATACGCCTTGAAAATATTCAACTACTTCTTCACGGCAGTTTTCATTTTGGAAGCCATCATGAAACTAGTAGCGTTAGGATTCAAAATATACTTAAAGGACAAATGGAATCAACTGGATGTCATAATTGTTATTTTGTCTATAGTTGGGATAGTGTTAGAGGAACTAGAAACAAATATAATTCCAATAAACCCCACAATAATGAGGGTTATGAGGGTCCTAAGGATAGCGAGGGTGCTGAAACTACTGAAAATGGCGAAAGGGATTCGAGCCTTGCTTGACACGGTGATGCAGGCATTACCACAAGTTGGAAACCTGGGATTGCTATTTTTCCTGTTGTTCTTCATATTTGCCGCTTTAGGCGTAGAGCTGTTTGGAAGACTGGAATGTTCAGATGAGATACCTTGTCAAGGTGAGTAAATCAATGACTACTTCAATTAAATGACTATTCATTTCAATATAATATATGTTAGCTATAGCGAGAATAAAAGGATGTTCTTGCATTATTTTGTGAACGTACAAATGCGGAGCGGATCTCCAATGATATAAGACGTGTCCACGCAGTTGTGCAACGCAAACCAGTGATCCAAGACCCCCGCCTTACGGCGAACATCCAAAGTGCCAGTGTCTAGTTCCGTTGGACGCCCCGAGCCTGCCGACCAGTTAGCAAGATCCCTCGCTTACGGCATAAGTACGGATGGCCGGTGTCTCGCACGACTGGTGTTGTAGATCGACGCGTAACTATACCCACTTATTATTTATATTTACTAATTAAATTCGTTAAATAAACATTACAATGGCTGGTGATTGCGAAGGATGTCGCAAAGCTCTCACGGCGGATTCGCAAATTATGACGTGCTGCGCTTGTAGAGTGAAGTATCACCCAGAATGTGTCAATGTGGAATATGACAGTCTGTCTAAGAGAGCTATCCTCAGTTGGACGTGCCCGTCGTGCAAGAGTAAGGCACCAAAAACGGACAACTCAAACACGCCGGTGCGGACCCAGGCAGCCACGAGTGCGGCAGCAACCAGTGCACTCTCTTCGAAACCTAACGTCACCTTGCGGCCGCAAAACAAAGAGTCTGAACGGAATCGATTGCAGTCTCCGGCCTCCACCCCCGACAATAATGCGCTGACTGCGCTCACCAAAGAAATTAGGTTACTTCGAGACGACATGGTGGAGGTAAAGAACCACTTTAAGCAGGACATGAATAGATTGAGCGAACAGTTACAAACTCTCTCTACATCACTCGCGCAGTCTAATGCCCGAATAGATGGCCTCGAAAAGCGCTTAACTCAGTCAGACTCCCGGATCCGAGCCCTAGAAGACCTCGTAATCGACAACGAGATGCTTCAGAAAAAAGTTGTGCAGCTAGAGGAGCAACTCCACTCGCAAGCTCAGGCCCGACTAAACAATGAAATGGAGATCATAGGTGTAAATGAACATCAAAATGAAAATAAAATACACATCGTCCTCACTGCTGCGGTCAAAATGGGACTCAATCTGACTGCTGAAGATCTGGACTCCGTCTCACGCGTGGGCCCCCGAGCGGCAATCGCCCCCGACTCCGTTGATAAACTACCCAGGCCGCTGGTGGTGAAATTTACTCGTCGCGCCAAAAGGAATGAGTTCTTAAAAGCTGCCAAAAGCCGTCGTAATATGACCACGACTGCAATAGAGGTGGATGGTCCCTCGCGAAAACTCTTCTTCAACGAAAGACTTACAAAAAAGAACCGTGAGTTATTTCGTGACGCACGAACCCGCTCCAGCAATGCCGGCTTCAAATTTTGTTGGACACGAAACGGCACTATCCTCATCCGCAAGCGAGAAGGCTGTGCAGAGATCCCAATCAGGAATGCTGTTGACCTTGAACGAAGCCTTGGGATTGGGACCGGCGAGGAAATGTCAACCACATCGACTGCCGGCGAGCTGCCCCTGGACCCCGCGACTGAGACTCCCGACCAGGAATAACATACCTTTGTTTGATTATGTATTACGTATCATACTGTCTTTGCTTTATTTTTGCTCCAGTTGTAACATGTTCAAAAGTTTGTTCGCACCCACACATTCTAATACACAACGTTTCTTACACAATTACAAAAACTCACACATAACTCACGCCACATTATATATCAAACAGGCCCAGGCTGGGTCCCTTATGAGCTGCAAACCTCGCCTGGGTCCTGGTTTATCCTTTAAGGTTATAAGAGCTATGACGACTCGTAACGACTCTAAAGTTATCACGAGATATTTCTACGAGGATGGTATCACCTGATCTAGCTGACGATATTGATCGGTCTTTCAGTATTGAATGTCATATGCTCAAATCCCAAAATGCGTGCAAAACCATTCTGACTCCCAACCATAACTTTAAACTACTTACGCTAAATATAAGAAGTCTACAGCGCAACTTTGAGGCTTTTACGGTGACCTTGAAATCCATTGATATACAGTTCGATGCTATAGTACTGACCGAATGTTGGCTAAGTCAAGGCTGTGACATTGATCAATTACCGGGTTACAACTCGTTTAACACGTCCAAAATTATAAATAAATGCGGTGGTGTTGTTGTTTATGTGAAAAACGACATCAGAGCCTCTGCCGAGGAACCACCATTTGATGAGGCAAACTGTCTCGTAGTTAATATATCAAATGCCATAACACTCCTTGGTATTTATCGCTCCCCTTCTTTTGTAAGGATCGACAACTTTCTAACGTCTCTCGAGCATACACTGACCCACATCAAATCTGCGCCTTGTATCTTGATCGGAGGGGACCTAAATATAGATCTGATGAGTAACTCAGACAGTCAAGCCGAGTACATGAGTCTTATGTCTTCTTATGAGTTGATCCCTGCTATTACAAAGCCTACTCGGTTTGACTCGTGTCTAGATCACATTTTTATTAAATACAGTGGAGCTTCAGTTGGTGCAGTGTGTGGTTGTTCGGTCACTGATCACGATATTGCAATGGCAGGCTTGCAGGCACAGAGTAGGATCCGGAAGCGAAGCAGTTGTGTGCCTAAAGTAAACTACCGGGGGGTGGCGGAAGAGCTGAGGTCGGCTGACTGGACTCAAATAACCGTTACAAAGGATACAAATGTAGCGGCCAATGCTTTTAACCAAATTATCTCAAGTGCTATAGATAAAAATACAAGTGTAGTTAAAGTAAGCAGATCCAAATTTACCATCAAGCCTTGGGTCACCCCGGGTTTACTGAGATGCATGAGACACAGGGATAGGCTGCATTCGCTGGTGAGAGCGTCTCCACAAAACCCGGTTCTCCGCCTTTCGTATACCAGATATAGAAATTTCTTGGATAATCTATTGTTCAATTTAAAGAATGCCTACAATGCCAAACAACTGACGGATACCAAAAACAACCCTAACAAACTGTGGAAGTCAATTAAAAACATTTGCCAAATTCCTAAGCAAAAGAATGATGCAGACGAACTCATTAATGTGAGCGGTGTATCTAAACTTGAATCAATCAATAAATGCAATGAATATTATACCTCCAACGGAGGGAAGTTAGCGGATGCGATCCTAACCAAGCTTTCTGAATCTCAAGCATCCCTTGCAGCCAAGTACATTCCCCCGCGGGTTACTCCTAATTCATTTTTCATGCACCCAACGGACATACATGAAGTGGGTACTATAATCTCTCAACTCAAACTTGACAGCGCACCGGGTCCAGATGGGGTGACGCCACTACTTATTAAAGAGATCAGGGAAGTTATACTAGAGCCTCTCACCTTTGTATGCAATTTGAGTCTTGCGTCTGGATGCTTTCCTGACTGCTGGAAGGTCGCCGCGGTTTCACCTATTCATAAAAATGGACCGAAAGACACACCTAATAATTTTAGACCGATATCATTACTGAGTGTGTTCTCCAAAATCCTTGAAAAGGTCGTAAATACTAGACTGGTCAAATTTATTAAAGACAACAATTTAATATCCAGCCGCCAATTCGGTTTCAAAGCAGGGACTTCGACAGAAGACGCCACTGTTCTCGTCACAGACATAGTCTCCGGTCACCTTGACAAAAAAAATAAGTGTATAGGCATATTTTTGGACCTCGCTAAAGCATTCGACACCATCTCAGTTACGATACTTTTGGCAAAATTAGAGTTTATGGGTTTTAGGGGAATAGCGCATGATTGGTTCAAAAGTTACCTATCCAACCGTCGTCAAATGGTGAAAATCGGAGACTGTGTCAGTGACCCGCTTCCTATTTCTTTCGGTGTTCCTCAGGGAAGCATACTCGGCCCCACACTGTTTATTTTATATCTCAATGATCTCTTCGATGTGTCAGCGCCAACATCGGATATCGTTTGTTACGCTGATGACACCGTGATACTCGTACATGCGAAAACGTGGGATGAAACCTTTACACAGGCTGAAACAGCGCTAGCTAGAGTGGCTTCGTGGCTTAACAAAAATCTCCTGACTCTAAATGTAGACAAAACTTGTTACATCGCTTTTTCAAAAACGCTAGCACTGTCCCCTCCAGCGAATAATAAAATTATTTTTCATTCATGCGCAGCAAATTCGGACGTCTCACTTCCCGGTCTGGGCCAGCCTTGCTCCTGTTCAGAGATTGCGAGGCGTGATCACGTAAAGTACCTGGGGTTGCTCTTCGATCAACATCTTTCCTTTAAGCAGCACACTGTCGCGCTTGCAGCGCGAGTTAGAAAGCTTATTTTCGTAATGAAGAGGCTTCGTGATTGCGCTACTCAAGATGTACTCACTCTCGTATATCACGCGCTGGGGCAGTCCATCCTGCAATACGGTGTAGCGGTCTGGGGCAGCGCCTGCAAGACGTTTATGTTGCGTGTCGAACGGTCACAGAGAGCTGTCCTAAAGGTTATGTGCAAAAAACCCCGTCGATTCTCTACTGATTTATTATACCAGCTTGCAAAAGTTCTGAGGGTGCGTCAGCTTTTCATTCTTAAAGCAGTGTCTCGGACTCACAGTAGTATTCTAAACTCCGCGCTGCACGAGGTTATGCTGACAAAACGGATCTACAGAGCCCCATTACCCCCAATTGGGTCTGCTATGGCTAGAAAATCTCCAGCTTACTCCCACCCGTGTACCTACAACAGTGTTTGTAAAATGTGTGACATAAAGTGTCTTCCGGTTTCTAAAGCCAGAAACGCTGTACAGAAATGGTTGCTCACTCTATCTTATGACGAAACAGAAAATTTGGTAGCTTTTAAATAACACCAGGATAGTGCTTTATAAGCGTGGCACACACACACACACACACACACGCACACACACACACACACACACACACCCACACACACTTGTACATATCTGTTTCTGAATATTTTCCTTTCTGTATGTTACCGTCTAGTTAGTTGAATTATAATGTGTTAATTCGCACCCGCAGACGTCCAAGATACAGGCTTAGCCTAGTTTGGAGTCTGATGGATATTATCATGTTTGTATCAATTTTGGTTCTTGGTAATAAAAATATTTTTATTTTTTTATTTTTTATTAAATAACAAATTTTATTCTGTATATCCCTTAATTCAACATAAAATATCATGTATCAATTTAATCGGGATGGAACTTAATTCAATTCCAGTTTTATTTAATGCTGTCTTTGATGATGAACCTTCTTCATTAGGTCTCGGTGAACACGCTCACTTCGCCAATTTCGGCATGGCGTTCCTAACCCTCTTCAGGGTAGCCACCGGCGACAACTGGAATGGCATCATGAAGGACACGCTCCGCGAGGACTGCGATAGCAGCGTAGACTGCGTCCGCAACTGCTGCGTGTCCACCATCATCGCGCCCATCTTCTTCGTGGTCTTCGTGCTGATGGCGCAGTTCGTGCTGGTCAACGTCGTTGTTGCTGTAAGTTTATGTATCTTTTACAAGAGCATCTTTAACTGGAACGGGTTCCTAGAGGGTACGCTCCGCGAGAACTGCTGCGTGTCCACGATTATCGCGCCCATCTTCTTCGTGGTCTTCATGCTGATGGCGCAGTTCGTACTGGTCAACCTTGTTATTGCTGTAAGTTTATCTTCCTTTAACAAGAGCCTTTTTGACTGGAACGGGTTCCTGAAGGATACGCTCCGCAAGGACTGCTGCATGTTCACCATCATCGCGCCCATCTTCTTCGGGGTCTTCGTGCTGATAACGCTGTTCATGCTGGTCGACATCGTTGTTTCTGTAGTTTCTTTTTTATATTAAGTGGTTCGAGAATATACAAGTAGAACACCCTGGCAATTTAAACATACACAGTTCCGTAGACTGTTTGCATATAGTTTTGATGTACTTTACTAAAACCGCAACCGTACTTTTATAAATACCTTCCATAAACGAATGCCCTGTTTTTAATGTCCACCGCTGAATAGTTAATATCTTGTACATTTAATATCCCTTGTAAATAATGTCAAAAATTTATGATACCTATTTAGTCTTGGCTCTTGCAATATCGATTCATCGTTACTGGTATTGTCAATTTTTATTGTCATCTAAATTGGAAGCGAATTGGGCGGACAATACTGCCATCACAAATTTAAATTCCGAATTAGGGTGACTTGTGGCAAGAACTAGAAACAGAAAACTACATAGAACCAGCCTTTTACATGCAAATATTTGTCCCGTGCGACCACTCCGACGACCCTTTGCTTGATATAACAGAACTTTGCCACGAAAAGGATCCACTATTTAAATTACGTTAACTTTTAGGTATATTTCAATCCTGAATATTAATGAATAAGGTACGTGTCAGGCCCGCGTTTGCAACTTTTGTCAGATAACATAGATGTGATTCGAAGTTTGCAACTTCCGTGCCCGTATCTAATTACACTGTCATCGCCATAACCCGCGTGTTTTTATGATAATGGATTTACCTAACTAATTGCGGTCCAAATTGTTGAGGGACTCTATTCAATTAGGTACATATCGTTACGAATTTGTAACCGAGTTGAAAAAGTCCGATGCACGGAATATTGCGTTGGTCTAGATAAGTAAATACAACGCTGATAACGAGAACTAAAATTTAGATTAAAAAAAACCTTATTTGATTTTTACATTCTGATGTCGGAAATAATTTTCTTCGTGGCCTTTTTGTAGGTCTTAATGAAGCACTTAGAAGAGTCCCACAAACAAATGGAAGACGAGAACGATATGGACGTGGAGCTAGAACGGGAGCTGGAGCGCGAGATCGACGACGAGGAGGACCGCGCGCTGTGCCGCGCGCTCGAGGAGGTGGCGGCGCCGCGCCCGCTCAGCAAGGTACCCTCCCTCCCGGCCAACTTCACCTACAGCGAGCCGAAGCACCCGCCGACCCCGTCCCCCGCACGCCTCGCCCGCCGCCGGCGCACGCTGCACTCGCACCACGCTTTGCTCCCGACGTCGCTACAGCCGAGACGAGCTTCCCTCTCACCTCATGCGTTCGGACGCCGCCGGCAGGATTCCACCACCGACCCGCCCGCGGCCCTCTACGAGGAGGACGCGCGCTTCATCGACGCGGACGACGCCGACGAGCTCGACCCCGGCAGCCCGCCGCGACGCGACTCATTCGCGCACAATCGTCGGCAGCGTGTCGACAAACGCAACTCCTTGCGCGGCGAGGAGGCGAGGCTGCTTCGACCCGTCCTGCTCGCCGTGCCCACGCTGCGGCAAAATGTCAGGACCAGCGGTCCCAAGCGGAGATCCTCCGAGACCGGCAGCGTGAGCGAAGCGAGCCACGGCTCGGCGCGGTCGCATCCCGCGCCCGAAGGTGTCGAGCGACCGATAAGCGAGGAGGAGAAGATCCGGATAGTGATAGCGGAGCGACGGAAGATGGACGCGGCGCGGCCGGAGCCCGAGGAGGGCGTGGAGCTCGCAGAGCGCGGCTCCTAGTCCAGGCGGGGCCGGCCGCACCACCACACCGAGGTCTACATCTAGGCGCGCGGCGCCCGGGTGAACCTCCCTCCCCCTACCCTCCTCTCCTCCGTCTTCCTCTATCGCACGGTCAGGGACTGCTACGGTTTGAACTCGGTTGCACGGCAGTGATACAGTGATACAAGTTTCAAAAACATGCTTAGTTTCGACTTTAGTGCGGTGTTGCGTTTTTGTATCGACCGAATGAGTGATAGACGTACGTGTAAGACATTTTGTGTGATAATTTCCCGTCTTTGGTCTTTGTGTCCCGGACTCTCCGATTCTTACTTTTCCTATGCGGCCGGTTCAACAACTAGTAAAGAGACTTCAATAAATTTATGCTAAGGTGTAATAGAAATAGGTAGATAGGAGTTAGGACTAGTCAATTTGTTGTGGTGAGATGTTTTCTACGAGAGCTATGGTTACTTCAGACGTTAATTAAGTAATTTCAAATTACGGTGCTTGCTGTTGAATTGTATTAGTTATTCGTAAAAGTTCTCCTAAAAGAGTTTCCAAATAACCTCAACGAAGCGTATGATTTATTATATAAGTTAGTTTTCGTTATCGTGCATAGCCAATTAATTTTATTTATTGTGTGTAAAAATATGATATTAAATGTTGTTAAAATGTAAATTTTATGACTTAAGAATGGGTTTCGAATCATTGAATATTAGGATAATGTAATCCAACGATTTGAAAGAAAAAACGCCTATGAGTAGGTATTATTGATGAAGTAAACGTTTAGTTTGGACTTCCAAAGGATCTTCTAGTCAACGACTGTCTCTCGTAATAGTAAATTGTTATAGCTAGAGGTTGATATAGATCTAAAACAGAACCAATAGTTGGCGAATTGATTATAACTCTCTCTAAGAATGAAAAAGTATTTTCTGAATATAAAATGAATCCTATTTTCTTACAGTCGTGTACGTAACTTAGACGTGTATCTGGCAATACGCACATAAAGTTAGCGTAGAATACAACGTAGTACAACGCAGTAACTTAGAGAGGACACAGATTGTTGTGATTGTGTACGAATTGGACAAACTGATAGTTACAATGTTAAGTGTGCTGTCGCTAGCCGTGCCAAATTTACACTTCTTTTTATTAAACAAGGCTTAAAGACTGGATAAACTATCCATAGAAGGAACAAACAATATGATGTCTAATATTACTGGGACTAAATAAACAAAAGGTAGATTATTTGACATCAAGCTCAATACATCTGGAAAGCCAAGAAAAATCCAATTAATTATATATTCTTTAGAATACTTTTAAATAATAATAATTATTATTATTTTAATTCATTAAAGCTGGATTCGACCAAGAATAATGCTTACACTCGGATAGTAGATTCAACCCATAAAAGTTTGACGTTAGTATCCGAGAATAAACGCTATTCTTAGAATAAAAGTTTGGTGATCCAACCTAACTATCAAAAACAAAGCATGCCAAAATATTTTAAGTAGGTAACTTTAGTTAAAGCCTTGTTAGGGATCATTTTCAGTATCATTTTTGAGACCTAAGGCGCCTAAGGCGATTATGCGGAGAACAATGCTAAAGCGCATTTAAGGCCGTCCTCGGTACACAGTTGAAATCGCGAGGCCATTATTTGTTGAACCGACTCGGTAATGAACGTCACTTGGGCATTTTAAATTGATGAAAATTATTTGCGGATATATAATGCGCATATAGATGTCTATGAAAATTGATATAATAAGTACAAAAATAAGCTGTTTTCGTACCTCGTGTAGTGAGACAGCTAAACGTCAAACTGTCAATTACCATGTCTATAATTTATAACTATTGTTGTAATAAGATTAAGGAAATAATCGGTAACCCAATTTGTTACAATGGTACCAGGACTCCTTAAGCGCGTTTTTATATCTCTGTCTATCTCTGATCGGAGAACGAATAATGAACGTAGGTAGGGAAGAGAGCAATAAATTTATACTTCGACTGTGCCTTTCCTATTTCTAACGTATAGCTTGTGAAGTCGATTGTTGGGACTCTGAACTTATATGTATACTGTAGGATTTGGGGACTATAAACTATTGTAAATTACTGTTGAATTCTTCAAATATATATTTCCTGGAAGATCGCTTGCAGCCGCTTAAGCATTTTGTTATACTGGAATATTTCGAAGGAAATCAAGAGCTCAAGAAAAGTACCTCACGAAAAACGTCTCATTAAACAGTGTACGGAGATTTGATTATCTAGGTACCGACTGGCGGATTTTTGTAAGACACTTTATCTGATGCTCGACTTAAGTAAATTTGTTTCAAGAACCTAATGAAAAATTATATTTTTAATTAAGTTTAATATTTATTACATTGTAAATATTTCTTCAAGCATTGAAAACCGAAACAAGATTAATCATTTAGATTGCTTTACATTTTTCGAATTCAAAATTTCAATCTCGGAATCAATTAATTAAATTTTTAGGAAGAACAGAGCTGGCTCAGTATTAATGTGAATAAATTGTATTTGTTAACAATAAACTAAAATTGTTATATGTAGCAAGTATAGTAGAAGCCTGATACACAGATCGGTATTGTATAACGAATTTCTGAATTTTGATTTGAAATTCTTGAAGCATAAATTTCTCTTATACTACCATAACAATAATATTATTGTGATTTCACTTCGTTAGTCACTCGCAAACGAGGAAAACTCAGTTTGTGGTACGGTCCACAGCAGAAATTGCTACGCATGCCAGGTGCTCAAAATGATATCCACACGGACTCTATAATTTAGAGAATAAGGGTTGATCGCAGTGTGCGTGTTGTTAAGCTTAGCTACTTTTGCTTCTGACTGTACGTACGTGACGATTTGCTGCCTTCGCGAGTTTACTCTACAACTCAACGACTTTTCACTTACATTGCCAAACCAGCACACGTCATTTTTGCAAAAATCCTGCTTTTAGACTGGGTTTTCAGTAAACCTTTAAACATTGAAAGCAGCTAGTTTGTATTCAAGGAAAGACAGACGAACACCCGCATTAAATATTTGACTTGATGCTCCGGGTAGCGACTATGCCACTGCATTTTTAATGTATTTTTTATTAACTTACCTTTTTTACTTTTAGACTGTTTTAATGCTTTACTTTAAACAAGACGTCTTCCATGTCTACTATACAAATGGGTTAATGCTATCGATCGGTATCTTTCACAATCACTTAAGATTAATGTAAAATTTTTAGAAGCGATTCTGAATTACTTATTCCAGCGTCACGTGGTTGAATTGATTGAAGGGAATTTAGTAAAGTTAAGAATAGCATTTCGTGATAAAAAGTAAATTTCGTGATAAAGATTAGGTATGGTTTTTCGGTACTGATTGTATGATATTTTTAAGAGGTATGAACAATGTTCATTAGTTGAGTACACCTGTTAAAATTAGCTGGTGATCTGTCAAGTTACGAAAATGTTAGGTTGAAAAATAAATCTAAAGACAACATCTGCGTTTTATTTCCACCTGATGTTTATTAGCCGTCTCCAGCGCAACAGGTTATTTATTATCAGTGAAAAAACTATCAGATTGAAAATATATATCAAAGAGCAACACGTGAAGCTGACATTAGAGTAAGTTATTGGACTTTCTGCGATATCTAATGTGCTCTGGATAGTATATTGGATATATCTCAGATATCGCTGCTGATTAAAATGGTGTCTAACTGACTTATGGCAGTGGCAGCCATCCACGTGTGAAGAAGTTGAAATACGAACACTCTAACATTTTACATCAAAACTCACTTACCTACTCCAAAGAAAGAAGATTTTACTGAAATGTTTGAAAAAAACAAGTGCAAATGTTCAAAAGACAACTGATCATTTATTTTAAAGTAGATGACGCGTTTGGCTCGGTTTGTGCCTACTGAGTCGGCGGTCCCGGGTTCGAATCCCGGCCGGGGCAAATATTTGTGCAAAATATTTGTTCTCGGGTCATGGATGTTATCTATATATGTATTTATATATTATGTATATCGTCGTCTAGTACCCATAGTACAAGCTTTGCTTAGTTTGCGACTAGGTCGATTTGTGTATGATTGTCCCTTAATATTTATTTATTTATTTATTTTATTGAGAGTGTACATTTTTAAAGTATTGAAAGTTAACTCTTTTCACTCGTGCCACTGTTTCATTCGTGTCTCTTAGTTCGCGATTTATTTTATGCTAAAGTGTGTCATTGGCGTAAGAATATTCTACTACCATCATTTCTGCTGAAACCTAGGCTTTATTCACTGAAAAACAGATTGGTTACTACAATAATACAATCTCCGCTTCTCGTTATATCACTACATGTCTCTACGTAAAAGGTATCCACGTTCAACAGGCTTCCGTGTGAAATTGAATCAAGCCTTAGATAAGCTTGCTTACATTAACAGAGTGATATCAGCAGTACAAAGTCATTGTTATGCCAGCTGGAAGAGAGAAATAACAACCGAATACCTAATATTAACGTATTGATTTAGCACGGTATGTGGACAACAATTACAATGACCAGAAGCTCTTGACATAGTAACGAACCAATACACTACAGCCATTCAATGATACTATAATGGCCGAACATAAACTATTAAGGTTCTCCTGCCCTACCTTAAACTATTATTCAAATAATTTTGGCCCAATTTCAACGTGCTTTGTTAATGGTTGAAAACTTATATCAATATCAACTACTCGACTGGCTATTAAGCCATTTAATAAATAACCAGAGCAAGACGAAGTTGAGCGTTGAACATTAATTATCTGCTAGACGTATCTCGCAACTGCTGACACGCGTTCGAAACCCGGCCAAAACAGCCCATAATAGTTGCGATGGAAAAACCTTCTAAACTTCGACGCCAAAAAAAGGCGGCTATATTTGCTTCGTCATTGAATTTCCCGTCACAAAGAGCAGAGCAACAGGCGTGCGCAATTGAGTTTAGCAACAATCTTTGCGAGCGTCCTATCTTGTTAGCGGGCGCTTACAATCTAATTTGCATAATTCCTCGAAACGAATTTTAATAGGTTCTTTATCGTGTTGAACAACATAAAGCCGTTCGCGAAGAGGTGAAGATGCTGTTTAATGTGCCGTTATGTGAGGGTGTGCTAATGTACTTGAATCAGCAGGATTGTTCAGAGTTTTTTACTACTGCTCTTTTTTGTTATTTTGTTTGTGAAATGCTTCCTGGAAACATCAAAGGATAAGAGTCTTCGAGGTAAGGTATAACGGTAAGTTTATTGGGTATCGAAATATTGGACTACAAGTAAATATTAATACGAATTTGACTTAACTCGTAAATAAATATTCAAGTGCAAAGACAGGAAATAAAAAAATACAGCTCCTAAAACAAGTGCATGTATTTATCTACCTCTATTATACCTAGCATCGTCGTCTAGTGCCCATAACTTGTGTTATGCCTACAAGAACTTACTGTGGGACTAGATTAATTTATATGAGATTGGCCGATATCTATTATTATAATATTATTTTGCTTTCTCTGCTAAATGACGCCCTGTTTTAAATCGATCACATTAAAACATCAAAATCAAAACGACCACTGAAATAACCACCTACTCTAAAAGATTAAAACTGTGACGAAGAAATGATAATGGAAACAATAACTTCAGCCTAACTCCAAGTAACGTGTGGCACAGTGACCTAATTCAGACTCTAAATTACAACTTTCGCAATAACGTCCAATAAGGCCCATAAATAATATTCTTTCTCAGACAAAAAAATACACTATCATGTAGACATGAAAAGATTCAGCTAACGCAGCAATCGCTTGAGTCCTTTGTGCCAACTAATATCAAAAGGAGTCGACACATTTCAACCTAATTTTGAGGAATGGAGTTGCTAGCACATTCGAAATCAGGCTAATACGAAACATATTTGTTTTTTGTTGATAGCGCAGCTCATGCTAGTTTCTAAGTTACCTTTAATGGCCGCGTTATTTTATGTTTCTGGCTCTGGTTTAATGATTTATCAACACATTAAGCCGTTGGAGATGCAGGTTCAAATCCTGCCTAAACCGTTGATTTTTAAATTCTTCGCTTCATTGTTAACACATTAAGATTTAAATTTCGATATGTTAATTCAAATTGGGACTTTGCTCGAAAAACATTGTCATTTTTGTCAGTGTTTAGTAAAAAGTTCCATTGTTCCAATTTCCGAAATTTTCGACGCGTTGACAGGTTATTGCTATAAACATGTAGGTAAACATATTTCATCTCTGTATCTCGAATATTTTATTGCATCCTGCACTACTGTTACAGCACTGCTGCTGCTGCCGGGAATATGAGATGAAATTCCTCATTTCTACTGAAACTAAATCTGTGCTCTGTTTAAGTTAACAAGACACACTCATCTTGACACAGTGTGAATAGCAAAATCGATACCACAGTGATTATAGACGATAAACCGTTTAAATAGGTATATCTCCGGAACTTACCATGAATAAAAAACCCTTGTCAAAATGACAGCCCAATAAATCGCCTAAAATAGCCCTTATGTCTCCCAAATCTGTCTCGCCTATGCAAAGACTATCATGCCAATTTGTCCTAAGACAACATAGTCCCCAACTAAGGTCTATTGACACTTCGCAAACTTTGGTTCCTTGCTCAAGTTGCTACCCTCAGTCGTACACGGAAATGGTTTTAGGCTCAGCGTAACTGAGTTTCTTTCCCCACATGTTTGGTGGAAAGTTGTGGAGATTGTTAGGTTGCAGACTATAAACTATTCTCGGTGTTCGGTTTCTGGAGTTGAGTTTAGTGTGCAGAAAATGTATGACTGCGAATACTCCGCCACGGGGAATGGGAAAAGTGGAAAAAGAGTCTTTGATTGCCTGATATCCGTGGAATTATAGAGATTTGAGTTACAAAGAATACAAGTGTAACAGATTTTAACCATCGTATTCCTACCAAACTATTCAAATTAAAAGGGGGAATTAGCCGAATAGACAACGGTATTCTTTGCGATGCAAATGCAAGGCGTTGTGCGTAATATCTGTTTTATTGTTTTCATTCTGATGCTTCTGATACTGGCCTACCTACACACAGACACTCGGGTGTCTGAAAGAGTACACTTCGAACGTGTCGTAGTTTAAATTTAACTCAAAGATAATCTATAACGATGAAAACAGCTCCACTAACTATGCAATTAACTACTAAGTATTGAAGCAAGCTATCTGCAATGTAGCAAGCGAATAGCTTACGCTATCTCGGTAAAACTTAATTTAGTCCCTCCGCCGAGGATAGTTTTTTGTCCGAGAAACTCATGGAACCGGATTATATTTTCCCATTATCCAATAGCCTTCCTTTTTCCCATTAAGGCGCTGAAACGACCTACATCGACGGTAAACTCTCTTTTCTTAATGAATACCAAACAAACTCATTTAATTTTTTACGAACGCAACGCCGGCGTTCTAGTTTTGCAAACGCTTGGCTGTATTTACCGCGGCCTAATCAACTCCATGGACTTGGTTAAAAGTAGTTTTAGCGTGGGATTTCAGTTCACTTATTCTCTTTGTGAATTGAATGAGAAGAGAGTATTTTAAAAGAAAACTTTGAACTGCCATTTAAGAGACTTGGCAGACGATTCAAGAGGCGTTCAGGTTGTAAATGTACTTACTCGTATGCAAATGAAGTGTTAGAGATAAATTTTCGCAGGTAAATTTGGGAACTGTTTAAATGTTAATACAGCAGGAACATTGGAACAGCTTAATGCAAATGCATGTGTGTATTTAGGTGTAGGGCTTCGTTTTTTTTTCATTTTGTACCATGTCACATAAAAAAGAAACAGAATTGTTTAGAATAGTTTAGATAGTGGTATAAATTTTCCTCAGACATAAATGTGAAACGACTGGTTGAAAAAAAAACCACTGTTCGGCTCAGAATTACTAACCTCATTGATATGCCACTTGTAGTTAATCGCACTGAAAGCCGTTGGGGTCACAGGTTCTAATACCATTTATATAAGCTAAGAAACTATGTTTTTTTTAAACATTCCTACTAACCTGCAATAACGTTCCAAATTATTGAACACACCTAAATCTAATATTCAGTCCCGGGCTAAAATTATTAATTAGTACAGACGTGTGTAATACTCGATCAAGGTGAAGGGTAAAGGAGGCTTTTAGGGAATTGATGGAGGAATTCAATCAGTCCACACTTTAAATTAATCCCTCCTGGGTTCATTATACGAGCCCACACCTCGCCCGGCTGGGATGAAGACCTTTTTGTCTTCTGTCATTAAGCAAAGGAACTGTTGAATTTATAAGCGTATTTTTATCTACCAAAGTGGATCTTGGATGGACTGTGTAAAAGATGATATGAATAAGAAGGAAGTAAACGACGAGATGACAAGTAATAGGGATGAATGGAGGAAAAAACATGCTGCGCCTACTCCAAATAAATAGGATAAGGGCTAGGGAATGATGATTTTTATCTACCAAAGTGATTGATTTCCCAACTATTTCGTTTCACAAACTATTTTTTCACTGAAACCATAAACGTTTCTGATTTTATATGAAACAAACTGAATTCTATACAAGGGTGAATAAATATTCGTATAAGCTTTTTATTACCGAGAAAACCCACAGTAACCTCTAGTAGGATTGTGTTATGGGAACTAGACGATAGTATACATACTTTTATAGATAAATACCCACTTAATACATAATATGAAACATTAATTAATTACCCAAAAACAAATAATCGACTTATTCACACACATGTTTACCCTTGCCGGGATTCAAACCCAGGGCCGTCGGCTAAATAAGCAGGTGCACTACCACTGCGTCAACTGCGTCGGCAACTTTATCATTACACTTACAATTCTTATTTCATCTGTCTATCAGCCACGGACGTCCACTGCTGAACATAGGCCTCAAAATGTGATCCCGTGCAGACCGCATCTTGGACTCGCTACCCTCAAGAGGTCATCCGTCCGTCTAGTCGGGGCCGTCCCACGCTACGCTCTCCTATACGTAGTCGCCTCTCTAGGACTTTGCTGCCCCAACGGCCATCCATTCTCCGGGCTACATAGCCTGCCTATTGCCACTTCAACCGTACAATCCTGTGAGCTATGTCGGTTACCTTGGTTCTTCTGCGGATACCCTCATTTCTGATTATATTACGCAAAGAAACTCCGAGCACAGCCCTTTCCATTGCACGTTGCGTGACTCTTAGCCACCTTATGAGTCCCATTGTGAACAACCATGTATCAGTTCCGTAAGGCATCACTGGCATCACGCACTGTTCGAAGACTTTCACCTTCAGGCATTGGGTAATTTTTGACGAGAAGATATGACGCAGCTTCCTGAACGCTTCCCAGCCGAGTTGAACAATACTTATTACTTCATCAAAAACTCGCGGTTTCGCTTGGAGACCGCTCGCTTCAAATGGATTACTGTACAATACAGCTAATATGATGAGTTTGTCACAATGCACAAAGCGCGTTGTCCGCAGCGCTGTCTCGCGACACAGGGGTTTTGTGTTCCAACATGTTTTGCGACACAGAGGTTTTGTGTTCCAGCGTGTTTTGTGAAATAGAGGTTTGTGTTTGAATTGAACTTTACCCAAGCAGTATTTCAAACGCGAGTTATTCGTGCCCACTGTGTTATAGGATGTTGTACAATTCGTTGCTTATCAAGAACAACGGCACAATCCGAAATGTGCCGTTATTCAATTAAAAACTGTATTTCAACAATGTAAGGTTTCTAATCGAATAACTTCACAGTTCAAATATTGCCGTTGTTCTTCATAATCATCGAATTTTGAGAACAGTCCTTGTGGAGTCATTTTGTTTTTCATTACATGTTCTTTAGTAGTAGAAATAGTAAGCTACTAACCTTCCCTGTTATGTCAAAATCTCCAAGACATGTGTTTGAAATCGCACCACTAGATGTCTCGATGAGATATCATATCGTATTTTGATATCCATAAATTTCAAGATGGCGAATCATATCACTAAAGTGACAGACGTGATTATTATATGATTTTTATCGATATATTTTGAGTGAGCAGAGGGAAGGCGGAGTTAAGCAACTAGGTGTGCGCTGCGTAGGCTGCTAGCGCGGTGCGCGACACGTGGTGAGTTTAGTCTACAGTACATCTGAAATAATTACCCGTTTGCTCAGTCAACAACAGAAACATAAACATAACATGGATGTTTCGTTTCCCGGAGACCCGAAGTTTCCCAAAGCGAGAATTTCAGAGAAGATGAAATTTTATGAAAGCGTATTGGAAGGTTTTATTTAAGAGTTCATTCGGATTAAGTACGTACATGGGCCATTTTTTCTGAAGTTGTACACCCCACTTTTTTTTTAATTTTCGATATTTTGGGTATTTTCTACGAACGAAAAAACATTGGGACACTTTTTTCTTCTAATTAGATCGAAAGCTCGTGATTCTGGGTAGAAAATACCCAAAATATCAAAAATTTAAAAATAATTGAGGTGTACAACTTTAGAAAAAATGGCCCACCTACTGCAAATTGAGTCCTTTGATTTTTGTAAAAGCCTACTTTATCTAATAGTGATTAAACGAGCGCCAATTTTGTCCAAGCAAAGGCGGTGGAGCGGTTCGTGCCGCATCGTGAGCCAATACGTATTCTCTTTAGTTGTTTTTTTTTGGAAAATGATTGGCCTGGGTCTTGCGACTCTACAAGGCTGTCTGACTGTGCGGGTGGGGTCACCCGAGAGGGACCTCCAGACCCGCAGTATGGAGAATAAGGGTGAATGCTGTGTCACTGTAGGTGAGCATGGCCAGCTGTATCTTTAGTTAACGTGATATACTTGATTAATCATTTCCACAGTCTACCCTCTTATGTTTATGTTTCCTTTACACGGATACCCGAAGTTTCCCAAAACGGGATATACACCGCATGTGCGTCTGTTCCGCGAGAATAATGTGGACGGGCGGGACATATCGGAAAACTACTAATGTTCTCCAAGACTCTATTCATATAGGTAAGTTTCTAAATATATTTAGTTCCGATACTTTTGGATTAATATAATTATGTATCAGTACGTCTACTGACAGAAGTTCACTTCCCAAACCTACGTAGGTAGATACAACCGTGATAAAGCTAAGATACTTCTAAATAAACTTCTAAAATACAGTGACAAGGCATTTAAGGCCCTGCGAAAAAACATCGCATTTACAAAATAGTTTTAAGAATTGCTCTAATGTTTTGAGGTATTCTGTATATGAAAGCCCCAAGCTCGTATCACACTTTTCATATTAAACAGGTGTGTTGTGAGTGTATTTGTATGTTTGTTACTTCTTCACTCTAAAACGGCAGGACGAATTTTGGTCAAGGTCAACCTTTGAGACAGTAACTGTAAAGTTACCGAAACGCCAGGGAGGCTCAAATAATTAATATACGCGATATAATCCGTTTCATATATTTTTTATTTAAATGTTTTACCTCCAGGTAGCTGACACCATGGACATAGACTACTTTTCATCCTCAAAAAATATAATGTTCCCATAGCATGAGCGGGTAACGCCGCGGGGCACAGCTAGTAACGAATGTAATAATAGCAAAGCAACAGACAAAAGCTAGCATTAAACAAACCAACACAACATTTGCTCAGGTACCGGTAATTGTGGGCTCCTGTGCAATTACATCTACAATTCAATCGCGCAGAGCACACAAGGCGAGTGGAAAACAAACATACCGAACTTAACATAACAGCGACCCTCGAAGACGCAGCTGTGGGGACTAGGGAGTGTACATGTTATGGCTGTAAGATCATTTGTCTTAAGATTTAATACGGTATACTTCACTTAATTACTTATTAACAAACAAACCGGGCTTTAAGGATAAGAAATCCTATTTCCATGGTCCTATGTAGAGACCCATGTCGCCAAATGAAGTTTTCCGAGTGATTTTACGAGTTACTGAAAATATACCTACTAGTGCTGCTATTTAAAGAGTTACATCGATTTCTGGAGGATGCCATTATCAGATCCTGACTTGATGACAATGGGACATACAAAGTAAAATTTTGTTATAGACAGAAAAGTGTTGATCAATTGTGGCAACCCTTTCATAGAGTTCACTGCTGAGTCCCGCTGAGTCCAGGAATTCCCAGACTTTTTGGCCAGTGAGTTGTATCTCTTCGCACAAAATTTTGCCCTAAGTGGCCAAAGATAAAGTCCGGAGCTCACATAAAGTTTTATACAGGCATTCTATATTACTATCTTCTCATAATAGTAGTTAACAAACCCTAAACCTACCGTTACCGTCAACCTTTGACAACGGTAAAGCTCTGGTTTCCTAGGATGGTACCGTCATACAGCGGCCGTCTCCATACTTCGTAATTACTTTGTACTAGTACGAAGTATGGAGACGGCCGCTATGTGACGGCACCGCTATCCCCGAGCTTTACTGGAAAGCTACCGTACTATTATCTATTCTGTGCCGAAACATCCAAACGTCCGTCTAATAATTAATATACGCGATCCCGAATCCGTTTAAATTGTCTTATTTAATCCCAAACCGTTTATTCTTCAAAAAGGCCTTAAGGGCTTCTTGTGATTAATCAAAATCTAACAGGGCTTCAGAAAATATGACGTCTGGTATGGCAAAGGAGAAAATATGCAGCAACTCTCCAATAAGTAATATACAGTATTTGTACTATACTTAAATCTCCTCCCCAATATCGAGTGATGTATACTACATATACGTACGTAATAATAAAATTCTAGAATTATATTGAAACTGAGTTTTCTATAGAGAGGGGTAATTATTTCAAGAAATACCTTAATAGCGCGATGCAGGATTTATATAGGCGCGCGGCACCATCTGGAGCGCCATCTGTTGATAAAAAAATATTTTTCCGTTCATCACGCCGGAATGAGTGGACGGATGTAAATAAATTTTATGACAGGGATAATTTATCTGGACATTCAAAAATGGTTATAGGATATTTTTTTACCCGACTCCGGTAAAAAAAATACGCGGGCCAAGTTCCTTCTAATTGTTAATAAATTGAAAACAAGTCTCAATATTTTCTGAAACAGCCAGAACCTCAGAAGTGGGATCAGCTCTACTAAGGCTACATTGCGGATAGGCATTCACAGAAGCGGAGATTTTTAATATGGACCAAGCACATTTCTCAAACTTAATTTTTGGGCTTCCCAATGACGTAGCCTGCTTGGTTTCTTTGCTCAGCTCCGATTCTGTGGAGCCAGCCTAAAAGCAATCAAACAAAAAGACACAAATCACTCACAGCTAACATCTCTTCAAACTCGTAATTCACAAAAAACAATCGCAATCTTCACATCTCATTCGAAACATAAAAACGTCAATAAAATTCAATTAGGAATATCAGACAGCTGAAATGGAAAGCGGCGTCTTACGAAATGCCGTTGAAAATTCATTATTTGATTTCACCTTCGCAGACCTTTGAGGGGTGGGTCGTTATCTCGTCAACCTGCTTTATTGGAGGCTGTGAAATAAAAGCGTGAGGAGCATCTCGGCACGTCCGTGCCCGAGCCAAGGTCGGCTTGTGGAACGTATCAGGGAATTGATGTAAATGTACGCCTGTAATTAGGTCAATTGGACACTCGACAAGTCCCATGGAGAAGCCTGCCTAATGACGACCTCAGTTTCTCACGTGTAAACGAATAATATCTGAAGCGAGAGTCTAATTTTAGTAACTGAAATTACGATATTTCTAGTACGGCCACAAAATAAAGCCGCACTCTTTTATTATTAGCCGCTTTTGCACTAGTATCTCATTGGTAATTTTGAATGACGTACAACGCTGTTAGTTGTAGTACGTTGTGGGACGTGTCATACCTCTAGATTTGCCTACACCAACAAAACGGAAACTACGTCTCGGTAATTCTACTTGTTTCACACGCTACTTTTATTTAATATTCAATACGTCCTAAATAAGACGAACCTGACCCGATCTTTATGATGATGGACCCTGGAAGTGCCTACTGCATCTCAGGGTTCGTTTACATATGAGCAGCTTTCACATTCCGATTCACTTTGATGAACTGTTAGAGCCAGTATCATAATTGGCCTGATGGTGGATCCTGAAAATGTCCACTGGATCTCAGGATTGATTCAACTCAAACTCAGAGACATATAAATCAATCAGCTCGGTACCAGATTTGGCAACTCACATTGTAGAAGAACCCAGAAAATATGATGTACCTACCACGTGCGTGCTATAAATAACTTGGGAATCATTTTTGTTCAATGAACCTAATATCAACTCTCACTCAACAAATGCCAGAGCTCAGAACTCATTCGTCAAAATCTGTCCCATTTTAAAACTCCAAGTCAACCTCATAGGTATACAAATAGATCGCAAACGGCAGACCCACTAAGCACCGCCCACTTAAGTCCCTGAAACGACACTTGTCATCTTTGAATCAAGGTCTCCTCTTAGCTCCGTCGTATTGTTTTGAGACCCTATTCACCGGGGTTATATCAAGTTCTCTTAAATATTCAAACGTAGAATAAAATTACGGACGTGTGGGAATGGTAAATACGCGATAGCTCGCAATAGCGAGAATCAATTTGTTTTATTGAATTGCTCAAAGAAGGCGAATAACTTGTAAATTTGGAGGAACGAGACTGGCGTTGTTGATGGAACAAAAATGTGAAAAATGCATTTCATCCCTATATACCCAAATTATACTTTTTTAAGTTGGTTTGAAGATGTGCGTTGTGTGTGTTGCGGAATCACGTAATTTTGTACTATGTAAGTCGAAAACTGATGTAAACTATTTTTATCCGGAAAATGTTTCGCAAGGTCCATAACGAAAGCGTAAACATTTTGTCTCACGAACAAAATCGTGTAAAAAGCCTAGTTCCAGTTTTTGTTTCAAACTAATCTTGTTAGAACAGTATTGGTCATTTTTATTAAACAATTATTGTACTTAGTAGATTCACAGTAAAAAAAAAATATCTCTTGTTTTGCCTATAGATGTAGATGTCTTCTTCGAAATTCAGTCGAAGGAAGAATTTTTTGTAGAAAAACTAACATCAGAAACTAGACCTCGAGTTGTATAAAAGTTTCGAATAAGTTTCGCAGCTGTACTGTCCACTAATTGCGATTAAATGTAAGAGAATAATTTTTAAACTATTTTAATATACTTAAATGGAGAGAGCGGTGCTCAGAGTTTATCTGCGAGATCGAATCAGGAATTAAAAGATCCATTTAAAAACCAGAGTAGGTATGACATAGCTCGAAGAATTCGGAACATAAAGTTTTACAAAGGTATTCATAATTATATTTTTCCCGATAGCATACTTTATTGAGTTTGAGTTTTTTTAGATATCAATTTTTTTAATCTCAATTTGACATTTTGAAATAGGTAATTGTCAATCACGAATTCTTTTTAATCTTCCTTACTAATTACTTGTAGACCAAGGCCAATGTTGTAAACCTTCGGAAATTAACCAAATGTCTCAGGATTCAAGAAATTATATCTATTATATTATATAAGTAAACTACTTGGGTACCCTACCACGGGGTCGCGATCTTTTTAATGTTATATAGTTATAGGTACTAGTTTAATGTTTTTATATCATTGTTTATAATCAAGTAATAACTACTTGCAGATTCTGAATCCAGGTATCGTGAAATATCGAGAAAAAATATTATAAATATGTAAGGTATAGCTCTGAAAACCTTAATGCTCTCAATTACAAATCTTAAGTATACAGGGTGGAAAGACACGACGATCCTTCTCGCAAAGGGGGGTTACTTTAAGTGATGGAGAATCGATTCGTAATGTTTAGATTTTCGTTACGAACAATTAGTAAAAATATTAAAATTAATTAATGTTCTTCTTAGTGACAACCCTACGATTACTACGTGCTATCTCCCTACATGTAGTGTAATGTGACACTTTATGTTTACAAAAATATTTACTTTGTGATAAAGAGGTGGGTAGGTATGCAATGGGAACAATTTCAAACAAACAATTAATAACTACTTTATTTACAACTGAATGGTTAACCTTTGCCTCATTTCTTCGACGTTGTCACACTCCGTTTTGTACACTATATCCTTGATAGTCCCCCAAAGAAAAAAGTCCAAAGGCGTCAGATCCGGAGATCTTGGCGGCCATCGATGCGGTCCAAACCGGCCGATCCATCTATCTCCGAATTCGTTGTTCAGGGCTACCCGCACTTCGTTAACAGAATGGGCCGGTGCACCATCTTGCTGGAACCATACTTCTCTACGCTCGGCCACTGGTAACTCGTCAAGGTAATTATGCAACTCCATATTCAAAAGTTCGTTCACTCGCTCTTCAAGCCTTGGTGCAATGTGAACTAACGGGTGATAACAAAAAAATGAGAATAACTTTCTATGGACCTCAAAACAAGACTATTCACTTAGACAAAAAACTTTGTTTATGAAGTTGTTACTACTTCTTTTGAGGTTCTTAAACTTCATTTGATTTTGTTTTTCAAGCATTAATATTTGTCAAAATGGTGTCGAAACAAGAAACACTGCGAAAACGGTTGAACATTTTTATAATTCAAACTATAACTGGGGGAAAAAGTCTACTGTAGATAATTTTAGTAAAGAATATGTACTTAGTCTCCACTATTTATAGAATTCTTGCATCCTTGACGATAGATCACAAAAGTGGTAGCCGGCGACCAGCGAAGATAATGACCAAGAGAAGGATGAACCTACTCCATAGCACTTTTAACGATAATAATCCTATGAGCCAACGAGATGCCGCGAGAAAAAATAAAGTGTTCCCAACCGTGCACTTGTTCGTTCTTGAAAAAGATAGGTCTGAAATGCCGCAAGAAGGTGAGAGCACTGGAATACACTGAACAGCAAAAACTGACTATTATATCACAGTGTCGCTGGATGATCCGAAATTACAAAGGAAAATCATTCATTTTGGACGATAAAAGTTATTTTCCTTTGAGTAAAACACATATACCTGGAAATGACCGATACTACACCAGCAATAATTTTACAACACCAGACGATATAAAACACAAGTATAAGCACAAGTTTGAGCAGAAAGTTATGCTTTATGTGGCTATATCCGACAAAGGTCTTTCGAAACTGTCGTTCTAACCGAGTGGTTTAGCGGTCAACCAAAAAGTGTATGAGAGCGAATGCTTGAAAAAAATACTGATAGCATTTATTCGCAAACATCACTCAGATGGAGAATATGTTCTGGTCGGATAAAGCATCGTCGCATTATGCCAAAAAAACGACACGTTTCCTAGACGCTAATAATATACCATTTGTACCGAAAATCCGAAACCCCATAAACCTTGCACAATGTCGGGCGATTGAAGATTTCTTAGGTTATTTGAGCAGTTTAGTATACAAAAATAATTGGAGAGCTGAAAATTGTACCCAACTGATATAAATAATTAAACATGTGTGCGGAAAATGGACAACAATTCCGTCCAAGAGTCTTGTTCCAACGTCATGTTTATACTGAGTGGAACAGCTGACCACGAGTCCTATTCTAATGTGCATTGATGATTTTGTAAATAGTTTCTATGTACATATTTTCCAATAATATCAAATTGTGCTAAAAAGATACACGAGTATTTTTTTACACCTCTGAACGAATTCTCATTTTTTTGTTATCACCCGTTACACCTCCTCCCCGTTGGTCGTTTTGGCCCGTTCGTGGTACTATGGGCTGATTATTTGCCACGCGATCAGAGGCCCGTAAAATTTACATACGGCTAGTTGGGTGTGGTGGAGGATATCTTTGCCTGTAGCCTCGTAATGTCTCGGCGGCATTATAATTACACTCCCATCCCCGTATAACATAAGCAAATTTAGGTAATCGCGGGCTCCCAAGGGCATTTTGGAAATAGGTCACGTAATTTGCAATTGATTTGCGTCACGGTTTTGTCACTGGTCAGACTGAGTAAAAAATAATATTTTCCCAAACAAAATAATAGAATTTTGCAAACTACCCACTTACAAAAAAATTACTTAACCATAGAGAAATTGAGACTTTAACCCGTTCCAGACCTTCCGATCCTACCCGATCCGATCCTACTTATCGGATAATGTGTAGCGTAATTGTTAGGAAATCGGATAATGTGTAGTGCAATAGTTAGGACCTAAAATACTACACATTATCCGATTTCTTCCGATAAATCGGATCGGATCGGAAGGTCTGGAGCGGGTTTAAGGGCAGTTACAATAAATAGGTTCATAAAGCCCATCTACACCGCCTAAAGAGCATACTAGGCGGGGTGGAAATGCGTCGATAGTTTAAACAGTTTTCTTATGAAAGATTAGTTGACGTAGGTATGATTCAGTAGGAAAAACGACTAACATGACGAAAGTAACATGTTTATTACAATTATTAACTGCTCTTAGTCTCAATTTATCTATGGTTAGTTAGATTATTGTAAGTGGGTAGTTCACACAATTGTAATATTGACTGCGAAATATTATGGGTAGAAATGTTGTTTTGATAAAGGTCACTGAGCCTTGTGTTATTGTTAAATGTTACTGAACCTAATGAGGGTTGTCACTTGCAGTATTTTGCATTAAAAGTTAACTGCCTATAACTTCAAAACGCTTACGAATATGAGCCTAGTTTCTTTAGAAGAAATACAGTACTAACTCTAAACAATCCCCCTTTTGCGGAAAGGATCGTCGTGCCTTTCCACCCTGTATACTGTTGAGTTTCTTTCGGCTTTCTTCTCAACAGCGGTCTCCTCTTGTGAAATGCCGGTAGATTCAGATTTAGACATGTGAAAGTGCCCTTGTGGCCTACTTACAGAATAAACGTTTTGATTTTGATTTTGATTTTGAATTAGCAATGGGCAGGATACTTTTCTAGGAGAACCGACCGCCGCAGCAGGGACCAACGAGTTCTTGATTGGCAACCACGCATCAGAATACTCAGCGTGAGTAGCCCCTATAAAGTGGTATGATGATTTGGTGAAGGTCGTTGGAGTCCGCTGGATACGGGCGGCGCAAGACCGGACAAGGCGAGTCGTTGAAGATGAAGGGGTCTATAGGATCAGCAGGACTTTTTTGTGATGATGAACGTACAGACGATTTGAAAATAAAAATATGAGTTATATTTAGGTATGCAAAACATTTGCCATTGTCTTCATAACAATGCGTTTTAATTTACCGCAACAGCCGCAACCTTCATTATCTATTTCTATCTCCAAGTAAAATGTATAAAGAAGATAAATATGAAAACCCGAACGAAGCTGGCTTATCATGGAAAAATGTACATAATTCCGAACATTTCCAGGAAATTAAAAAGACCCGGACTGAAAGTGGCTCATTACTTATTCTTGGCGGTTGCCGCGAACTTTGAGTCAAAATAGAAAAATACAATGTCTGTCTGGACTGTCAGGAGATTAGGTATACGATTATAGTGATCCGTCAGTTCAGTCATATCCAATTAATAGTTGATATTTCTCGGGCTTTAATGGATAAATAAAACCAGCTAAGTGCGAGTTGGATACGCGCACGAAGGGTTTCATACCATTAAATAAAAAAACAAACAAAAAAATCACGTTTGTTGTATAGAAGCTGGGAACCCCACACTCTAGATAAATATTTAATCATCTATTTTATTGTGTTTTTAGTATTTATTATTATAGCGGCAACAGAAGGACATCATCTGAGACATTTTCAACTGTCTAGCTATCACGGTTCATGAGATACAGACAGACGGACAGTGGAGTCTTAGTACCTAATTGGGTCCCGTTTTTACCCTTTGGGTACGGAACCCTAAAAAGGAGATTGGACCTCTATTCAGGTGCATAACTCCTTTCATAGCTACATTTTCAGTCCGGCCATCGAGAATTTGTTATGCTACCTACTGTATGAGGGCCAGAACATAATAGCAAGTTACGTTGTGATAACGTGTAACGATGCCTCGTGTTTTTAATGTAAGTACCTACTGTATTCTTTAATGTAGTAACTAATTAATGTATGTGCACATACATGTATAAAGGTTCTGTAAACCCTTTAAAAAAATAATTGAATTAAAGCTTTGATCTTTGTATTAGTGGCTTAAAAAAATCATATTCTTATTATTGTTTATTCTTAATCATTTTCTTCTTCAGACTTTAGAAGTTACTTCGAAGGTTTTATATTCGCGAAAACCGCATACGAGCTGATTTTTCGTTTATCGTGAAAGTGTGAAGTAATTGCAGTTACAATATGGTAGGCAGATAGCCCTTCATTCAATAAAAATAGCAATCTGACATGACGAAAATTGTATAAAATATTTTGCAAAAGCAATGGTCAGGAAAAATTAAAGATCTACAAACTGATCTTTATAGCAAGTACTTTTGAAAAAAAAATGTCGCACAAAAACTTTGCCTGCCCTATTGACTACGAACGCGCACCGACTTTTTTCCAAAAAAAGATGGAAGTTGAAACCGACCAGGTGTGCGTAACGTTAGTCCAGAGCTCCCAAAAGCCCGTCTTAGTAAAGTGGTTGAGTATTTTTACACAGACACATAAATATTTATATGCTTAATTAGAAGCCAGTGATCCTCTTACAACCTCTTTACTTGGCGATAGGATGCTCAATAAAATAGCCTGAGACTCGTTTACATCGTTCAAAAGAACAAGGCAATAACTACATACTATTTAGATATATTTTTATTGCCTTCCTCTATTGGACGGCTTGTAATCGACTATTGAGACTAAGTCGACCAGTGTAAGATTGTCCCTTAATACTTATTTATTATTTACTTTTATTGAAATACTTATAATAATGCATTCTTGGTGCGAATGAGTCTACAACTAGGAATTTCGTCAATTCTATTGAAAATCTAGGACTTTGCTGCCCGAACGGCGATCCATTCTCCGGGCTACAAATGGCCTCTGCCCATTGTTTCTTAAATTCCCCAAATACTATGTATTCTCCGTCGATATCAATAAATAAGTGACCTTGTTAATTTTTCAATAAAACCTGGAAACATATTAACGTGCGTAGTATAAAGTACCGCTTCCTTGACCCACTTCTTCAGCCATAAATTTATAAACATAATCGTATATTTATATCGTTATATAAAATCTTTTTTACTAGGACATCATGCCGGTCATCGTTCCGTCAGGTTATGACTTCCATGTAATTTTTAGAGGAGTATTTGAGATAAGGTAAGGTCAGTCCGGACACCTGTGCGTTTTTTTCATGATGTCATGAAAGCACAATAAGTACTATTAAACCTACTTCTGCCTTCCCTGCACCTTAACACACTTATAGATTACAGTGCTGTGTAGTTTTTCTAAAATAATATCAAACTTACTTAAATGTATAAAATGGCGTAGGTACTTGTGGTATGTCGTTTATTTCTAATAATAATAATAATAATAAATTCTTTATTTCAGATATAGTATCCATAGAGTGTTAGTAACAACGAAAACTTAAAATACTTATAAATACATTAGTAATACAAACACTTACACAACACAAAAAATAAACACTATAATACAAATTCCGCGACACCTTTGACCTGCGTTATCCAAAATTTCTGGATGGGGCAGTCAAACCTAGCCGCAATGTCACTTAGGATGCTGTTGGAGCTCTGCCTAACCCGTGTCAACAGTGAGACAATATTTTTTCTCATTATTGCTTGAAAACTGTCAACACGGGCCTCAGCAAACATACCTGATGCACTACACCACGTCGGTAGTCCCAACAGCATCCTAAATGCATTATTATATTGAACACGAAGGGCGTTATAGGCTCGTTTCGTATATCTAACCCACAGGCCGCTCGAGTAGAAGGATTGGCTATACGCCTTAAACAGCGTAACCTTCACATCAGTAGAGCATCGAGCAAACCTGCGGGCCAGCATATTACTGCGAACCGCCAACGCCCTTCGTTCTCTTTCTATATCCTGGTCATCATCTAGAGAATCTGTCAAGATATGACCAAGATACTTCACCTTATTTACAACATTCAGGGCAACATTATTTAATAAAATGGGAGGTACATGGTAGGGCTTAATTTTACCCGCTTTAAACACCATGATCTCGCTCTTTTTAGTGTTGTATTGAAGGCCATGAGACAGAGCGTATGATTCGCAAGTCGCAAGGAGTTGCTCAATCGCACTAACTGAGGGACCGAGCAGGACCATGTCATCGGCATAGCTGATGTTATTGACACAAGTACCGCCTATATAACATCCAGCATGCATCCCACTCAGCCTCTCAATCAGCTCGTTCACATAAAGATTGAACAACTTTGGGGAAGTAATTCCGCCCTGTCTCACGCCGCACTCCAATTTGTACTCGTCAGACAAGCCATAGGCCCATCTCACCTGGTTTACCTGATTTGAATACCAGTACCTGAAGACACTCACACATTCAGCTGGTATGCCTGTTTCACTAAGTTTTTGCCAGAGTATGTTGTAATCGACTCTATCGAACGCTTTAGAAAGGTCTAGGAAACAGGCATACACTGGCGTCTTTCTCTGCGTGTAATATGCTACCGTGTGTTTAAGACAATAGATGGCACTTTCGGTAGACAGCCCTGCCCTAAACCCGAACTGTGCATCGTGGATCTTCAGATGTCTGGTCAGAATGGAGTCCAGCAAACTATCAAGTATCTTCGCGGCTGTGGTTGCAAGTGAAATGGGCCTATAGTTCGTTTTATCTGATAGGTCACCAGTTTTATTTTTAACAACAGGCACTATTATGGTTCTCATGAGCGAGTCAGGCAGGTACGAATGACATAAACAGAGGTTAAAAAATAAAGAAAGCGTTCTAAACAGATGGGGGCCAGCATGCTTATAGTGCTCTATGCTGAGACCGTCATGGCCAGGCGACTTACCTCTCTGCATTTGATTAATCACTTTTTCGATATCTTTAGCTGTGAAGTAAATATCGCGCCTGGCAATGCCAGTCTCAGCATTTAACACAGGCCCAGGACTAGACTGCTGATCTAATAGAGGCTTAACATTAAATAGTCCCCTAAACAACTCTGCTATTTCTCCAGGATCAGATTTCTCCTCGACACAGGCTGGTAAGCCAGGCTTAGTATTTATGTTTTTGGTACCCTTCCAAAAGTCGCCAAATCTCTTGTTATTGTGAGCCAGTGCAAGTTTATCCATTTTTAATTGTTCTTGGTGATCTTGGCACCACTTTAACTTGGACTTGAAAGCTTTCTTAGAGTTTTGCATGTTTTCATATACCTTCCCACGCCAAGGTTTACCAGCCATCTCCCATAATTGAAAACAAATTCTGGCTTCCCTATGTACCTCCGCTACATGCTTATTCCATCCTGGTACATACCCGCCCTTTCTTTTAGGCTTATATGTACAGGACAGAGACGAAGCCTCCATTAATATAATATATATACTCCATTAATATATATCTAAGGTTTAGAAGATAAATAATTGACTTTCAAAGATTGTACACGAATAACATATGTAGGAATTCTTCTTCATTTACGATGCATTTAGTTTCTAAGTACTTATATATGTATATCTACCAGTTTCATTTACATTTTGTTGGGTAAGTTATGTCCGGTTTAAGTTCGTACTATGACGGCTTTACACGATCGGCGAAATCGATCCTCTCTTGGCGCAAATAAATGGCTGGTGGCTGCAGTTTCTGCAACTGCAATACGACTGCTTTACGACCGTGCAGCCAGCTTGCAGTCGATGAGCAGTTGACAGGACTGCACCGCAACTGTAAGCGGACTGCACAGTTGGTTTGCAGGTCGATTGTAGTTCAAATGCTGTCCGTCTGTTCCGGCTCAAAGTAAGAAAAGGTACGTGTTTCGATTGGACCGGTCTCGGCGAGTATGCACGCACACTCGGCAAACATGGATCTAGTGTGGGGGTTTGCACGAGCCTGTAGGTGATACAGATGTAGAGAATAATACTTTTCCATCGTATTTTGTCTGAAAGGTTCATTTTAGCATGTTTTCTCTATCAACTGCGGTAAAAAAACTCGAAAAAATACGAACATTATCATTCAGTACATCTGTAGTCGGTAATCGGATTTCCGAAACGCCGAGGAAACGTGAGCACTGAGCAGTAATGTTCAAACCTTCAAACCAACATTCCCATCAACGTTGAAGTCGGGTTACTCTAGTTTAGGGCAGATATTGAAGCAGCTTTGGACAAATTTGGATAAATCAGAATCATTTGCCAGTGATTTTTAAGCTTTACTGAGGTTTCTAATATTATCTTTTTATTAATTCTGTTGTTTCTATAATCTGAAAATACAACATTATTATTCTTATAAATATTGACACAAAGATAAATTATGAAAGAAAAATGTAATGTGATTAACGTAACGATGTGATAGCAGGTTCAAGTCCTGCTTACATTGCAGTAAATCACATGATTTTTTTCTTTCATAAACTTTATGTCAATATTTATCATATTTTCAAAGTCAACTTTGCTGAAATCTGTCGGAAGCTGAAACACATGAACCGGTAATCGTGGACCCTTTGGATGCCTTTGTTATTAATGTCTTTCTGCTCATATTATGATGCTGATGATCTTTCTCCATGAAGTTTTTTTTCCTTACTTTCCCTGCATTTTTTGCATCTGATATATCCATCATCACCACAAATCGAAGACTTTTCATATCAGGTCAATACGTAAGTTTAATCCAGCTAATTAAAAACGAAGAGAAATCCCGGCAACGCACTTGTGCATCCTCTGGTATTACAGGTGTCCATGGGCGACTCGTTTGTCTCCAATATAATAAAAGCAACCGGCCAAGTGTGAACATTTTAATTGTCTAGCTATCACGGTTCATGATATTACAGCCTGTACCATTATCAAGCAAAAAACTGCAGAAAAATCACGTTTGTTATATGGTATCCCCATTAAATATTTATTTTATTCTGCTTTTAGTATTTGTTGCTATAAAACACCAACAGAAATACATCATATGGGGGTTCATGAGCCTGGTAACAGACGGACAGACGGGCGGACAGCGGAGACTTAGTAATAGGGTCCCGTTTTTACCCTTTAGGTAAGTACGGAACCCTAAAAATTTGCCTTTGGTGCACGAGGCTGGAGCAGGCAGTCGATAATCAGATTACCGGGCGCCGAGCCGACGTGAGCAGTCATTTCCGAACGGGTCAGTTCCAATCGCCGTTTAGATCACGTTGCACTAATAGGTTACTGCTGAATTTGAAGCGGGTTTTGTCAAACTTGGTGCATTTTGACTAATATTTCTAAATCAGAAAATCAAAAATCAGCCATTATTTATTTGAATACACACAGTATAGGGATGTTACAGTAGATACATTTATGTCTCATGTCTCAGTCCGATTCGGGAGCGACAGTGACGTCCGCAAGATTGACATTTCAATAGGGGGTCGTCGATTGATGATTGGGTTGGTGAAGTAGATTATAGTATTTTGGCAGTGAATTGATATAGCAAATGTTAATATAGAAGCGAAAAACTAAAAAACTGTATGCTTTGAGCGGGATTTGAACCCACAGCTCCTCCCATTAAGTTGCGATTGGGCCGCTAAAAAATAGGGGATATGATATGAAGACTATGGAGTTGCAATTATCCTGATTAATTGTAACATTTTTCTTTAGGAAACGTGTACATTCTTGTGGGTCTAGCCACGTTAAGATATAAAAATATACACGTTAACACCACACTACATCTATACAAGAGAGGATAAGCTGTGTATATCCTTCTGGCAGCCATGATAAAAAAAGCCATTGATATACTGATACATGTGATACTGATCTCAATTAAACGTCTAACGTGAATAGCCAATTAGAAGGATAAAGCTAAGCGTTCTAAGTTTCGATTTCATGGCTTATATCTATAATGTAGTTGTGTTGTGGTATATCGTGACGATAAAACAGAGCTTACTGGCGCTGACTGGCGGCAGCTTGGGGCAAGGGTGTTGGCTTCTACCCAGAATTATCCCCCTACTATTTATTATAACGTATCCGGTCACGTTATCGTCTGGATAATTATAAGCAGCTTCCGCTTTAATACTTTAAGTAATGGCCGGAAGTTTTAAATTTTCGTATAACCATTAGGCTGAAGAATTTTTATTAATCTTAAATGTATTGTATTATCATTTTCAAAAATAAACTGTAAAGACAAAAATAATCTGTTCTTGTACAGATTACATTTGAATCACGTTAATGATTGCAAACTTCTTTTTTTTAACAAAAAATAAAATAAAAACATCCCTATACTTAAGCAATTAGATAAGATAAGATAAGATATTTATTGAATAATAACTTATTTTACAGTAATAATAACTATAGCCTAAGATATTCTACATGGCAAAAAATTACATGCGCCTGAACTAGGATTCCCTGTGTTTCAGGCATAAAGAGGACTAACTTATTAACAATTTCTTAAATAAATAATCATAAACACATTAAATGATAAATTATAGATCGGATACAATAATATTTAATTAGAATGAATACAAGAAAATCAACTTAGAACAATCAGTAACTTCTCTGTATCTTCGTATGACATATTTTGTAGTGCTTCCCGGAGTGTTTTCTTACATTTCGCGTAGCTGAGCGGATATATATCCAGCTTCGTATTAAGCCTACTGTACAGGAGAGGACCCAGCGAAACAAAAAATCTAAAACAGAAGTGACTCCTTCGAATAGTTTTAGAGCAAACAATATCCTTGCGCCGTTTATTAGTATACTCAGTGCTATAAGGGATTGCAGCGTGCTGTTTTAGGACCGTGCTTAGTATAAATAGTTGCCGAACGGTTAGTACTTCACAAGACTTATAAAGAAGGTTAGTAGGGTAGAGGAAAGGACGGGAAGTGGAAACCTTTAGAATTGCTCTTTGAGCTCTTTCTAAGTTTAATAATGTAGTTTTGGCCAGGCCGCCCCATGAGGAAATGCAGTACGTTAATATCGATTCACATAGGGCAAAATAGACTCGCTTGATTAACTGTGGGTCCGCAAATGAACGCAGTTTTTTGAAAACAAATATCAACTTACGAACTCTATTGCATAACGCTGCTATGTGATATTTAAAAGAGAGAGTATCATCAATTATTATTCCTAAATACTTAATTTTGGTAACTGCGGCTATATCTGGACATTTGCATTGTGTTTTATTGGGGTCCTTACAGTTGTGCGAGTAGAGCTTGGGATTATTTGGTGCTAAATTAGATTTGCGCATGGAAAACTTTATGTAGTTAGTTTTGTCCGAATTAAGTGTAAGTCGAAAATTATAATACTAAGTCGCCCATGAAGTTTTAACTTTGATCATAAATCCGTCTGGAGCGTCAAGTGAAAATGAAGTGACACTAGAAAGAAGCTTACGTCACGAATCGAGTGCTTCCGAAATACTTTCCATGCTCAAGAACAGTCAGCCGATTCATGGCTTCCCGTGGTATAAGTGCAGAACTTAAAATTTGAGTCGATTGAAGTTCCTTTATAGGTTTAAATAAGCTGCGAAAGATTCTTACGATAACCTAGTCTTTTTGCATTGTTCTCTGAAATTAGAAAGTTAACGACACATTATAAAAACAAACTTTTGGAATATGACATTATTTGTACAGACTATTTACCTACTCTCAAAATGTTCTTCCTAGACGCATTTTCCGCTATATGAGAATTCCGAAGCAAATTACCAAAACAAAAAAAACCTGCTTATAGAAACTTGGTTTTGTGTTAAAATAATGAAGTTTAGATTTATAATAACAATACAATATAATACAAGTACGCTTTATTGCACACCAAAAAACATTTACACAAGAAATTACAAATAAACAAATTAAAAACGGTAGACAACAGGCGGTCTTATCGCTAAAGAGCGATCTCTTCCAGACAACCTTTGGGTAGTGGAGTTTATCCTAAAAAACCGGCCAAGTGCGAGTCGGACTCGCGCACCGAGGGTTCCGTACAAACACTTTCCATCCCTAAGTGGTTAAGTTAAGTTTGCACCTGGTATGTATAGCGCCCCATATAAATTAGGTGCAAAGTTAGGTATTAAAAAAAAAATTATGGTTTTCGTAATTATTCCTTTATCTATGCTATAAGACGTTGCTTCGTACCAAATTTCAAGATTCTGAGTTCACGGGAAGCACCCTGTAGGTTTTGATTCCCTTGCAAGTGTCGAAAATTTGCGGCATAAACGGCTGTATAGGTATTAAAAAAAAAATTTATGGTTTTCGTAATTATTCCTTTATCTATGCTATAAGACGTTGCTTCGTACCAAATTTCAAGATTCTGAGTTCACGGGAAGCACCCTGTAGGTTTTGATTCCCTTGCAAGTGTCGAAAATTTGCGGCATAAACGGCTGTATCTTTTGATTGCGTTGGCTTAGAAGTTTGATTTTTTCACAGCTTCAAGGGACAGTAGACCTGAGTAATTGATATAAATTTCAGCTTCATACCTCCACGCGTTCCTGAGAAAAAGGGTCTTGACAGACGGACAGACGGACAACAAAGTGATCCTATAAGGGTTCCGTTTTTTCCTTTTGAGGTACGGAACCCTAAAAACGTTTATTGAGTAGGTGATGCAAAAGGCGAATGGGACACATCGTAAGGTACAGATATCTAAAACATAAATAGATATAAAAACTTGAATATACATATATACACAAAAAATTATATAAATAAATAAATATATATATATATATACATAAATATACATACATAAACAAAAATAAATACTAACAAAATAACATATTTATTAATCAACCAGAAGGGCACCTTATCACACTACGTAAGCATGATTTTTTTTATGCTGTAGTCGGGTAAAAATATCCTATAATAGTCTAAGATCCCGATATAAAACGACCTTCACCGAGATGTTTATTTGATGAAATGTATTTTATATTTAATTTAATATGTCAATAAATATATTGCATATGGGTTGCCTAACAAATTTTAGTCCAGGGTATGTTTAATTAATAATAAAAAAAAAAAGTGTTTTAAACATTTCACCGGTTTGATTAATATTAGATAAATTCTATACCAATCGAAAGTATGAAGCCCATAGAATATGCAAAAGTTAGGTTGCCTATTCTTTTCCCATCACAACTATCGGGTAGCCAGGTATAAACAGGTAAATCTATACATACTAGCATTTTGCAACGGTCTGATTATTGTATTATAATTAAATAAAATTAAAGATATTTTTTTATATGAATTTATCTAATAATCAAACCGGTGAAATGTTTAAAACATTTTTTTTTTTTTTTACTAAACATACCCTGGACTAAAATTTGTTAGGCAACCCATATGCAATATATTTATTGACATATTAAACTAAATATAAAATACATTTCATCAAATAAACATCTCGGTGAAGGTCGTTTTATATCGGGATTCTATACTATAACCATCTCTGGATGTCCAGCTATCCCTGTACCGAAATTGGTTAAAATTTGTCTAGCCGTTTCGGCGTGATGTGAGAACAAAGGAAATTATGCCCAATAGATGGCGCCATGGAATGACGCCGCGCCCATACAAAACAAATGACGATCCTACATCACGCTTTTAAGATTTTTCCTAAAATAATGACCCCTCTCCTTAGAAAACTGATTTTCAATACAAATCTAGACCCATTTGGAAAACACTCTTCAGAAAAGAAACAATATCAGATACCTTTAACTTGAAAACGCCAACGAAATCACAGCCACTAAGCGACGTATATCAAATACATGACTATACGTCTAGGAAGCAATATCCCTTGATCTCGTCAAATTTAGTAAAGCACTAAGCATTCTTGGGATACCGCTTCAGGCAACTATACCCCATAAAAAAGACATTACGTAGATTCAGTTAAGAAACCCCACCTTCAAAGTTCAGGCCGCGTTCGCTGCAGATTTATTCCACTAAGTTAAACTGGATTTCCGCTAACAAAAAAGGGTGTATCACCGCAAGAAAATGGATAAAGTTACGACGTTTTATATCCGAGGCTCAGCATTAGCGAGATCTCATTAACTCGCGCCTATCAGATGTTCGGGGAATCTATTACACGGCCGAACACCGATCGCGATTACCGCCACTCAATCGGGAAATCGGGCGGGAAAGATTTTAAATACTGTTGAATTACTAGAGTTCCTAAAATGCGAGCAAAATTAATTGCAGTGCGACGGCCGCACCGTATTTAAAAACCACGTTTTTTTCTCACTCCGGTTTTTTTTTCTAAAATACATTCATTACCATTACGAATATCAGACTAAAACTCCCACATCGATGGGTCATGTAGTTTTTTTTTTTTTATATATAAGAAGACATGTTTTAAGCTATAAAATGAAATGTAAATTCATGACCCAGATATGAGCAAACAAATCATCTATGATTTAAAAAATAAAACTACTTAACTAGGATCTATCGGCGTGGGAGTTTTAGTTTGATATTTGTAATGGTAATGTATGTATTTTTGAAAAAGAACCGGCGTGTGTTTAAAACGGGTTTCAAAAGACTGTGCGGTCCAACTGTGTAGCACTTTAATGAATTTTGCTCGCACCCGTCACTGGTCTATCAATTTTATCATAAGTCATTTCAATCGATTGTGCTCGCATTTTACGATCCCTGATCATTACCTATTTTTGACATAAAGTAAAAAGTAGGTGGGCAAATTTTTATTTTGTTGTCGTTTTTTTTTCTCAGATTTCAATAAAATTTGGTGAGTTGCTAAAGTTGCTTATTCTGAACAAGGTAAGCCCAATTTCACGATATGTCCTACAAAATTTTCCATTGAGTTATGAAAAATGTATGGATTTTTTGTTTGAGTTGGTAAAGTTGCTTATTCTGAACAAGGTAAGCCCAATTTCACGATATGTCCTACAGAATTTTCCGAAAAATGTATGGATTTTTGTAACTCAATGGAAAATTTTGTTCAGAATAAGCAACTTAACCAACTCACCAAATTTTATTGAAATCTTAGAAAAAAAAAACGACAACAAAATAAAAATTTGCCCAGGTAGGTTGTACGGTCGGCATAATTTTCCCTTCTCATACAAGAGACGACCTACCTACATTATTTAATGGCCTCATGACTCGATCGATTGGTCAAAATAAACTTTGAAAATCCCATTAGTTCAATTAGTCCTATAGTCTTTTTCAGAACTCTTCATTATCCGATCAATCGATTCAACAGTAAATAAAAAAATTCATCGTCCGATCGGTAGGATATAAACCGATCGGACCACGTGGCCTAAGGGTATTTTATTGTGTGTATTTTTCCAGTTTGTGGTTGAATGGTGAATAATAAGAAGGGAGCCATTCTTATTAACTCACATTAGGAATTGTAAATGCCTCGTTTCTGCCTAGTTAAACTTTTAATTATCTAATTTCATAACGCGCCTGAATAAGTAACGCGAGGGAATATTTCCTAATCATGTTCCAACAGGTTACTGCAATTCTGTTCACATTATTGGCTCACCCTGTTGAAGGCCTACCACGCTGGGTACCAGGAGATATGCGGTCGCTACAGAAGAACATTTCCACCCCATCGACCGTCGGATTTATGAGCAATGTGCCCTTTTGGTCTTATTAATGTAGGCATCGGACTTCTGAATGCACGGTAGGACTTTAGAGAGCTATGGGGCCGATATTAAATTACGATTTATACTCATACCCATCATGTGTTTAATTCACAATTTTTATTTTATAGTCAAGGACAAAGTCAGAAGAATAGAGAAATACCTGATTTGTTTAGGCATTGTTTTTTTTTTCATCATCATAAAATGCATAAATATTTTTGACTTCTTTCATGTTTTCTGGATTAAATTGGGCTCTATATTGATTGAATATCTAGTTATGACTAGAAAATAATTTTAGTCATTCAATGCCTAGGAATAAGGCAGCATAAGCATAAAGGCAATAAAATATATATAAATAAAATAAATAAATAAAAATAAATAGCTCTCTAAAGGCCTACCGACTGATATCGGACATCTGAATGTCCGATGCCTTCTTATTACTCACCATTAAATCCAATTTACATTACGAGTAGCAATTGGAAATGCCTCGTCTCTGCCTGATTAAACTTGTAATTATCTAAATAGGTACATAACGCCCCAGCACCTTTTGAATAAGTAACGTGAGAGATCTTTCCTCGTTGCTTTCTGCTCACGCACCGGCTGGATTTAAATTACCTACTTATATATTAAACGAAATAAAATGGAAGAAGAAATGTGGTTTTTAAAATCCTACATTCGTTGAGTAGATTTGGGAATCCTATATCTGATTTATTCAGATGTACATTCTGATGGAAATGTCTGTAACGGTTCGTGCCTAATGTAGAAACATTAACATAAGAATGACAGAAACCTACCTTTTCAAGACCATTTGATTCGGAATCGTCATTTAAATATAAAAGTAAGGTTTTCTGTTTTGTATACAGATACAAATACGCCTTCTTAAATAAAAATTATGAATTTGCGGCACTGGCGTTTGAAACATTTGGCCCGTGGTCGTCAGATGCAAAAAAAGTTTTAAAAGAAATTTCGCATAAACTTATAGGAATATCTGGTAATATCAGAACAGGCTCCTTTTTCGCTCAAAGACTGACCCTCGCCATTCAAAGAGGAAACGCGGCGAGCGTGCTGGTGGGGACGATGCCTCAGACGGCCTCAGTACTGGGGGATTCTTTTTAATTAAGTTTTAGTATGTATAGCTTATTTTCCATTGTAATAATTATTAATAAAGAGATACAAATGTGATATCACCAAAAAAATAGGATCAACATTGATTCTGTTCAAGTTTTTTTGTTGTCACTACCTATTTTATACAACATTGTTAAATAAATGTGGGACTGGGACTGATGGCTGGCTGGTGATGCTGATGAATGACAGAGGTTTGTATTTTGAATGAGAAAGTAAGAATGAAGGTGTCAGAGCGAGACGTATGTCAGTTTATACTCATTGCCGGAAGACTGTTGTTTTATGTGTTTTCTATTATTTTCTTATACTTTTACATCCCTTAAATATATTACTATTATGTCATGTAGCCGGTGTTTCGCTAAGCCTCCCGGCTATATAAATGTATCACATGGCACGGCGCATGTCGAATGCAAACCTTGGGCACACACAATCATTTCAACTGGATATATGGCGTGCAACATAATCCAATCCCAACATGATTGATCACGAACTATGGCTAAGAGCTTGATTGTGCATGGCATTAGACAATCGAATCATATTTGAAATAGTAGTGACTAATGAGTAATGATTTTGTAAGTAAATAAAAAAGACGCAACCCTTATAGTATCAATTTGTGGTTCGTCCGTCCGTCCGTCTGCCTGTCAAAACCTAGGGGACGCGTGGAGATATCGAGTTATATGATCATGAAAAAACGTGATGTGAAAATTCGCTACTATAAAAAAACGCTTTAGTGAAAATTATCGAACGAATCCCCTCTGTTGTTATAATAATATTAGATAGAAGGTGATAGAAGTTAATATACTCCCTGATAGTAGACCCTGCTTACAAAGCCGTAACTAATGAAAGAAACCCATCATGTTTGTATTACTTTTGACTGTTTGCGTTCATTCTAACTCTGTGCAATCTAGACCCATGTCAAACAAAATGCAATGTAGCGTTCCTGGATCTGCATAATTCGGGGATAAATCTCTTCTGTTCAAGTTTTGCCAATTTAATCGTGGATTAAGAAAGTGAAGAATTATTCAGCCTAGTATCTGGCCGAGACTTCGCTTGTCGCACGATAGCATCGCCCATCTTTCTGGAATTGTATTGAAAGGAAAGAAAAGACAATATTTTGTCATGCGATAGAGAGTCGTGTGTCAGAAGCACAAGTGTGCGAGAGTTGTAGGAGGTCGTTCAATCAGTAAAGCCCGTCACACACGAAGCGATAATATATATTAATATACCAACCGATATCTTATTGCAAGGTATCTTACGATATATTTTGCCTAACTATTTGACAGAGTCCCCACACGGAGCTTTAATAATATATACTACTGCTTACAGCTTAAAGATATCTTAAGGTATATATATGTTACGAGCATTATGGTGGCAGAAATATATACTTTGGTATATTTGTCGTGTGAGAGGCTTAGCGATACTGTAAGATATCTGTCGATATAATGACGACTGAATTCCGTGCATAGATTAAAGCATAATTAAAATACTATACTATATTTTTTTCTAATAAGATATCGGCGATTTCAGGAAGTGAACGTCTCCAGTTAATCCAAGAAAATTAGATTGCAATATATGGAAAATTTGGCAAAATGAAAGGACAACTTTTATCTATCAGGATATGTAGGTTATAGAGCCAAGTTTAATTTTATCTACTCTCCCCCCCTCTCAGGGGTGAGCGTCACCCCCCCGCGCCCTCGAATGTGTCCCGGAGCGCGGTATTTTCCACTTTAAAAGAAAACCGTGTACGATACATACAAAGTGTATAGAAACGAAATAATCCTCGATAAATTAACTATAAACCTTTCATACATACAAAAGCGATAGCACTTATACAATCAGCGCAATCTGTTATCAAATACTAAAGTTTTTAATTATTGATCTGTTTTTTCTGCTAAAAGGTTAGTTATCTCAAAAACTGCACACTTCTCGGCCAAAATATGTATGACAAAAGTAAAGAATGGACAATGTTCTTTCGAAAAATGTATAATTTATTTCTGTTACTCCTTAATTTACCGTTGCAATGCTATTTTTAAAATTTAAGTCATTTGGCCATTATGCGAAATATAAATATTCGTACTAGTTAAACGGTGTTACTTGCAATACCATAGACTTCTTATATGTTTTTCTGTAATCTACAAATATTGAACTATATCCTGTATTTTTGTTTTTTTTTTTTTATACTTACTATTTAAGGAAATAAGGGGTGTGTGGGGAAATCGTCAAGTTTTGCTCGTTTTCGTAAATAACTTCAAAACCGTTTAATTTTGAATAATTAAATATATATATTTGAGATATTCATAATGTACTCTTTCATTTGATATGTCACACGATATACTTTGCTATTTTTTTTCTAATTTACCCCTCAAATCTGGCCCCCATGTTTCAAATTACTTGATTTACTTTACGTTACGTTACATTTCCATATTTGGGTCATCAATTTACATACGTGTACTAAATTTCAACTCAATCGGTCCAGTAGTTTCGGAGAAAATTCGCTATGATTATAGTAGGATCCCTCGTGTGTCTGTGTCAGTCCGTCCGTCGGTCATAGCCAATTTGCTCCGAAACTACTGGACCGATTGAGTTGAAATTTTGTACACGTATGTAAATTGATGACCCAAACATGGACGTGTAACGTAACGTAACGCAAATAAATAAATTTTGACATGAGGGCCAGTTTAGGGGGCAAAATAGAAAAAAAAATGGCATAGTATATCGTGTGACATATCAAATGAAGGGGTACATTATGAACATCTCAAATATATGTATTATATAATTCTAAATTAAACGGTTTTGAAGTTATTTACGAAAATGAGCAAAACTTGACGATTTCCCCACACACCCCTTATTTCCTAAAATAGTGAGGCTAAAAAAAAAAAAAAAAAAAACAGGATATAGTTCAATATTTGTAGATTACAGAAAAACATATAAGAAGTCTATGGTATTGCAAGTAACACCGTTTAACTAGTACGAATATTTATATTTCGCATAATGGCCAAATGACTTAAATTTTAAAAATAGCATTGCAACGGTAAATGAAAGAGTAACAGAAATAAATTATACATTTTTAGAAAGAACATTTTCCATTCTTTACTTTAGTCATACATATTTTGGCCGAGAAGTGTGCAGTTTTTGAGATAACTAACCTTTTAGCAGAAAAAAAAGATCAATAATTAAAAACGTTAGTATTTGGTAACAGATTGCGCCGATTCTATAAGTGATATCGCTTTTGTATGTATGAAAGGTTTATAGTTAATTTATTCAGGATTATTTCGTTCCTATACACTTTGTATGTATCGTACACGGTTTTCTTTTAAAGTGGAAAATACCGCGCTCCGGGACACATTCGAGGGCGCGGGGGGGTGACGCTCACCCCTGAGAGGGGGGGAGAGTAGATAAAATTAAACTTGGCTCTATAACCTACATATCCTGATAGATAAAAGTTGTCCTTTCATTTTGCCAAATTTTCAGCTAATCTTACTGAATTAAGTAATAGGAGAAGTTATAGCGCCTATACTCTATGCTGGAAGGCGACCGTTGCTTATGTTTCTTTCTGTTTATTTCTAATACTTTAGTCTTTTACGTGTCCTATCCTCAATTATACTTTTTTGTATATAGCCGATGTTTTCGCTAAGCCTCCCGGTTATAAATATTTTATTTTTTAGTTTTTTCTCGCTCAGCGTCTTAGTATCACAATGCAGCGAAGTAATGTTGCCAGTGTCCTTGGTACAATGACACGGGGCCCATTTTTACACATCGTAAATGACCCATTTACTGGGTAACACTAGCGCACACATTTCTTCTCTTGTTGGTTAGATGGTTTCATTTAATACAGGGCGGGACCAGAAAGTGGCAACGTTCAGCGCCCTCTGTGTCTCGTAGGATCTGCTCGGAATACGTGTAAGGGTTTGCTGGGCAAGACAACATGTGCGCCATCGTTTAGCGGGTCGTCATAGGCCCACCTCAATATGGACTAATGCCCACCCCAGGATATTAGGTTACCGATAGAAATTCATCAAATTCTCAAAGGCCTTGACCAGGCCGCTTAGGGCGCGCCATTTTAGCGCACACCCTAAATAGACACATGTTTATTCTGCTTTATGTTTGTTTGTACTTATTTAGGTAAGGTCTCCACCCTAACTCAACTATAAATCGTAATAAGCATCCAATCGTCCTCTCGATCCACACGGCGCCCACAAAAGGTATCCGCGGGCAAATCCGAAAAAGGTCAACTAAGACAGATCGCGGCCGAATTGTGAACAAACAAAGCTTTGCCAAAGAAAAACAGCTGCGGAATTATTCGGGACGGGCTCAAAAGAACCTATAATATCTTTGTGGTTTTCTGCGGTCTGGGGTACCCTAATCTATTTCCAGTCTGTCAAAGCTACCTCCGAAGGTTGCCTGTTCCCTGGACGAAGCCAATTTGTCCCCAATTATTTCCAGCGCAGACGAGACTGTTTGATCTAATCAGAGATTAATTAAAATCAAATTTGATTTCGGGTACAATTAACTATGGAATGCTAAGAATCCATTAAATTGTTTTCCTGGAGAAAATCAGATTTTGAAACATTTCCTTTGTTTTTGTATTTACTAGAATACCTTTGACATTGATATTTTCAATAAGTCAAGAGAAGCTAAAATGTTTATAGCTGAATACCTACCATACAGATTCCGGGCATAAATATAATTATTAATAAATCTTCTAGTTTAACGTTGATGACTTAATACTAATACCATTCTAAAAACATGTTTAAATATCGAGGGCTTCATGCTATAGGGGCGTATGCGCAAAAATGCGATTTTTCGTTTTTAACGGCATCGTATTCATCTAATAACGATACATCGGGTCAATTTTTTTCATAATTATATCGTAATTATAAGTTATTTAAAATAAATAAAATATGTTTTGGCGTATCATTGTAGGTCATAATTTTTTAGCGATCCAAAGAGGCGTACAGTAGGCGTAAGCGCAATAATGTAATGGAATCTCATAATATGATCGGAGTATAAAGGCGTATATGTTCATACGTCTATTACTCGATTGTGTGATTTACCAAAAATTGTTGCACAATTGCGGCGTATGTACATACGACCATATTTACCATACTTTTTAGTGATAGTATCAGTCTTCGGCCTCATATACCGTCGCACCATATGGGCGCAAAGTCCTTGAACGTCACACCTTTCTCCAAAAAACATCTCTAACTGGTAGGTTTCTAAGGAACCATCCTGCTCGTATCCCAGGTGGATTCGATTCAATATCCAAATCATAAATGCTCGATGTCATCCAAAGGACGAACCCACTTAGCATGCACCCAGCACATAATATGCGAGCCGATTAGGTCCAACTTTGTTGAAAACAGAGGTTCCCAAGAAATATGGGGCAGGGGGGCGCTGAAGAAATAGATAAACAGGCGTCCTTACATATACCATTATGGATTGCTACCATCATGCATAATTATCCATCTCAGACAGCTGCGGGGACAAAGCTAACTACTTAGTCAAGCTGGAGAAGTTTAGGATAAGCAGAAAAAAGACGAGGAAACTCAATACAACAATGAACATTTGAGCACGGGCACAAATTAGTCAAGTCCAAACTAAGTCTCCTCTGCAAACAGGTAACTGCAGTTTTAGGATCCCTACACAAGCCAGATAATACCTTCACCAGCTCAGCGGCGGAAGAAACAACCCTCGTACAGACTCACTTCTCGGGCTGTGAGTTATATAACGGTTAGTGAGCTGGGTGGATGAGGAGAATACTCCAACGGAGAGAGAATCGCGACAAAAAATACAGAGGGCTTTCAACTGCTTGACTCATACAAATCACCAGAACCGAATGGAATAGAAGAGAAGAGAGATAATTATCAAGATATTTACTATTGTTTTGGCTGCCTGCGTACTGCGTAGACAAGTCAAAGTAATTGTCATACAAAACCAGATACAAACCTTCTACTCAGGCGTTAGATTTTTCAGTGAAAATTAATCAGTTTTTTGCTTAAGCGCTTGCAACATAAAGTATTCTGCATAATACTAAAAACAAGTCTGTGCCTTATGTTTAGGCACATTCATAGACATTGAGGGACGTCGACGGCAACGACAGGATAAAATTCACCAGCATAAAAGCGGCACTGGTAGGAGCCGGAATGAAAGAGATTCATCGGCATCGAAACTGGTGAAGCCAAAACTGGTGCACTCAAAAAGGCAGTGGTAGCAAAGTAAGAACCCTTGAAGCTACGTCCGCTTACCACTTTTGTGGAATCAGCGCCACACTAAACGAACATCACTATTACACAGAGTCATCATATCCTGCGACATAGTAATACTAACGAGCGGTAATCACAAGGGTATGTGAATGTGACTTCATCCGCTCTACACTGGCTGTCTAACAACAAACTGACAGTTTATTCTAAAACACTTAACTGGTAATGTTCGCTAACAGATGCTTTGTGGTAACTAACCCAAAATGATCAATACAGAGCTCTAATTTGTCGAGCAAGGTAAATAAAAAAAACGTAGCATGCCCGGCATAATAAGTTTTAATTAAGAACAAAACTATTCACCGTTGAAGCTAAACTACAATCACTTCAGAGGTTGATTTGCTTGACAGCCACGGGAAAACAGAACCTCAGGAGAGCAGCTAAGGTGTCCTCGAGTGAACAAATAGTGGGCACAACATCAACCGATTTTCGTAGTCTATCTTATAACTCGTCAGCAACATCAAGGGTCTCCTAGAATTGGGCTTTCTGATGGAGTTGGGTTGGCAAAAGTAGTGTCATCAACTCGCCACGGTGTACGGTTAATGCTTCGTTTTTGTAGAAGACTGTCATGTTATCACATTACAAACTAGTTACTAGAACCTATTAAGATTTCGTAAAATCCGATTTCTGCAGAGTGGGCACCTCAACTGCTTGGAGTTCGCAAGAAGTCACTTTTAACGACTTTATGACTGCTGTTCTAGGCAAAGACCGACGGGTAGACAGAGAGACTTTATTTAGCACTGAAGTGCTCAGTTAATAATCGTTCGAGATGGTCAGCCGACTGGAGATCGACATCTGCCGTCATTACTTAACATCCCAGAATGTCGCCGATTCAAGAGCGGCGCTGGGTCATAAGTTCTTCTAAAAAGTTATAATCAAGGAAACGAATAATTTAGTATATTCTTTCTTTACTACATGCTTCAATTTGCCTTAGATCACCACTATACGACCACACTCAAATGCCACTAGCACTGTTTTTTTGTCGGGCGAAACAGGCGTAAAAAAAAATCAGAAAAAATTGAAGGAGATTCGTAACAATGTGAAAATTACTGTAAAAAGAAAGTATTTCGATATAAAAACAGAACTCAGACCAAATGTCATTGAATAATTGAATAGGAAAAGATTTAATTTATACGCCCCTCAATTTCAAGTATTTTTCAAGGAAAATCGACAGTCATTTCGAATATTTGCGCCGCAGTAAAGAGGCGTAAGCGCATAATTACTAGTTTTTAGAATATTTTACGTAAAATTGATCATACTGGATAAAAACAGTGACAATATAAATACTCCATGCAAATTTGCAAAAAGATCCGTCGAAGGGACAAAAAGTTATTAAGTTTTTTGCCTCTCCTGAAAAGTAGGGGTTTTGCGCATACGCCCCTATAGCATGAAGCCCTCGATATATACGATATATATAAATTCAAAGTATCCAAACAAGCACTCTTCACAAATCACACAGCAAAGCCACAAAAGAAACTAGTTTCACAAGCAACAAGAACATACTTCTAAAGTTCACCGGCACTAATTGATAATATTCCCTAAGAGACTATGTTATTCGGAATTGTTCTTTGCTTAAAAAGGTCGTAACTAGTGCCATTTTGCTTGGAAACTAAGACTTTTTAAATAAGGAGCAGTAGTGCAACTACCTAATGGATTACAAGGTTGGAGCAACTTGGACTAACGAGTGGTCGCGAATGTCTGAATACTTGCGGATTGTTGAGATCGAGTTGGATGCTAAGAATACTTCGAGTTTCGAAGTACAATAATGGTCCGGTTAAGTCTACGGGAGTAGCTTTTACTGGAGTTTTTTTTATTTTTATTCTCACCACATGATTTTGTCTTAGAGCACGCAAAAACGGCATGGTTATGCGTCGTCTACTCTTAATTACGGACTATTGTTATGGGGTAATTTTGTTGACACTCAGAGGGCATTTTTAATGCAGAAGAAATGTTTGGGTGGCATTCGATATGATGATAGCTGCAGACCACTCTTCCAAAAGTTTAATGTCCTACCCTTAGTTTCAATGTACATTTTAAAGGTATGTTTGTTTAAATAAGAGTAGCGCATAATGCTACTGTTTTGTGACAATGTATAAACTTGCGTTAACCATTAATAAAAGTGTGAATCAGTCCTAACAGTAGTACTACATTTGACAAAGTAAATTGACAAACTTTTTTTTTTACCAGGCTTTTTTGGTGAAATCAAATACAAAAATATATTCCTAGTATATTGCTGGGATTACACAGTAGAATAGAGGCGAGAAAGTTGTAATACAGAGCTTAATTCTAAGACAGAGCTTACAACACATTATCCCATTGTATGAATGTGCTTGTTTAAGCAAGGCATGCACCTATTCAACTGGACATCTAAAAATAAAATAAAGTCTAACCTAACCTACAAAAATAATAACTTGGCAGTTTTAGATGGCAAGTTATTATTTTAGCTGCCCGAAAAAAATTACCCTTTAACACATTCAAGACCGGGAGCCCGCCCCGTGGGCACTGTGCTCGTAGCCAGTTTTCACTATATATTTTTTTCCATGTTATCGGCTACGCGCGTAACGCTACGAAATTCTCGGTTGCGAAAGAGTTAAGCAACAGGTCCAGCAGCAATAGCAGCTGCTTAATGGAGTTAGAACCACAGGATAGACCCATTAAACCATGACCAAGTTCATTAAACCCATTTTACATCATGACTATCGTCACCGAAGCCAACGAAGCCTAAACACCTGTTTGTTGCCCACCCGGACACAAAAAGTTGCAGTGCGTCTCCGTGATTAACGAGCAAGGTAATTTGTGCGATAGAGGTCGCCGGACATTAGCCGAACGTGATGCGAGGAGAGGCCAAAACGAGCGCATCAAGACACAAGCAGGAGCGATTCAAATTTATTAAGCCTTTGAGCATAGGCGTATTTAGAGGGGTGGCCGGGTGGGCCGTGCTCACCCCAATATGGTCTAGTGGCCAGCGCAGTGGCTCGTAGGCCCCGTCTGAAGAATAATCTTATATAGGTACGCGTACGCCAATGCCTTTGAGTATTGTAAACTATAAAATCTGAGACTCAGTCAGAAGGACGTCGAGGAGCAGGCAGACAAAAGAACACCTTGGCTTGGCTCATAAACCACACAAAATGATTTGAGTTAAGGATACGATCGCTATAGAGAGAAGACACCGTTGATAAATTACCTATTGTAAGGACGATCATCCAGCCTGCTCCGGTAAGGTATCTCCATTATACCAAAAGAAGATGATGTCTTAGGGCTTAAAGCTATATAAGTAACTGGTTGCGACTACGCTTTAGTAATATATGTCCTCCGCTTGTCTCGCACTGTACTCGATCGAAAAAGTTTAACAACATTTGTTTCGCGATGACGATGAGGTCGATGAGTTGCGTGACAAAGTTGTAGGTACTAAAGGCTTGTGGATGATAAACTGTGCCCAGACGCCAAGAGATAAGCCAAATTAATGTGTGACATATATATAGCGGCAAATGACGTAAGGGTGTCATTATATAGTTGTGGCTCACGATTATTCAAAGTGCCTATACTTTTTACCCGATAAAATGCTGCGCGGACGAAGTTACCCTTCAAATCACTACATAGTATAAAGCAAAGTTGCTTCCGGCTGTTTGTCTGTCCCTATGTATGCTTAGATCTTTAAAGCTGCGCAATGGATTTTAATGTGGTTTTGTTTCATAGATAGAGTGATTCAAGAGGAAGGTTTATATGTATAATACATGCATAATTTATCAGCATTGCGCCCGTGCGAAGCAGGGGTGGGTCGCTAGTAGATAAAATAAATTAAAAATAGGTTCTCGCTTCCGCTTATCCACTACGCCCGCAACGTTGTTGATACAACCGCCTAACGTGGAGGCACACGGACCGGGGGATTTGTTAGGTCCCCGCAAAACAGAAACTACGTTGAAAACTGGTTGTTTACCTTCCAGTCATTTATAACTACACCACACTACACAGAACCGATTTTTATTTAACTCCTTTTACCGGTACCGGTCAAATACATTTACTTGATTTAGGGACCAAAACTCAACTATTTGCGGTACTGATGACGCGTAACGTTACGTCGCTGTGATGTGGACACCTGAAAACGTATTAATTCACGGTTCGACATTGTAACGTGGAACCTTGCGATAACTTGACGTAACGTGTTATTATGTTTTACTCGTACCGCATGCTCAATATTACAAGATGTTACTTTGCTGCTGTCAAAAACTTACTAACGTTACAAAAACTAAAAAAAAAAGTCTAAATACGTAGTTTCCTAAAATCCGAACCTTACATTGAATATCTCGGCCTACGTATTATAATATATAACCTTCATTTCATTAAATGTACGAATCCCGTATCCATTACAGAAATATGAGCTATCACAATCACGGCAATTTAATAGGTAAACCAATAAAGGCGAAACCCTATTTGATTTCCGCTCAAATTATCAGACCTGAATTGGCTCAACATATTATTAGATTAACTCACATCGCAAACGAGCAAAATTCAGCGTAATGCGAGGCTAGAGTAAATAATTTATTTGCCTTTGAAGTGCCAATTTCCAATCGGTTTTCTAACCTCAAGAACCTTTTCAGTACGTAAGACCTACCAAAAAAAAGCCACAATCGTATTCAAATGCAACCCCTGTGATTATTCAAAGAAACTATTTAACAACTCGAAAACGTGTAAATGCCGTACATTTGTGACCGAAAAAGTTGGACAGTGAATACATTAATTTAGAAATAGGGCAATTTTCGCTTTTGTGTACCAGGAAAAACTTGAGATAATTTTTGAGGGAAACAGAAGTCATTTTGTTTGTAGGTCCCAGCGGCGGCCATTTTGAATAAATCACTCGCGACCGCTGCTCCTGAGCACCAATATAAAGTAATAACTACATGATTAATAAAATAAAGCCGCTTAAGCCCGGCATTTTGGCAAAATGTTACGTTTAATAGCTCGACGGCTTAATTCTCAACGGAAATGTGGCAATTACAAACAAACAGTTTTGGATGAAAAGCGGTTCTCAAATTATTACATCTTTTGTGTTACGCGAGCTTCTCGGGTGGTTGCTCTTTCATCAGTCACTGTGGTTATAAAGCTATTTTAGGGATATTCATTTGAGAGGAATTAATGTCTCCATTTAGCAAAATATAATACATTAAGATTAAGAGCGTGTTAAGGCTCCTTATCCGTTCAAAAATGCTGATTGTTTTAGACATTTTTCTCTATGATCAAACATGTTTCTTAATAATTCTCATATTATCAATGTTTCTACTTAAAACAGGGCCATTACGATTTATTGGTATATGTTTGAAACCTATAGTTTGAATTTTACATTGATAATTTTAGTTTCAAAAACTACTCGAATTTGACAAAGTTCACGAAGAAAACTGTTTTTTTTTTTTTTCAAACTTATTTTCGACTTGCACGCAATGAAAGCATGAGAGGACATAGCTTATGTTACTTTCTAGAAGTCAGGGAAAAGTATTTTTCTCAAAAATTGCATGTAATGTTGCCTTACCATCGCTAGATAGACTACAGTAAGTGGAACATACCGAAGACTTTTTAGAAGTGTCCAGTAAACAGCGAGATTTTAAATTTGGAATCAATATTTGTCCAGTAAGTAAGTATGTAATTCCTATTACGTATCAAGATATTTGAATATCGAAACACGATTTACATCGTCACCGACCTATAAAAATACTAAGGATGTGAAGGCGATGAGGTCGTATATAAATGTAAAAAGGATGCATTCCACAAATTGTTTTATTATAAGTACAGTGCGAGAGCAAATTGTAGAAATTAAAAAGTGGCGCCCCTTTTTCATAGATTAAATAGAAAGAGACGACATTGCAGTATACACTTGCAATTTACACTAAGAGCAAATGTAAAATAAAAAGAGGTTAGTACTATTGGCAGTATAAACGTAACTCAAGATGCATATTAAAAAAAAAAAAGTAGCGACAAGGTTTAGTGCGGAAGTTTGTATGCAGCGTTTAGTTCATAATTGTGCTGTGTAAAATGACAATGATATTTCAGAATTCCTTCCTTTTTTGTGTCGTTTAGAAAAAACCTCGGAGTTAAAATTGAAGGTAAGCTTTATGATATGAAAATTAGTTAGAAAATACAACAATGTATAACAATAATTAAATTTTATCTTTAAGACTTAGATTTGTAAGACAGTGCAAATAATTAAACGCAGTATTTATAAAAAAAGAAATTAAGGCGGGATTTAAATTAAAAGAGAAAAATTTAAAATTTGTTTGTGTGATCTATTACAATAATTCAGCAAAAATGAGTTCAGACGAGTCTGATTCCGAATAGACGGCACTCCTCCATACTTAAAAGCGGAGGCAGAGTTAGCTAAAATAATTTACTTCCGACTAAATCCAAGGAGATATAAAAAAATACAAGAGATTCATTAAATGGAAGGAAGAAAATCAAGTTAATAGTTGGTCAGATAATGTGTGATAAGGTCTGAATATTTCAACAATCTTTCTGAGACAATCGGATGGCTACAAAGGAAAGAAATCACAAATATTCAGCAGCAAAATATAGAAAAGTTCTTAAATCAAGCTCTAGATGATAAACAGTTTGGCGATGAAGGTAACTAAATGCTGCCACTATTTGATAACGATATAACTATATCTTTTATCCAAGTATAAACTCATAATTATTTTTGTTATAGGTTTTGTTATCGTGGGAGTTAATGGTGCCTGCGACGACGAATATCACAATGTGTAATAATAAAAATGGGATATAACAAAAATATTCATTGGAAAATGGCCGAATATGAATGTCACCTATAAAATATAATTTTAATCTAATTTTCTTGTTTAATTTTTGAGAAAAGCACTATACTTGCTTCGACCGTAAGAGCCATCCTGGCCTCGTATTATATCCGGACCTCGCCTACGGCTCGGTCCGTCTAATTCCTACTCGGCCAGTATGGCTTACTTACTGGTCTCTGCCGTAATGTACTAATTCACTTCAATAAGTTGGTTGAAATTATCAATATGTTTGTCATAATATGAAAAAAAAGTTTGTACAGGAATAAGGTCTATTAAACACTTACACGAGATATTGAACTATGACGATTATGTAACAATTTTCCGAATAAATAGTGTTTTTTTTACAGAAGTAATAAGATTTTAAGTCTAAACAAGGTAGTCCACGCCAATGCGGGTACAGACATTAGCATCATTTACTTATTCATCCTATGCAAGACGGCAATGACATTAACATAGGTCACCCTATAAAGGAGCAAAGGAAACTTTAAGGGTAGGATTAAAAAGGAGACTGCAAATATTGGTTCTCCAACTCCATGACCTTTGCAAACAAGTGGTTTAGGAGATCAGCGCACAGTCTACAGATACACATGTTAGGATTTAGTCACAAGGATATGGAATAGGATTCCATTACTGCATAGTTAAAAATCAATTCAGTTCGTATCAATTTATATACCTACAGTCTACAGTACAGTTGTTGTCGTTCAATTCAATAGAATGCCTAGTTTTCGTAATAAGTAACGAAAACAAGACAGTCCACAATAAATTTCTCTGTCGAGAAATTAAAGTTTCCGCGAGCAAGTTTAACACAATTCATCTTAGGGTGCCGCTTCACTAGCCGGTATCTGCGTATCAACTTCAACGTGTACTTATTTATTTTTTGACATGATTTGTACTCTGTCAGGGCTGGTTACCCCTTACTACTAGTAGTCGGACTTTTTGTGGGAGTATAACCCGCTAATGGGATTATCTCAGTGCCACAGGAGTCATTTAGGGAGGTGAAGCGGGCGCAATATGTAGAATGTGATCTGATCAGTTTACAGGACAACTAGAAATAGGCGTGTAGACTAAAAAACTACTATTTTAAATTGGTATCAAATGCCTATATACAGCCTGCCTCTGACTATCGGGTTTTAAATGTAAAGTTCGATTCTACTCACTTCACTGATCTAATTTTGTTTTATGACATAAAAAAATATTTTACCTATTTACATAATTTCTAGACCTCAAAGTTTAATCATTAAGTCAGTGTATCGTAAATTGCGATGTTTTATTTGACATTCGACGTATCTTAGAGGTAAACAATTAATATCAGTATGCTGCCAATTTAACATTGGATTGCGTACATTGAAAATAACATTTAACTTGTATGAAAAAAATCAAATAGAGTGGAGATATTTTTTAAATATTCCAGAACTAAAGATGCTCAGTTTGGAGAGCACAATTAAACCTCCTTCTTCTTCTTTGTCGGTTTCACTCTTGGCAGAGTGGTTGTGGTCATCATTTCAGATGTTGGTGGCAAGCTTCACAACACGCCGCCATTCTTCTCTGATAGCCGCCTTCCTCGTGCATTCGTGTAGTGACGATGAGCCATTTATTGCAGTTTTTATTTGATCTGTCCATCTCATAGGCGATCTGCCTCGTGGCCTGGTACCCTCAACCTTTCCCTGGACCACAAGTCGCTCAATAGCCACCTCCCCTCGGCGGCATACGTGACTAAAGAAACTAAGAATACGGGACTGTACTAAAGATGATAAACGCTGCTCGATGCCGAGTTCTCGAAGTATAGACTCGTTGGTACGGAATTCAGTTCATGATAATCCTCCATTCCATGATACTCGAGTATTCCCCTCCAGCACCACATCTCTAGGGCGTCTATCTTTTTCTTCTCGACTTCCCGCAGGGTCCACGTTTCTGCAGCGTACAGGAATATGGGGAATACAAGTGCCCGAAGCCGGATTTTTGTGGCTTTGTATATGTTGCGATTCCTCCATATTTTTCTCAACCTTTCCATTGCAGATCTAGAAATTGCTTCACTTCGTCGACACATCCGCCGTTATTAGGGCTCCCAGATTAATGTACGATTGGACCACATCACAATTCACAATTTGTGTAATTTCTGGTGAATTGTTATTCATGCGGTCGACAATCATCATCTATGTCTTATTCCGGTTTATCTTAAGTCCGAAGTCTAGGCTAACGCGTTCCATTTTGCCGAGAAGTTCTTCCATGTAACGGGGACTTGCAGCAAACAAAGTGGTTTCGTCTGCATATCGCAAGTTGGAGATCCTCATACCGCCGATCGAGATGTCATCGGTCCAGTCTTCAAGTGTAATTCTCATTATGAGCTCTGTGTACACATTGAATAGAAGTGGAGAAATAATACATCCCTGACGGACTCCGGCACTGGGGTGAAAGTGGTTGGATAGGAATCATCTGCGCGTACTGTGCCTTCTTCATACAATCTACGCAGGAGGTGTACCAGGTGTTTTGGAACACCCGTCGCCGTCAATGTTTCCCAGAGTTTTGGCCACTTGACAGAGTCGAACGCCTTTAAACCTCCTAAAGATGCTCAATTTGGAGAGCACATTTAAAGCCCCATAGTCAGAGACATCTTTTACATACATATTATGGGACCTTTAGACATTTAGAGTGCTCTAAGAATCAGAAATTACTGTCAAAGGTCGACATTCCTATTGGTCGGTTTTATTCCTCGGGCGTCAGCTTATACTCCTAGAGCTACTACTGGTAGTAGTAGTACTCTCTCTTTCTCTCTCTCTCTTCCGGGCTATGTATCCCATATGGTGGTGGTCACCCTTCCTTATTTTTCTCCTCCTCTTCTCCCTATCCTTGACGTCGTCTTTGGAAACATTGCATCTCCTTATGTCCGCCAGCAACACATTTTATCCTTGTAGTTTTAGGACTCCCTATGGATCTTTTTCCGGGGAAGTAAAGGTAATTAATTATTACACAAATTATTTTGTTCCCCTTTAATCGGCTCTAGTGTGGAGATGACATTATATATTAATTTTGCATTAACAAGTTGAAACTTGTCCATTAAGCAAATGAACCGGAAAGTTCGTTGTTACGAGCTAGTCGGGCGTCTGGAGGCTCTCGAATTATCTCAGTACACTTTGCTAATTGATTTACAAACTAGGCTAACAGAGGACAGATTATGGAATCAAAACAAATTTATCTTCGCACTTATGAACATAATAACATTAATTAATTAGTCGTGTACCTTAAATGATTGCACGTGGATTGCAAACTCAACAAAATGTGTCCCAGCCGTTCGCCATTCATACAATGAAAAATTATGTACACGCCTGCATTGTAAATAGACGATTTCGGATCTTTGTACTTAACTATTTTTTTTTATTGAATTGCGATAATAATCAACATTGTGTTCAAGAGATTCTTGTGGTGTGTTCTATTGTTGTAAGCAGCCTATATTATACAGGATGATCCAACCAAATGGGTCAGTAGGGAGAAAACGAAAAAAAACTATAAGAGATGAGAGAGTGTGTGTGTGACGTTTGACGGAACAAGTGTCTACGAAAATCGTTGTATATATTATTGCGAAAAACCATAGAAAACTTACAAATTCTTGTGTGAAACCGACGAAATTCTGAAGACACTTCACATACTATTGGAAAGTAATAGAAGGACACTGTGGTGAGCTGTTTTTAAACCATTTCCGCATCTAAACCGATCGAAAAAATAATAATCGGATCTTAAAAACATACGCACACATAGAAACATTTTAAATTAACAGCATTTTTTGTCAAAAAACAAAAGCGTAATAAGAGGTTAGTCAGCTGATAATACAGACAACTGTCAATGTCATTTCAGTTCAGTGACATCTAAGTATCGTTCGGAAATTCGTTCGAATACGCGTTCCGAAACGCGATTGAAGAGATTTATTAGTCATGGCACCAACACCTAAAATACCAACGTGCAAAAAATGCGCTAAAGAAATAAAAAAGAAGGAGGATCGTTTATTAAAATGCTCTGAATGCTTGTTAACATATCACAACATATGTACCAGCGTTAGTGATAAGTTCTATGATTTAATGGAAAAAAGGGATGCATGGAAGTGCAAGCAATGTTTGACTAAATCTCATAAAATAAAAAACATTAATCCTGGACCTTCATACATAAAAAAGAAGACTACGGATATGCAGTTTAGAGATATAAATAGAAGTAGCTCGGATACCAACGTTACGTTAAGAAAGGCCCAGATTAATAAATTCCTTACGACATCGGACTTGGAGACAGATGCAGATTCGGATGATAGTTGGTCAGACTCAGGTAGTACGCAGAGTCTTCCGAATATTTCTGCCTTGGGCGATCAACAAACCCAAGAGTTAAAATTTGAAATAGAGAGATTAACAGTCCAACTAGCCAGCGCACATGACGAAATTGATCGCCTCAATGCAGATGTAATAAGTTTGCGACGGAAGAGCGAAGAACAAGAAAAAAAGATCAACATATATAAAAAGCTTTTGACGGATACAGAAACTTTAATGGCGACAACCCCATTAAGAAAACGATTGAGGAAAACAACATCTCTTTGTCAAAGAGTGGGTTCTTCTCTACCTCACTCACCTCTAGCCTTAGATAGGCAAAGACGCGAATCTGAGAGTGACAGTATATTAAACTCTCACTCGGGACGCATATCAAATATAATAACACTGAAGCAAAATGGCACCGAACTACATGGAGATTCCACAAAAAAAAGGGAGAGTGACGAAGATGGAAATAATACTAAAACCCAGGTGGTACTTGACGATAAAAACACTTGCGGCACTGGACTCCAAATGCCTGATATTTCTTCAGGGACTGTGGATGCCAATAAGACCAGGAAAGTACGAAACATACATATAGTCGGGACTCAACAGTGTGTGGGCTTATCATCCAAATTATTAGCATCAAGGATAAATACAGAATATGAACGCTACGATATCTCATCTATCACTAAGCCATTTGCTACATCACAGGAAATTTTAAAGACTTGTTATACATTAAATCTCAGCAAGGACGACTACATTATTATCTGTGTTGGTGAAAACGATTCAAACCCAAGTGCAATATTATACGAATTATCAGCGGCCACGAAGTACCTGGAAAATACGAACATTATTCTTCTTTGTGTTAGAGAAAATAGACACCTAAATGAATGGAAACTTAATAGTGCCTTAGAGCAATTAAGTTTTCAATTAGATCATTGTAGAATTGTAAATTATTATAATAGTAAAATCAGTGTGGATAAATATTTAAGAATAGTTACTAAGAAAATTAATTTAATAATTGATTCGATGGATTATGACAAAAAATACTTAAAGATTAAGAAGGTATGTAACAATGTGCCAGGAAGACGTGTGGAACATTCACAAGTTTTATCATATTGCAGTCAAAAAAATAACTACGTTAAACCTACGAAGGGAACAATACCATACTATTTCCCAGTCTTATCAAAACAAGATAAGTGCAAAGTTGAAACGCAACCCTTGAAACAGTTTTTTCGTCAATGAAAACAAAGTTCAATATATAAACCAATTAACACATGAACTAGATCAGAAGGTCACCATTTTTCACCAGAATATACAAGGTCTCTGTAGTAAATTAACTTCAATTGAAACGTGCGTAAATGAGATGAATGAAAATAATATTCATTTAGACATCCTTTGTTTCTCTGAGACCTTTGTTAAAAGTGGTAGTGAGGGAAACATATTTCTCAAGGGTTATAAATTAGCATCATTCTTCTCTAGACAAAATAAAAAACGTGGTGGCGTTTGTATTCTAGCTCGGAAACACCTAGACTGTAAACCAATAACAATTTGTGAAAAGTTTTCAGAAGAAAGATATTTTGAATGTTGCGGGATCGAAATTCCCAGCCTGAAAACTGTAGTACTTTGTATATATAGAATCCCTCGTAATATTAGTCGTAACCTCAATATTTTTTATCAAAAATTAGATATGTTACTTCACAAATTGAAATCAAAGAAAAATATAATACTCACTGGAGATCTAAATATTAATATTTTAAAAGACAGCAATGCCACAATGAAACTAAAAAATTTGTTACAGAATTTTAAAATACAGTTAAATATAAAGGTTCCTACAAGACAAAACACATGTCTTGGTCTGTTTGCTAGCAACATAAAGGAGGCAATAGGTATGGTGCATACTTTTCACCTATCAGATCACGATACATGCCAAACATTAGAATTTAATTGTGAACATAAAAAAGTTGAACTCGACTATTGGTATAAGTTTATTAGGGATTACAATGATGAAAATGTTAGCAAGTTTAAGAATTGCTTGAAAAATCTTGGTTGGAAGAACGTAATTGATGAACCTGATTTTAATAAAGCTTTTTCTATATTTCATGATGACCTCTGTTTGTTTCATGAATTGTGTTTTCCACATAAGCGAATAAAAGTAAAAGCCAACAATTGTAAACCTAAATGGATTAGTAAAGGCATAAAAATATCGTGTAAAACTAAGAGATTTCTTAGATCTCGCTGCTTCGTTAAAGACGATAAAAAGATAGAAAAAACATTACACTATCAAGAATATAGTAAAATGTTAAAGAGGTGTATAGTACAATCGCAAAAAAATGTAAATAAAAAGTTTCTCTTATTATCAAAAAATAAATGTAAAGCTGCGTGGGATGTAATTAAACATAGAAACGATACTGTCAAGCATGTTGACTGTGTAGAATGCATACAAACTGGATCAGCAATAATTGAGGATCCACAAGAAATAGCTGAAGTCTTCAACGACTTCTTTGTCAATGTATCAAATAATACTCAAAGTCGTGGGAGTGAACATCAGATCACTGACAAGAGAAAAGTGTGTAACAGCATTTTTCTGATACCATGCACAGAAATGGAAGTTGAAAATGTTATTAAGTCTTTACGTAATACAGCTTCGGTTGGCATCGATTCTATATCCACTCGCATTATAAAATACGTAGCGAATGAACTTACACCAATTTTAACTCATCTCATAAATGAATCCCTAGCGCAAGGTGTATTTCCAGATAAATTAAAAAAATCTATTATAAAACCGTTGTTTAAGAAAAATGACAAAAGAATTTTGAATAACTATCGACCGATAACCTTAGTCCCTATTGTTTCAAAGTTATTTGAGAAAATCATGAAAAATAGAATTGTTAACTTTATTGAAAAACATAATATATTAGCGAAGGAACAAAATGGGTTTATTAAAGGCAGGTCGACAGTTGATGCTGCATATTCATTAATTCAACATGTTACACAAAATATTGATAAGAAAAAGTCCGTAGTAGCAATATTTTTCGACATGTCTAAGGCTTTCGACCTTGTGGATCACTGTATACTACTAAAAAAATGTGAAAATTATGGAATTCGCGGGTATGCTCTTAACTGGATTAAAAGCTATCTAAGTAACCGTAGTCAATGTGTTGAAATTTGTAAATTTAATAAATGTAATGAGCTTATTCAATATAGATCGACATTCCAAGCTAATAAGCGAGGTGTACCACAAGGCAGCGTCTTAGGGCCCCTACTTTTTATATTATACATAAATGACATTCCCTTTGCAACATCACATCAAATGATTATGTACGCTGATGACATATCAATTGTAATTCCTAATAGTGATAAGACTTTGACATTTGAAATTGAAATTAATAATGCAGTAAATGATATTGATAAATGGTTAAATAATAATAATTTAGTAATGAATGTGGATAAAACTAATTGGATTCAATTTAGTAATTATAAAACTCAACCGATCTCATTAGCCATCAATTGTAAAAGTCAAAGTATACATGGATGTGATCAGTTTGGTTTTTTGGGAATGACTATTGACAAGTTTTTAAATTGGAAGCCTCAGATTAGTGATATTTGTAACAAGTTAAATAGGTTTGTGTTTGTCTTAAGGAGACTGAGAAGTGTAGCAGATGAGTCAACTAGTCTTACAGCCTACCACGGTTATGTTGCTTCCATTCTAAGATACGGGGTTATTATTTGGGGAAACTCAACTGTTGTCAATCGAGTACTCGTTGCACAGAAAAAATGCATTCGTGCAATTTGTGGTGTTGGCCCGATGGAATCTTGTAGACCACTATTTAAAAAACTCGGTATTCTCACAGTAACCTGTTTATATATTTATGAGCATGCTAAGTTTGTACGAAATAATCCTCAGTTATTTGAAAAGCCAGTCCAACAGCCAAGATTGCGTAAAAGAGATTTGCTTCGGATTAAACAGCCTATTGCTAAGACAGCTCAGTGTAACAAAAACTGTCTAATGATGTCTGGAAAAATATATAACAGGATCCCTTTAGATTTAAGAGCTTTGCCACTCAAATTATTCCTGGTAAAACTTAGGCATTGGCTTAACGACAAATGTTTTTACTCATTAAATGAATATTTTAATTAATTTGTTCTCATGAGAGCCGGGGTTCTGGTTGCTGCGGGATTATTCTGTGTTTATAAAATATTTGCATGCCACTAAATTGGTGAATTATGCTGATCCTTATGTTTAATTTATAAGATCTATTATGTACCGTAATTCCAGCAAATAAATACTTTGACTTTTGACTTTTGACTTTTGAGATAGAAAAATCTGTTCTTAAGAACCTTGGCGTCGATTATAGATTTAATAGAAACTGCATTAGTTTTTCTTTATAAATCGCAAACATAACCGGGAATTGAACCTGGTTTAAATTCTGTAAGTAATCGCTTGTCATATTGTAACATTCTTTACAGCGGTTTTAACTGGGTTGTGTATGAGATTTGTAACAAAAATGCAGTTTTTATTAAATCTAAAATCGTCGCCATGGTTCCTAAGAACAGATTTCCCTATCTCTTATATTTTGTGACTTCTTCCTACTGACCCATTTGCATGATCACCCGGTATACCACCACGTTACAACGTGACAATCACGACACAACGCTATAAAAGGTAGTATCACTCTATTCATTTTACACATTAAGTATATCTGGTTATGCTTGTTACTATCGTCAGTCATCACCATTACATTCATATCAGCGGAAAGATGACCACTGCTGGACAAAGGCTTTTCCAGAGTTCTCCACAACTATCAGGGTGCGTCTCCACTGAAGAGCTCTCGACGAATCACAAAATTGATTCGGAGCGGAGCTGCAGATTTCAACTTAGGTGATTGGTCTATTCCGCACGTCTCTGCTCCCTCCGCTTTAATTTAGACGCATCCTCAGTAGCGCGTTGCCGTTAATCCTAATCAGATCGTTCGTCCACCTTATTGGAAGCCCACCCACGCTACTATCAAGCCACAATGTTTTAAGTTACATTATTGTTATGGACCTAACCGATACGGGAATAAATCCGTCTAATACTTAAACCAGACGCGATTTTAATTGAATCGAACGCCACAAATCTCGCAAAAGCGAAATCCACACACAACTCGTCCCCAAGTACATCAAAATTAAATATCCATAATCCGTTCACGGGTGACTGACACGTCCCATTTCCGCGTCCGGTATTCCATCATAACCGTACTGTCCCATTATCGGTACGGTTATGAGAATTCCAATGAAAAGAAAAACATTGTTGCCATCGCCAACCCTGGAACTGGGTCGGTTTCTTTTAAATAATTAAGTATTTATTAATTGAATGGTTACCTTTTTTTTCACGTAAGGCTTATTTACAGTAGTAGCAAGAAATCTTTTATTGGTGTATTTTGTCTGAAAGAAGACACACTTTTACCATCACAAAAAACTTAGATAATTTAGAAAATAAAACGTTTTTTTTTCTATCCTACTAGCTGTTTAAATTAACGTATTTAAATGAATACGCGTTTTTTATCATTTCACATTCAATGCAATTTGGAAGGACCAAATATTATAATAATTGTAAGTACGCAAACAAATGCTAATATTTTTTGCTAGATAGCAAAAATATTAGATAATATTATTATTAAATATGTAGAATATTATTATTACATAGATATTACAACTTTTACAATTTTTATTTAGATCTTGAAATATACTTTTTTTTGATAGGTTTTTTCCGCTAATACATTTAAAAGTAAAGAAAAATTTGAAATTTCAAATAAAACTCCTTTTTTCAGTTCCATATCAAATATAATACGAGTTAAATCTAAATATTTATGCAGATTAAATTAAAATTCATTTTGTTACCTAACCTTTCCCGTTTAAATAGGATTATCACAAACGCAATCGAGTTTTTTTTATTCCATTGTCCTGTTAGTATCGCTTAATTATTGCATAATGAACAAAAATAATATATTTCTGGAACGTAATATTTTACTGGAATTGGACGTTTCAAAATTTTAAAACGTTTTAGTGCCGATGAAAAAAAAAACATTATTGCCAACCCTGGGACCTTTCAGATTCCATGCCCGATAGAATGTTTGGGATATTAACGAACGATAAAAAATAACGGTGATCAATTTGAAAAATAAATAAGGGATATCTGTTTGAAACGTATTGAGAATTCCATTTCGGTACTGTGATAATCGAATTAACCAATTACCGATATATTTTACTGTGACGTTTTTAGATTTCGGCGAATTTATATTCGATTACAGAAGGAAAGCCATTTATTCGTTTCCTTTTTAAGAATAAGACTGTACAAAAGGGACAACTGATTTCACTCCATGTTTTATGTTATGCTGTACAGTAAATAGTATTAAATAGATGACGTGTAGTGTTGTATTTGTGTACTATGCCTGTGTTTGTGTCTATTTTGTAAATATTCCATGCTGTCGAATTAGGTAGGCCTGTAAGGACAGTTGTGTGTGCAGTGTAAATAAAAAAAAAATTAAAAAAAAATAGAATACGATTGTGATCACGACCCTCAGGAATCAGGGACCGACTAAAGAAAATATGATTAGGAATGAAAAGGCTATTAATACAAGAACAAGACTAGTCTGTCTAGTAACCCGTCTAGCACAACTATGTCGCGCGACTATTTTATATGTTGTACTTAAATACTTTTTTTAAGTATTTCAGTAGGTCAGCGATTCGGCAAATGACCACTAGAGGCGCTGCTACTTTGAAAGTTTATGTGCAAAATGACAGTTAAAACAAAATGACCGTTTATTATTTGTGAAACATGTCACGTTTATATATTTTAATGTGTTTGTTCATGAACAACTTTATAATCGCGAACAAACATACATATACATATACGGGTCAAACTGTGAGAAGCTCTTTTTTTGAAGTCGGTTATAATACCAAAACCTTCTCCTAAGTGTAACAAATACATTTCTGAAAACCCCATCAAAATCGGTTCAGCCAAATGCGAGATGAAACTGAGAGCCTCCTTTTTTTGTACCCCTGCCTCCCTAAGTTCGGCACCAGTGGAACAATTATTTTCATATGGTGGTATGATAACAGACGCAACATGTCTGATGCTCTTTTTGGAGAGCTTGTATAGTTAAAATCTTTAATAAATAAAGAACATTTGTAATTCTATCTGAAAGTATTTTATTTGAATAAAGTATCTTGAAAATACCAATTCTGCATTTAGTATTTAAATACAAAAAGCAAAAGTATTTTGTATTTTGCATTTGAAATAGTAAATTGGAAAACTAAGTATTCGCATTTTGTATTTAAATACTTTTTTAAAAGTATTTTGTACATCTCTGGGCGTGTCACAGCTGTGCTATACGGGCTGGTTAGATTTGCGGGGACTCGCTGGATGCAGATCGCTTCTAATTATCCGGCCCACTTGGAAGTCTATTGTGGAGGCCTGTGTCCAGGACGGGACGTCCTATAAATGATGATAAATGCTTAAATGATGATGGTCATGTTAAAAGTAAAATTTCAGGTTAGTGATGTAATATTTTCTTCGGTTTCCACGACTGACACACATTTCAATCAAACGATTTAAACGGATAATATCGCGTATATTAATTATTTGAGCCTCCTTGACGTTTCGGTGACTTTCGAGTTATTTATAAGGTTAGTAATTAGTTCTAAAACCCTTTGCGATGGTAAAAATGTGGCATTTTTCATACAAAATACACAGATATGAAAGATGTTTGCCGCTCTTTAGGCATCATTCTCTATCAAATCCACAATATCTACACTTTCTGGTTTTACTATACCTACCAAACATATGTCGGCGCCTCATCTGGGAGAGATTAGCTTACATAATTCTGTATGACAAAGACTAATATTACTATGTATTATTATACCAACTCTGACCCTGACACTAATGGACGGTAAAAGCGAATGAGGAAAACGGAACTTGACATTAGAAGCCTTGGTAAGTAATCAGGATCTCCATTCAGCATGCGCCAAAAAATATAATAGATAACTAAAAAACTATACTAAAGAAACCAAGCGTGTAAATAGGAATGTCAATTTAACTATAATAAAAAACCGGCCAAGGACGAGTCGGACACGCGCACCGAGGGTTCCGTACGAATACTTCCCATCCTAACTGGCCAGGTTAAGTTTGCACCTGGATACAAATAAGGTGCAAAGTTAACGCAGCCGATCACGTTTGTTGTATGGGAGCCTCACTTAAATATTTATTTTATTCTGTTTTTGGGGTCCGTAGCCAACTTTATAGTTTCGCCATGTCCGTCTGTCCGTCCGTCCGTCCGCGGCTTAGCTCCGTGATCATTAGAAAGAAGAAAGAAAGAAAGAAAGAAAGAAACTTTATTTCGCCGCAATTAGTATTACATATTATAACATAAAAATTAAAAGCATTGTGCGAAAAAGGAGTCCACTCAGCACATTGCCAAACCACGGGGGTGACTTGACGGCTGGTATTATGTGGATCCACAAGTTGAGCGAAACAGGACTGCACGTTATACATTCATATTCCCATTGAATCAAAAATAGAGTGAACAAATTGATTGTAATACAATTATATAAAATACTATAAGTAGGCATGTTTATCTCACAAAACCGTGACTAAAACTAACACGTTTAAACTTTACAAAATCAGACTGTGACAGAATATAATCCGACCTGGAACACGAAAAGCCTACCGTGCTGGACCAAGCTGCTGGTCTAACAAATATAATTTTAAACGTTTCTTGAATATAAATATAGAAGAAGCATTTTGGATTGGAGGTGGGATATTGTTCCAGCATTTCGTGGCAGAGTAACTAAAACTGCCACGAAAGGAAGCGCTTCCGTGTCGAGGACAGATAAGGCGAGGGGCACGTCTAGGTTTTGGCTTGGTGAAACGAAGCTTGTGAAAAAGGTACGAGGGCTCTTTAAAATTAATAATTCCGAAAAGGAGCGTGGCTAAATGCATAGTACGGCGGGCCTCCATCTTGAGAAGCTTACCTTTGTTATAAAAGGGAGTAACGTGTGCTCGAGGTGGAATGGGATAACAGAATCTTGCGCATGCATTTTGTAAGCGCTGAATCAACTTTTTAGAACGAGAAATCAAACATGGGCCAAACACCGTATCAGCGTAATTAAGCTTCGAGAGAATTAGAGAGTCGCAAAGTTTTATTCGTATATCTACAGAAAGATAATTTCGGACCCTATATAGAACTTTTAACCGATAAAAACAATTGCGTACAGTTTCAAGCACATGTTTCTCAAAATGAAGAGTACTATCCATGATAACACCCAGATTTCTAGCTTCAGACACACATTCTAAGGGTTCATCATCTATAGAAACCTGGGGGCTACGGGCCATTACCTTAGCGACACTCTGCTTTGTACCCATCACAAGAAACTTCGATTTTAAAGGGTTAAGAACAAGGCCACTTTGTTCTGACCACTGATTAGGGTCATTGTCAGTTCAAAAAACAAAATTCGTCCCTTCGGTGGTCAAAAGTTAAGAGCTAGTATGAATCTAGGTTATGTTGCTATTACATCGGGTTGTAGAAGAGGGAACGTTCTTTATTCTCACAGGCATTTAGTCAGAAAATTAGGCCCTGGAATCCTTAATTTCGCAAATGTCCACCGGAAAGACATGCACCTAAATCTGACAATGACCCATTAGTACTAGAAAGCTGAAATTTGGTATGAGTATGTGTATGTATAACGCCGATAGAACGGTAAAATAAAAATTAAAAATTAAATTTTTTTCGGGTACCTCTGGAACACCTAAAGTGAGGGTGATTTTTTTTCTTCTTTTCAGCACTAGTGTGTGGGGTGTCGTTGAATAGGTCTTGTAAAAATAATAGGGGTCTCGTAACATTATTTTTTGATAAAGTCAGCAGTTTTGTAAATATTCGCTCCGAAAACAAAAAAAAATAGTGTCCCCCCTCTAACTTTTCAACCACGGGTCAAAAAAAAATCGGAAAAAATCATGTAAATGAGGCCTTATAAGTACTTTCAATGAAAACTATATTGAACAAAATCGGTCGAGCCGTTTTTGAGTTATCGCCAAATTTCATATTTTTTCTTTTCAAGGACATAAGTTGACTTCCAGAAGGTAAGGTAATAAGTGATTACAGTTTCTAGGGCGCTTACGACCTTTTTATAGAGCTTAAAATTTTTCTTAACTTAAAACTCGGGCTTAAAACAGCAGTTTATTGTGAAGGATGAGCAACTACGGAACCCTACACTGAGCGTGGCCCGACATGCTCTTGGCCGTTTTTTAGTATTTGTTACTATAGCGGCAACAGAAATACATCATCTGTGAAAATTTCAACTTTCTAGCTATCACGGTTTATGAGATACAGCCTGGTGTTAGACATACGGACAGACAGACATACCTACAGGCAGACATTCAGACAGACATACAGACAGGCAGACAGACAGACAGACAGACAGCGGAGTCTTAGCAATAGGCTCCCGTTTTTGACCCTTTGGGTACGGAACCCTAAAAGTGCCGCAGGATGGATGTGGCATTTTTTTATCTTATAGTTTACTTAGGCTAAGTTGTGATTCACCTGGTTTAGCCTGGTTATTGTATTCAATAAATAAAAAAATATCTTGTCTTATTCACTGCAACTTTAATTAAGTCTAAATGCCCAAAAATATAGGTACTGTAATTTAAGTATGACAATATAAAAAAATCACGACTTTCATATCACACTGTATAAATCGTGCAATCTACAAGTGTTCGAACAAACCACAACTTAATCTTTTAATACCTGAGATAACCGTAACTCGTTGAAACCGAATCGTCCCGTAATTGAGTTATATTTTTGCTAACTGAAAGGCAATTTTAAACCAAGTTGGGAAGTTTATTATCCATTAAACCGTCTGGAGTTATTCGATAACCTTTTTGCTTCAAGTTTTTAGAAGGAAAGCTTAAACAACTTAAAAGTTTGAAATAAAATTCGTTGAAATTAAACCGTCGGCACATTTAAATTAGGCCACTTTCAAATTTGAGTTAACTGGGTTGTGTAAGTACTTATGTTTACCATTTTTAGGGTTCCGTAGTCAACTAAGAACAGTAGGAACCCTTATAGTTTCCCCATGTCGGTCTGTCTGTCTGTCCGTCTGTCCGTCTGTCTGTCTGTCGGTCCATCCGCGGCTTAGCTCCGTGATTATTAGTACTAGTCTAAGATCCGAAGCTAAATCGATCTTCACCGAGCTGATAATAGAATGAAATATATTTTATAATGAATTTAGTACTAATATTAGAAAATATATTAAAAATGGGTTTGCTAAAAATATCCTGGACAGGCTATTTTTAATTATTAACCGCTGTTTTAAGCCCGTCTATTGTGAAGGATGGGCAACTGCGGAACCCTACACTGAGCGTGGCACGACATGCTCTTGGCCGGTTTTTTACGCAACAAGAGAGGTAGGACAGGAGAGGTTATGTAAACTAAAATAAATTCGACTCACTTATTTTTATCTCTATTTGTTTAAATTTTGAGATGTAATAATTTTTTCTGTTCTGTAATAAAATTCGCTGTTTTTTTTAAATGGTTTTATCTAAATTCAAATTCAAATTCAAAATTGTTTATTTGCATGAATACAGTTTTAACATAACAGATCTTAATATTAAGTACGTATAAACGTTCCTCCGCCATGTATTCTGCCTGCAAGCAGGCGTGCAAACATTTGAGCGCGCTCCATTCATTGAAATTAAATTAAATAATAATTATAACAAAAAGTAAAATTAAATTAAATTAAAATAAATAAAATGTCAGAAAATAATAATAATAATAATTCAAATTAATAAAGGAAATAATAATAATAAATAAGCCAAAATAACAATAGAAATAAATTTTAAAAGTCAGGTACGGTTTAAATAGCTAGTCACACTATAAAAGCATTGCTCTAGAAGCCAAGCGGTGAGTTTATTTTTAAAACTATTTCCTTTAAGTAGCTTGATCTCCTCAGGAAGGCTATTGTATAAAGTTATGCACATGTTAAAAGCATTCTTGCGGTACACAGCTTTGGTTGCTCGTGGTTTATATATCAAGCTCATAACTTTTTTCCTGGTTTCCCTGAGTATAATTTCACCTCTCTTCCTAAAATATGATTGGTGAGTGCTAACAAAAACGCATACTCTATTAGTATAATGTATGTGCAAAAACGATCATAGTGTAAGTGCACGTAATTTGACTTAGCGTCATTTATATTGACATTTTATATTATGAAATAAAGAAATCTAAATCTCAAATTGAAACTTATTTGCCATTTACCATAATCCCAATTAATATAATTTCGAAATAAATACTAGCTTTAAGACCAAAACAACCAAGTTAAATTAAGGTGCCATAGAATTACGTAAAAGAAAAAGGTAGATAACTAAATCAATCAAAGGTTCAAATACATTGCTGCAAAAAAAAGAATTATCACGTCACTGACTTCACCCTGTAGGTAGAAATGACCTGCTATATTAGTACTACCCTTTAATAGTTTTAACCCCATTTTACTGCTTTTTCATGGCCGAGCCAGATTGCTATGAAAAGTTAATGTCGAAATAGCGCCACTCAAACAATAAGTGCAATTACAACTGTCTGTTTATGGCTAGACTGGCAAGTTATTTAATTAGTTTCTCGTATAAGTGCTACCGGATCGGTTAAATATGGAACGTTATTTGCTTCAAAAGGTTGTAACTTACCTTTTAGAGTAGGGAATATCAATAGACTGTGATAATTATTGTATTAAGCGGTTTACACTCACGTGAAATTGTCAGGAACGGCCCGACATGTTCAGTCAGTGTGTTGCTCAGTGACGAGTTTGCCGCGGCGGTGTACGGGCAGCCGTCCCTGATGAAGAGCTCCATACGAGTTCGAAACATGTCGGGCCGTTCCTGACAATGTCACGTGAGTGTAAACCGCTTAATACAATAATTAAATATGTCTCACGAAAGTTTTAATAAAATGACTGTGATAATTTTAGAACCTTTGACAGAAATGTTAAAGAATATTTTATAACTAGACCATACTACTCAATAAATGAATTCTTTTCTAATGCACTGGACAATTAATTAAGTAATGATAATATTTTGTATTTGTATTTAAATTGTGATTGTGATACCTATGTAATTTAAAAATAGAATGTTAGTGTGCCTGTGAAAGGTCTAAAACTGTATTTGCATGTACATGTACTTAAAGCACATAAACGATTTGGATTTGGAATAAGTTCTTATTATGACACCGGGCTTTAGTCAATATGTTTTAACATAGTTTAAACTAGCCTTAGGGTTCAAATTTAGTTAATTTATTGTAGTACTGAATAAATAAAACATTCGACGAAAAAAAACAGTGAAAAGGCAGAGAACCGTTCAAGTCATATAAAAAAGCTCTGTCTCTGCCTCTAGGAATCGCACGAATTCATTTTCAATCGAGACAATAAACAGCTGATGGACTCGTAAACCGGGGCCCGGCAGCCTCGGCAGTGAAATGATCGTTCGGTGGAAAAATAGCGAGTCTTTAAACATCGTGATTGATACCACGCCAATTTAGAACATAGGTGTTTTGTTGATCCTTAATTTTATACGAGTTTTAATTTAATGCTCCCGGTTCTGCTTGTGTATGGCGAGAATCGGAAATTCCCGCTTCGGGTACTGGATTTGTACCGGTACCGGGAGCACACCCTAGTTTTAACCCGTTATCGATTCATTAGCTGACAGCAACTGCATGGTTAAGTTATGGCAAATGAACCAGTCATTACTTGAACGACCAAATGGTAAGTAAATCTTAAAAAAATATCGACACCACGGTTCAAAGTTTCAATAACAGTGACTAACAGTTACTTTGCACTAAAAGTACATTACACTGAAGAACTCTATTTTTTTGTGAGTGTGTTTCTTTGTATAAATTAACTTCTGCTGCACACTACCCCTAGTGGAAAACCATTGTCTTATTACAGAGTACTACAATAAATGAACTAAATTTGATCTTCAGTGTCAGACCTAGTCTAAACTAGGTCAAAACATTTTCACTACAATAAGCCAGTCTCTTATTAAGAACTTATTGATATTCCCTACTCTAAAAGATAAAACAACCTTTTAAAACAAATTACGTTCCATATTTAACCGATCCCGTAGCAATTATACGAGAAACTAAATATATAACTTGCCAGTCTAGCGATATGAAACATTTGACAAACAATAATTCTGCGAAAAGACAGAACACCGACTTGTACTGAATCAGGGCTGGTTAGACTTCACTACCAGAAGCCGGACTTAGTGTGGCAGTATAAGCCGCCAATTCCCATTATTGATTTATTCAATCTTATCATCCAAAGGCAGACTTGGAGAGTGGCGCGGCGGGCGCATTGACCGCGTGGACTGCGTCGCCGTGAGTAGACTGAACTAAGTCAGTCTTACTTCGGTTGGGAGGAGAGGGAAAAGAGTCAGGCTATGACTGGCCGGCTATAGGAAGCGACTGATAGGGAAAGGATGACATCTGCAAACGCGTTGGCTGGATATGCAAACTCAGACCTGCTCGTATTGTTCTTGTGAAACAATATGATTACCTTTCAGCGAAAGCATGCAACAAACTGAATGAATTGTTTAGCATTTATGAATTAACGTACTGGGAATGCAAAAACAAAATCAAGTGTCTTTAAAAATACAATAGGTAGACTAGAAATTTTTGCATAACGTGTAGGTGTTACAATAGAATATAAATACAAAAAGGTTAAGATTAAAGGAGCACGCCATACAAAAAAAAAGTGTTTATTCGAGTTGGATTCTCTATGTCATTCGCTCTGACGATAAAATATTATGTAAACACTTTTATGTGTATTTTTTATTGATGGTACGTGGTACTTCGTGCACGAGTCTACTTCGCACTTAGCCAATGTTTTTCATTATTATAAATTGCATTCGACACATTTTATGTGATATTTTTTTCTTTACTCGTGACTTCGGCTTTGTCTGCGAGAAAAAAACGTTTACCTTCTTGTTTTACTGCAGCTGCATCAAAGAGATCAAGCCGCGTTCGATATTTTCTACCATCAATAATATCACTACATAGTATAAAACAAAGTCGCTTCCTGCTGTCTGTCTGTCCTATGTATGCTTAGATCTTTAAAACTGCGCATCGAATTTTGATGCGTATTTTTAATAGATAGAGTGATTCGAGAGGAAGTTTTATATGCATTATATACATGCATAATATAGCATTGCACAGTATTATTGTATCTACCTGAAAGCTACATTTAAGTAGGTACTCATAAAATCATAATTTATAATTTGAAAATAAATAAAGTATTTACATACAAGTTGTATATACACATTTATTTTTTCATACTTTCATCAACTAATGAAATCTGTAAGAAATGTAATACATTATATATTCGTTCCGCAACAATATCAATTTAGCCACTCCTTATAAAAACCGTCCCCGTTAGCAACTCCTGAGTTGATAACGAATCATTTCACGATGAAAGTACTCTTTTGCTTCCTCTTATTCGCGCTAATCGCATTTTTCGCAGTTGAGTAAGTACACTACACGCCAGGACGTATGCGAGGCTCCTTTGCTTATAATTTTTTACTACAGTAAAATTAAGAAACAAGATTGAATTTATCGTAGAGAAAATATATAGAGTAGTTAAAATATCTGGAGGTCATTGGATCGAAAGATATTTTGTTTCTATTTATTGTATGTAAAATATTTAGAGGTCAATGGATCGAAAGATATTTTGTTTCTGTTTTTTTTTGTATGTTAGTGCGTGTGTGCGATGTGTCTTTGCGATCCATCACGCCAAAACAGCTGACAATTTTAGTATGAAATTTGACATAATTATGCCAGTAGTGTCAACTACTTTTGATTCAGGCCGTACACGGGTAGCAGAGTTTCCGCAGATATACAGAGGGTACATTTTATAGCCGAATATGGTTTATATCAATTTTATCATACAAAGGGCTCAAGGGAAAATAAACACTCTACTTCCCTGCGCTACAAAATTGCGCCTGCTAGAAAATAATGTCAATAATCATTATCCAGATGCGCAGACGAGGACATGAGACTAGGGGCATATTATGACAAGCCAGGTTATCAGTGAGTATATAAAGTAATATTTAAGATACTTACTTATTTCTGTTTTTAGGGTTCCGTAACCAAAGGGTAAAAACGGGACCCTATTACTGAGACTTCGCTGTCTGTCCGTCCGTCCGTCCAACCGTCTGTCACCAGGCTGTATCTCAAGAACGGTGATAGCTAGACAGTTGAAATTTTCACAGATGATGTATTTCTATTGCCGCTATGACAACAAATACTAAAAATAAAATAAATATTTAAGGGGGGGCTCCCATACAACAAACTTGTTATAGATTATGGTACGGAACCCTTCATGCGCGAGTCGGACTCGCACTTGCCCAATTGTTAACAGAACTATTTGTTATTTTAAATGTACGAGTGGAAACACGAAACACTATAGATACATTCTAAATATATAAAACTTCCTAGAGTACCTACTGCTTTTTACAAGCTATTTAACTTACAATTAACGATATTTGTTGGGGTGGATTCTTGCAACTTCTTGCTTTTTTTTCAGATCGCCTTTTGAACATATGTCGACGCAGTCACGTCAAGGTTACATAAGGTTTGGATGAGAATTTCAGATTTTACCGTTTAGGCTAATTCGTATGACATAAGTACATAAAATGGTACATTGAAAATATGTGTTTTTTCTTCAACATCAACCGTATCAACGTATTATGGATTACTAACTATGAAATTGTCTTACAGCGTAAAATAAATGACATTATTGATAATTAACCACACCTCGTTAATTGATAAACAAATGTATGTAATAAATATATATGCCATGGATGTGTATCAATGTAAATCATCAAATCATACATTTCGCCTGGAAGCAAAACTCATTAAAATTTCTGTCACTGCTCTTCATAACGGCGTATCTAGTTAGTAAATAGATACCCAGATACGAGCTTTGTTTACTCTGTGAGTTTTGGTATCAACAGACGATTTAATCATGGATTTGCACAAATCTACAAGATAAGTGGGTGCAATGCTGCCCATTTAACTAGTAAAATATGTAGAACTTACCTCGTCCGTAAAGACAAATTGAACGAAAGTCAACACAACACACTATCACAAAATACACTATAAACAATCTTCCAACATTACTTGTGTTCCTCACGTTATCAATTCATTAATTCATTTCTTCAGACAAACATTAGATTACAAAATAAACGATCGATTATCTTTTCCGTGTGGTGTGAAGATCGAATTATCTCCATTTTACTAAAATTTCGTTTATCTACTGAACTACTTAAAATTTCGGCGGCCTGTGCCTATCTGGAATTTCGGCAACAACTGACAGTGACAGCTTACTTTTTTAATCCAGCTATGCATTTTAAGCATAGATTTTAAGACAACCGCTACAGTTGAGGTTGAGGTCGGCATCCTGTTACAGCTTGTCTGTGTCCGTGGTTATTGAATATTTTGTTTGCCCTTGATTTACTAAGACGGAATACCACTAATCATTTTTAGGGTTCCGTACCCAAAGGGTAAAAACGGGACCCTATTACTGAGACTTCGCTGTCCGTCTGTCACCAGGCTGTATCTCAACAACGGTCATAGCTAGACAGTTGAAATTTTCACAGATGATGTATTTCTATTGCCGCTATAACAACAAATACTAAAAATATAATAAAATAAATATTTAAGGGGGGCTCCCATACAACAAACTTGTTATAGATTATATATATGTATAGGTACGGAACCCTTCATGCGCGAGTCGGGCTCGCACTTGCCCAATTTTTCCATATTGTCCGTCTACGTTAACTTTGCACATGGTCGCATACAAATGAGGTTCAAACTTAACGTACCTTAAAGAAATCAAGATTTCGTTCACGATTGTTTCCTCCTCCAAACTTAAACAAAAGTAACGAAATTGTGAATAACTTAAATTCAAAATTTAAAATACTGCCGTAAAATAAATTCAACCAAACATAGGTAACCAAGGACCATCTCGACAGGCTATCGATAAAATTGGGCAAGTGCGAGTCCGACCCGCGCATGAAGGGTTCCGTACCATAATCTATAACAAGTTTGTTGTATGGGAGCCCCCCTTAAATATTAATTTTATTATATTTAGTATTTGTTGTTATAGCGGCTATAGAAATACATTATCTGTGAAAATTTCAACTGTCTAGCTATCACCGTTCTTGAGATACAGCCTGGTGACAGACGGACGGACGGACGGACAGCGAAGTCTCAATATAGGGTCCCGTTTTTACCCTTTGGGTACGGAACCCTAAAAACCACACCCAAATGCGCACTTGTTCGCGCACTCAGTGCGTTCCTGAAAAAATGGTCTTTTCAATGCAATTAAATGTCGTCATAGCGTGCGTTATAACAGGCTTCGAAGTATCACGTCTCGGATGGAACAACTCGAGAGAACTGTAATAGTACATTACTGCAGAGGCCGCGAAATAGGGAATTGTTGGCCGAGTAGTAATAGATGGCCGAGTGATAACGAGGCCATCTAGAGATACGAGGCCGAAAATCCCTGTTCGCGCCGAGGCTTGTATAGTGCTTTTCTCAAATAAATCCAAGGAAATAATACAAACGTTCAACTTATATATTCATATAAAAACAAATGTATTTCAAATTTATTAAAAAAGAACAAATTTATTTTTTAAGCTGTTCGTGTTAATGTTTTTGCCACCAAATGTTAAGATGATTCTATTTATTAAAAAATGACAACACCTTATTAATTAGATATTGTTATATTTTTTAACAATAAACGTGATTCCTTGTTTATTTTATTGAATATCTGTTTAATCTAATTTAATAATCTAGTTAAATATCAGAAATAAAACGTAAATATACATACACAAACTACGTTTTTTTTTTATTGGCAGTATGCCATAGATTATCAATAAAAGAAATAAACCCCACTGAAACAAAAGACAATCTCTTTGTTGGCCACGGCCAATAATGTTGTATGAAATTCCTTTATTGACCTCTAATTTGAAATTAGAACGAATCTTCAACAATTGCTATACAAAGACGTATTTCGCGTTCTGTTAACACGATCATAAGCACGACATTTCCTTGGATGTTTGAGAAAAGGAATTTTTCTCAAACATCCAAGGAAATGTCGTTCTATTACTACTCGGCCAATAATTCCCTATTTCGCGGCCTCTGCAGTAATGTACTATTATACAAAATTGAAGGCAAGTTTTTTTTTTTTTATATAGCGGGTGTGTTCATGAGCAGGCTAAACAGCTGTTTTTTATATATATTTTGAGTAGTGTATTTTTTCATTTCATTGCATATGTTTGAGAAAAGCACCATACATGCCTTAGCCGGGAAAAGGGTTTGCCGACGACGTATCACTAAATATCCGTACTATACTACTCACCCGGCAAGCTCTCTTTTCCCGGCGTCTATACCCCGCGCGGCGAACGATGATTCCTATGACACCTGTCATCTCAGTACATTTTTCCGATTATAGGTTATAAAATGTACTGAGATGACAGGTGTCATAGGAGTTCATTGTTCGCCGCGCGGGGTATAAAATAAGGTATTATTATAGACAGGTATATAGACGGGCAACACAGTGATCCTATTAATGGCTCATTTTGTCGATTGTGGTACGGAAGTACGGAACCCTACATCATAGCTACACATTTCTAAAACTTGTTCTTACAGCACCACTAGACAAATTCCCATATTACGTAGAATTACCCATTTGGAAAACGGTCACTAGCTCGGTATCTAGATAAATGGAACAAACATTTCCCCATTTATTTCCCACTTTATCTAGACCTGGCTGAGACGACTAAAGCGGTTCTGAAACAGTATCCCGCGCGCAGGACACGAAAGCATTTTGAAGCCGCAATATTCTGTTTAGAATAAAGTTTACCATTTGTTTTGTCCGATGGTGAACTTCTATATTTTTGGAATACTCCCGAGTATTCTAGCTCAATATTACAGGGTTAAATTCTTAGAGCATATACAAATTAGACTACGTGTCACTATGACAATGTTAAAACTTCAGTCTCATACCTCTTGCCTCCATAGCTAAGCATTCACAACACTGGGGTACTCTCGGCGAGCACAAGTGAAGTCTTAAATTATATGCATACATATGTACATTATATACAATTTTGCACTTTGAATGTGTAATCTCAATCGCATAAGCCAAACTTCTTCCAAGTTTTAACTTCTGAATCAGAATCAGACATTTATTTGTAAACATAGGTAGGTACATAAATATAACAGGTCTTACGAAGCAGTACCATGTCTAGCCGTTGGCACACAAATATTTCAAGTCAAGATGGAGCATACAGTATATTACTTAAAGTTATTATCTATATAAATAAAATTACAATTCAAAATCGGATAAGTATTCCTCTACTGAATAATATGCTCTAACTTACTAACAGCGCAAATAAGCTTTTTTTTAAATCTACAGTTTCTTCTAAGCTAGACACATATTTTGGCAATTTATTTCTTGGGACGAGACATCAAACAGGGACCTGTGGAAATCTAAGGGAGAGCCTGAGCCTGACCTGTACCCAGCAGTGGGACACACCAAATTTTTTATAGTTCTATAGTTCTTATTGACTTAAACATAATTTACTTGATGCTTACTCGTATTTAAGGGGTTCCTTCATAGCCATTATACTGCGTACTCGACCGGTATTAACAAAGTAAGTGCACACTAAACACTACACTACCCGGTTAAGTTACGTTTGCAGCTGCCGTCTATGGTAGTGCTTACAAACGGGTGCAAACCAGCTACTATGTTACGTTAGAGTCTCGTTCGTCACGTTCACGTAATATACGTGCCGAGTAAAACGAACACGTCACTTACCGAATACAACAATGTAACCTTGCCTTTATTTACTTACTGAGTCTTGTTACGCGAATGAAAGTAAAAGAAAATGGTATCTAGATCTAATGAATAGCTAGTAAACTACTTGCAATAAAATGCATCTAGAGAACAAAAACTTAATAACCATAGTCAGAGCTCCTATGAACGGTCTCGCTCTATACAAATTCTGTAAGGCTAAATCACAGAACTAATTTAAATCGGTACAAGATTGTTATTTGTATACATTAGAACCTAACCTACTACTACATATATTTTGTAGGGCTTTAAATGGTACGGAGCGCCAGTTTGTTTGTAAACGTTTATGGCATCCTCTCTCTCCTTCGGCAAGTTTATCCACTGCTGTACTGCCGGACAATACCTCTTACATGGATTTCCATTTTGATAGATCAATGCGGTGATACTATTCTAGATTGGCCCTGCCGTCTTTTCAATACCGTCCGACCATCTAGTTTGCGGTCCAACACTTCGGCTTCCTGTTCGCGGTCTCCAATGCAGTTCGTTGGCTCCATCTATCGTCCTCTTTATGAGTTAAAAAAAATACGACGAAAAAATTGCCTATAGTTACAGAATTCTTGATCACCATCTTCAGTATACCGTTGCCTTAAGAGCAGCATTGACGAGCGGTTTTATTCGCCTCGCCGCGCCGACCCGGAAACTTTAAACGAGCATTGTAAACTCCGCCTTAATTAATTTCAACGCTTTAACGTGCTACTAAAAATAAGTTGGAGTGCTACGGATGTTTCAATACGGGTTAAGTTTTAATCAATGGCGAATTAAGGTGCAACATGGCTGATATCCAGCTAATCCAAAGGGGGTTCTGTTATGCTAGTAGTTGATGACAACTAAAAACATCCTTGTTTCGCTCAATTTAGCTTTAAAGCAAGTATACTTTTTTTGCAAATGATCTGAGCCTCCTCGGTCTTTACTATGCTTTTTAGTTCTAATGCAACACTTAAGAACTCATCAGAATTTGCTGAAAACGTAGTGGGTAGGTACCTAATTTGTGTAAACCAAGTATAAAGGTTTTATGTTCATTCTTCAGTCAAGATCAAATTTCCCAGAAGAGCACTTTATTCACTGGGTGAATAAAGGAAAAGAAATGAAATATATCAAATACATGTCAATAAAATCCACTCGAGTAGGTACACAATGTAATTTTAACAAACACTCTTTCCTTCTCATATTTGATTATGAGTTAAGAATGTGAAAACAAATTTGTTGACTCCACTCAGCCCTCCGCTTACCTACACTGTTTGCACTCAAAAAAACATCAAAAGGAATTAATTCTGTCACACAAATACTTATTGAAGGGAGGATTCTCTTTAAGGCTGACACTTGTGTCAGGATCCGCGCCTATTATGATGGTTGCTTTTTGACAAGTATGTGAGTGCGAGAGTGACGCGTGCTTTGTCACTTACTTATCGAGTGATAAACGCGACCGTACGACATTATCCATTGCACTGACGGGAATTCAATTCAATTCATTTAATCATAAAACAATACAATGATTGTGTTTGATATAGGTACACTTAATAATAGAAATAAATATAAAAATAGAATAAAAAGCAGCCACATCAGATCAATTGGTAATTACTAAAACTAACTTAATTAGATACATTTAATAATAGAAATCAATAAAGAGTCATGTCACAACAATTGATTAAAAATTACTACGAACTAAATTTTGGTCATATGCAAATATTTCCTGAATACTATAGAAGCACTCCTTCAATAAATATGTTTTTAATTGCTTATTGAACTCTACACAGTCTGTAATCACTTTTAGGTTAGTGGGATGCTTGTTAACAATGATTACTGCCTGGTTTCTTGCGCAATGCTGCGACACTTTGTGTTTAGGACAGAAACTAGGCTTCAAGTTCTTGGTGCGCGTTAGGAAGCGTAACTCTTGTTCTTCGCTATTCTCAAATTTTGAGATGTTTTTAACTAGCGCAGTAAGTAAAACGAGTAGGTACATACAAACTGGGGACTGTTAAAATATTTAACTTTTTAAATTGTTCTCTACAGGAGGCCCACTGAGGCAAACGCAAAAAAGATCGTAACGCTCGTTTTTGAGCAATCAGAGCTCTGTTTATATTATACATATAGCTATTACCCCAGAACATAATGCTATAACGCAACTTGGATTCAACTAGAGCATAATATACTGTCTTGAGTTGCTCCACTGTCAATTTATCCCTGAGACTTCTCAGTGCGTAGCAGGCTGAATGGATGGATTTTTCAATTGATTCCAGCTCTTGCTTCCATTTTAGTGCTGAATCAATATGTACCCCAAGGAACTTTACAACATCAACGGCGTCTACTTTATCTCCATTCATAATTATGTTAAGAGCATTTGTTTTTTTGGAGTTGATCTTAAATAACATAATTTGTGTTTTTGCAGTATTCAGTTTTAGATTATTTATGTCAAACCAGTATTTAAATGTCCTAAGAGCATATTTTATCCTTTCCTCAAGCTCAGATACGCTATCTGCAGAGATGATTGCACTAGTGTCATCGGCAAATAACGTTAGATGGCATTCTGGTACGATGTTATAAATGAAATTACATATGTCATTCAAAAATATTATAAGCAAAATAGGCCCTAAAATTGAACCCTGAGGCACTCCTCTGTTAACATTTACAAGTTTAGACTTAGTAGGCAACTCTATATTTTCGTCAACAGATTTGATCTCCACAAATTGTTTTCGATTGCTTAGATAATTTTTCAACAACTGATAGGTTTGACCCCTAACACCATAAAAATCAAGTTTTTTCAGGAGTATATCATGGTCTATAGTGTCAAAAGCCGAGCTAAGATCGAGAAATATGCCAGCAACTCTTTTTTTGTTGTGGAATTGTGACACAACATCATCAATGAACGAATCTATCGCGTCTAAGGTTCCAACATTTTTTTGAAACCCATATTGTTTAGGGTTGATGATAGAGTATTTATTCAAGTGAGAAAGAAGTCGACTTTTAATAACTTTCTCGAAAAATTTTGATAAAACCGGCATGAGTGATATGGGCCGGTAGTTTTTTGGATCCGTTTCTACTCCTTTTTTGTGAACAGGCAAAACTCTAGCAATTTTTAACTGGTCTGGAAAAATGCCAGAATTGTAACATTTATTAAAAAAAGTCAGCAAGCAGTTCCGGGAATACATCTACGCATTTTTTTATAATAGTTATCGGCATCTCATCGTATCCGTAGGAGTTTTTGTTTTCCATAGATTGAATAATCCTTGATACCTCAAAAGGCGAAATTGGCTTCCATAATATATCTTTGTTACAATTTTGGGCCCACTGTTTAAGACACTTATCTACGGAAGACAGATTGCCCGTGCTTGGAATTTTACTATGGTCAAACTGTGCCGAAAAAATGTTCGCGACATATAGGGGATTTTGTACGATTTTACTATTTGATTTAAGAACAATATTTCCTTGTTTATGACACTGAAATTTACCTCGACATTTATTAACAACTTTCCAGATTGCATTGGTTGATCCTTTTGATTAGAAATTTCGCTTTGCACTGATAACTTTTTAGCATGCCTGACAACTTTTCGAAAAATATTTAGATACTTCGCTCGATATTCTAAAATAGAAGCATGACAACTTAATTTATTGATATTACATAGGACTCGCTTCATTTTACAAGCTACCTTTATTCCTTTCGAGATCCATCTGATTTGTAATCTATCCTTCATTGTATGCAATTTCTTTTGTTTCCTAAAACTTTGATCAAAAATATTTGTTAAATTTTCCAAAAAACTATTAATATCTGAATTTTGCCAATTGAAACTAAGTACTGATTGCCTAAAGGTTTGTACATTTTCTTCAGAAAAATATCGTTTTTCTGTTGTCACAGAGGAGGAAATAATGGGATTCACGGCATTGATTTCACAGGAAATGGCAGCATGACCATCTGCCAATCCATTGTGATCCACCTCCATTTTTGCAACTTGATCCTCCGGCAAATTTGTAATGAAATTGTCAATACAGGATTCTGACTGATTCCTTTTAAAGGTGACGTCATTAAGGAGGTGTCTAAAGTTATAACGTTTTAGCAGGTTCAAAAATTCGTTACGTTGTTTACTGTCCACCAGCATGTAAATATTAAAGTCGCCAGATATTATGGCCATTTTATTGAAAACGTGCTCCAATAGTAACTGACATTGTTTCATAAATACTTCGAAATTGGTGTCCTGAGGACTCCTATAACAGCAAAAGATATAAGTATTAGTGGCTAAATCTCTTACTCCACAGATTTCAAAACCTTCCTCAACATACAATTTTTCACAAACATCAATTTTCTCGGTCTTTCTATTTTCCAGGCTCATTATAAGTGTTCTACCTCTCTTTTTTAACGTTCTTGTGTTGTGCGATGACAATATATAATTTTCCAAATGAACAGACTGTATTGAATTCTTATAAAGAAAATGTTCACTTACACAAACGAAATGTACACTATCATCTCTACTATCCAGGTAAATTTCAAGGTCGTTTACCTTAAAATTCGATAAACCGCACACATTTTGATGAAGAATAATCAACATATCCTTGCTACATTTAGTCACGAAAAAAATGTTCATTTTCGGAGATCTCTGTTTGTAACGCAAGGAAGGGAAGTGATGATTTCTAACAATTTGCAAACCCCGGGGATTTCGGTGCACGATTGTTTTGACACAAGGCCGACACTCGACAGTAGGCGTCAAATCATGCGTTCACCGAAAATCCTGTAGTATGTGATTTAATTGGTCGACTCCGCCCAGGCACGTGTCAGTAGAAAGAAACGCACGCTAAAAACACAAAACGATATAACACAAAACACGTAGACGTCTACATAATATGTAATATTATTAAGTATCACTTACATATATTGAATACATATATATTTGACATTGTCACATTAACGATCTTCTAGAAAGTTTAAGAAAGCAAACCGGTCACATCTCAATTACTGCAAACTTTTGTAATAGGAACAATGATAATATGGAGACGTTAGATTCTGACGTCACTGTCAAAATATTGCGACAGCTATAACAATATATCCTCAAAATGAAACGGGCCATGTCAGCTGTGACAAGACAAGTGACTCAATTTCATACAGAAGGTCGAACTTCAGCGATCTCACGTACAACTTTCTTAATACTCGTACTTTCTACATTTCATGCCGTTATTAATCTCTGAAATGATTGAATAACTTTTAAGGTAATATATTACCTGGTAATGCGAACTGAGGTCTTCATTATCTTAGTTTCTTTTGTTTTCAGATCGGAATTGGCTTTACCGTTTTTTGGAAACTTTAGGTCAAACAGAAGATATTGAATCTTTGTCTTATTATAATTTGAGAAAGACAACAGAGCTGTTTCATGTCCATGTTTTAATGTTTCAGCAGGGGTTTTACTAGATTAGTAATTAATATTGTTCTGCATTTATATAATTCAAAATAACATAACTATGATACGCGAGTCTGTCGCGCGACATAGGTACCAGCACCTCTAGCATAACTGTCATACGCGACTATTTCTCGCGCGAGATAATTACCCGTCTCTTTCTGTACAGTAATGTGAGAGAGTGACGGGTAGCGCTATGTCGCGCGACAAGAGTCGCGAAGCATCGTTGTGCTCGACCGGCTGATGTTGAGTCCGCGACAAGCTAAGTCGCGTTAAGACATGCTAGCGGGCCTATGATGGTTGCTTTTAGCACGCGATAAATAAATGACAAAGCATCCTGTCACACTCACATTTTGTCAAAACGTGAGTAGATAGTAAATCTTTAGAAAAACAAACCTATGAACAAATAGTAGAATTTTATTACATGAGTAAAAAGGATTGCTGGTGATTGATTACACACATAGTATATTGACCTATTTGTAGAATTTCTGGAAATATTTTCCTCATTTCCCAAATTTCCCAAGGAAAGTTCCCGGAAATTTACGGAAGCGACTCATTTGTGATGTCGTATTTCTTTCAATATAATATTATTACTTTTTATACATCATTTAGTATACGAAAAACATATTACGAAAAAAATGTGGTATTTCCACATTAAAACAGAATCCATAAAAGATTATATTAAAAAGAAAGCATAATATTTTATACCTACACAAAGTTTTTTATACCTTATAGTTACGTATACAACCAGTGAATCCGTATCTATGTTTTTGGCTTAATCGGTAATCTACCCAATAACTAAGTCCTAATTGCTATCTATAATAATTAACGGAAAGGGCCTCCTAAATAGACCCTCGACGTTTAGGAGCGTCGAGTTTCTACTGTATTAATCCTTAAGCAAATTGTTATAAGTATCCGATATCCAATATACTGTTACCCTTCTTAATTATATTCATAAATTGTTTTCCATTTCCACCAGCTTTCCAAATTGGTAGTCACTGCATCGAATTAGTTTAAGACACTATTTGGAGACTGATCACAACTTAAGGAGTTACTTTGAGTCTGGCAGAGGTTAACGCAATCCATAACTATATTTAATAGACAAGAAGGTGCAACTATTTCGCCTGTGTAAAACTTTTTTCCCAACCGTAGTCAGGTAAAAACCAGTCTATCTTTGTCTATCCCTTTATCAAAATCCGTTCAGCCGTTTCAGCGCGATGAGCGGACAAAATGTTTGGTATCAACAGATGGCGCTATGAGACTCGCAACAAATTATGCATCGCGCTGTCTCGCCGAAAGCGTCGGCGAAAATGTACAGCCGCCATTAGATTGAACTTATAGCATCAATTACCTTTCTGAAAAACTAATTTATATTTCCCATCTGTAACGTTTCGCTAAATTTTCATTTGTCCAGAAACCATTTTCTTCCAAAACTGTTATTTTTTCAGAATAATTATAAAACAAACCTAACCTTTAGGGTTCTTTAAAACGATGTTTATAAAATCCTGAAAATATTACGGGTTACAGGAAAAAAATACTTTAGGATTCGGACTAATGAAAATTTGGCGAAACATTACAGATGGGAAACAATGTTTCGGAGGTCAATTGAAATAGCTTTATGGTTATCAGGATTCTAAATGGACAAAATATTTTACAAATGCTTACAATGAAGGTTCAGGCAGGATTCGAGCCTATTTATTATTAATTTGGGTGTAGCACATCGTTACTATCGATTCTCAACATAGTTTGAGACGATATGGTGCCGATTATGAAGTCTGAATCTTTACGGTAGATGGCGCTACGATGCCACCCTAAGCAGTGCCCCCCATCTGTACCGTGGGAACCCAGAACGATACCTACACGTCGCCTGTCGTGGCCGACACGCTTAGCCAGTCGGTTGCCACACGCGCTCACGGCCGGACGCCGCCGGTCGCGCTATAAAATCACCAAAAAAATGGCTTCGTCGCGAATGAGACCAACGCGCTGCAGTGTTGCGGGGTGTAAAAACATAAAAGCAACAGACATTTATCCTTTTTTTCTTTGCCGACAGACGATGAAATGTTACTAAAAATTTTATTTAGTAAGTACCTACTGTCATCGGGATATAGGTAATTAGGTTACTTAGGTACCTACACAGAGAGTTGTTTTTGTTTCAGGTTTCTGGTATGTTCAGATAGAATAGGTAGGTAAGATTCCGATATATGTACCTACTCGGAAATTAAAACGATTTTGATGGTGTGCCGCAGCGCATGTGAATACCTATTTCTAGTAGGTACCTAATGATAATTAAATTTGACTAATAAATTTAAATAAATCGATCGTATTTTCATTTATCTTGACTTTTTATAAAATCGTTTCTAAGCGGTGTCAACCCTAGCCTCGTTTTGCCGGCACGTGCGGCCAACGACCCGCGCGTTCAAGGTCGCTCCATTGTTAAATTGAGTAGGCATGAAAAGCAGTAGGTATTTGCCTTTTTATTCAGACATGGGTATCTGTTCGAAGAACTATTATATTAATCTGGAGGAGCTAATAAAACTAAATTTATAAATGTTGAGAGAGGGCAAAGATGCTTACTTAAGGTTATGTTTTTCAAACCCTATCGATTCCCCACTACTGAACTTTATAATTCATGTGATCTTTTATCTATGAGAAAACTCTACATCATCTTTTCGATACTAAAACTACATAAAACGTTGCAGTACTTACCATCAATATCATCCCGAAGAAGGAAACACGTAGTGGCACCTGTGCCCTTAACCAGATCTAAATTTGCTAAGAGGCAATTCTCAACTCTTTCTGCCCAACTTTATAATAAATTAAATAAAAAAATCTCTATATATCATTTAGATCTCTATAACTGTAAAAAAACAATAAGTAAATTCTTGAAAGATATTAACTACGATGAGACTGAGGAACTTTTGAACTTTGAATTTTGAACTATAATCTCACACCTCAACAAACAAAAAATTCATACATACCTACTCATATAAACATACACCTACGAAAAAATTTCAACTGTAAGACTAAGTGTAATGTAAGTTGTAAAAGTAAGAATAAAAATTTCAATCTTTTGTCGCTTATTTCTAAGTTTTAGACTAGAATTGTTATTAGTTTTTAAGTTTTGGTATAAACTTATTTATATTTTGTTTTACTAAATGTTATACCATTATGTAATAATGGAAGAGCGGGGTCTCCTGACACAAGTGAATTTGTCACTTACTAGGAGATTCCAACCTACTCTTGTAAACCCCTAATATGTATAACTGAATAAATATTTTTCATTTTTTTCATTTTCATTTTCAATCTGTGCCCTAAGGCACGTAGAAGCAACTGGTTGAAAAATTCAATGGCTCTGGCATCAGGTTCGGTGGTCCAGTTGGTAGGACGCCCGTGTTGGTCCGGAAAACCGTTGGAGACGCAGGTTCGAATCCTGTTTGAACCGTTAAAATTTTCAACTTTTCGCTTCATTGTAAACATTTGGTTTACGTTAGCAGACGTTACTGCATTGATAAAAAATAAATATTTTACAGTTATTTAGGTGGGTAAAACGAAGTCAATATACACAAAAACATACACGTTCGCCTTTGAGCCGTGTGATTGCAGTTCCGTAAATCAAATATTTATTTAAAGAGGCAATAGACTTTGCTGTCACCTATCTTATCAAGATGAAAATTACTAATACAAACAGAACGCTGTGCACTCGAGCTAAGACAGCTCGTGCATGGAAAATTCTGCAGTTAAATAATGTTCAAATCAAATTCATTTATTAATACAAAATAAATTCCAAGGAATACAACTTAAAATACTTAAAAAATTAAACTAAACTCGAACATAATAAACTGACATAATAAATGTTCAAATTGACTTCAACTGGACAAGCATATACATAGTCAATGATGTTTTATAAGATGATACGTTCGTTATACACTAACATGACTGCTGTAATATTTATTTCTCAGCACGTTTAGCATATCTTGACGCAACTTCGCTTGTCGCGCGACAAAGGATCACCTGTCTTCAGTGGCTGGGTCACAATTGTGACCAGAAATTCGTAGGTATATTTCGTGACCCGCGGCGCGGAGTGAATCCCCCTTGCTCATATTAAGTGTTTCACTTTTTGAGCGCTAGTAACCTATCTACTCGTACTTATAAAATATCTTTGCTAATAGTTATAAATTTTGGTTTTCATCATCAGACCCTGACCACACTAGGATATTATTTTTGTCAAAACAAATTAATGTGCCAAACACGATGAGTTTTTTAGGATATACCATGGTCACCTTCCTTCATCATCGTCAGACCCTGGACACCTACCACACTAATGAATAACTAAGAAGATCGAAATAAGAAGGACAGGAGCTTATGTAAAAAACAATCTTTCGGTGAACCGTTCAGGATATAGCGATACGTTCCCACAGAAAAAACAAACAACAGCGCCTAGAAAAGTATTATAGCAAAGTTAACGGCAGCGAATGCGTAAAAGCATGAAAATTGGCTAATGTAATTCCATTTACAAGGTTACACCAAATAGAGATTTCCCCATAACAATATTATACCGCTGACACGGCCCTCAATCATCATTTATCTAATCAACAAAATGTTGCTGTAAAGTTTAATAATTCAATCATAAACCCGGACGACAATGTTTTGGTACCGCCGTTTTATGTCCTTTTTAGTGCTTCTGCAGACTGCGAGGTATAAAATTACCCTAAGTTCAACTCTGAAGTATGTAATAAGAGTAATAAGATAGTGGAAGCTATTTTGAGTGCAACAGCAAGACCTAAGCAGTAGTATGGTGAATGCGCTTGGCATTTAAAAAACAAAAACCGGCCAAGAGCATGTCGGGCCACGCTCAGTCTAGGGTTTCATAGTTGCCCATCCTTCACAATAGACGGGCTTAAAACAGCGGTTTTAAGCTCGAGGTTTAAATTACGAGAAAGATATCAAGCTCTATAAAAAGGTCGTAAACGCCAAAGTAAAAAAACATTGTTAGTGCCTATAATATTTGAGGATTTCCCTGGGATTCCATCATCAGATCCTGCCTTGGTGACAAGGGGACTACCTCACGAACGCACTATAAAGAATATGACTAAAAGTCTTAACGTGTACAAAACCTACAAAGCCTACCTATAATACATGTATTTTTTAAGAATTATCATCTAACTCTAAACCATTAAGGAGTTGTACCTTCCATCATCAGCTCAGCACGATGAGATGATGACTACCATATGCAAATACTTAAATAAGTTTAGAAAATATATGAAAAACATTATGAGTGCCTATAAAATTTGAGTGTTGCCCTCGATTTCCCTGGGATCCCATCATCAGATCACAACTCGGTTATAATGGGACCATCTCAGGAGTATACCTACTTTTTCAGTTGAATTTTTTTTTTAAATCGGTCCACAATTGTCGGAGTAAGAGTAAGTAATCGGTGAACATACATAAAAAACACGTACAGTCGAACATAGAACATCCTCCTTTTTTGGAAGTCGATTATAAATACAATACTAAACAACGCAAAAGAGCTAGCGAAACGGCTCATCGACACCACTTGTGACCAAAGGGCTGGCAGCTTCCTCGCTCAGCGTCTTAGTATAGCAATACAGCGAAGTAATGCTGCCAGCGCCTTTGGTACAATGCCACGGGGGCCATTTTTAGACTTAGTTTAGATTTAGTTTTAGATTTAGATAAGACTTATTTTAATTGGTTATTGCTTATTTTGTTCTGTTATATTTTGAATAAAGTAACAACGCAAATGACAAAAAGGTTTAAAAGGTTTAAATTCAAGCAAAGCAATCGTTTTAGAACGACCAACACATATTACACATCATAGATATAGTATAGTAGTTATAGATTTGCCACAGAGCGACCAGGCGTAAGAGAAAGACATATAATGACGTCAAAATGTGGGGTTGCCATGGTCGCAAAAAAAAACCCCATAAAAAGTGGTTAGAGAGAAACGTTCCAAGTACTCGAATTCACATTTATTTATTTTTTACTCATTTTCCGATAACATCAAATAAAGATTAAAGGATAAAAAAATGATGTACTCCCTTTTTATATTTTTGAAAATATTTCAATTAACGATTAAAAATCTATTTGTTCCTCATTTTTAAAGACCATAGGCGAAAGGTAAATAATTGGTCACAGAGCAGTAAAGTCGGACTATCACTAAGGCGGGTTTAGTATGAAAATTGTAGTGCTGTTCTTTTATAGGCTACGACTGTCAATTTTCCACAAGGTGTCGTCATTTGAGTGCTGATTGATTTGAGTCTTAGACGACGCTGCTTTCACCTTTATCTTTAGTATTTTCAAAACTAGTCCGTATAATCAAATAAAAATAATATACTTGGGTTCTCTGATAATAAAAATAATGAAATTAGTTTAAACTTTAAATAATATGTATTTACAACAATTGTTTCTAAGCAAAATTTTTGATTTGCTCTTGAATACTGTAGAATTTTTCTGGCCAGTACTAAAAAAATAGGATGAAACTTCTTCTTTCTTCTTTTTCTTCTATTCTACTCAGGATACTTTAAATCCATCGTGACAGTCCACGTTCATGGACGCACCGCCTTATTGGGACATTCTGTAACAAAGCAAAATTAAATAGTAAAATTGTAAATGACATAAGTACCTAGATAGGATATCACCAATACTAGTTGCGAAAATATAATTTTTCTCAGGCCTTGCTATTAATTTTTTACACGGTTCTTTCTCTGTCGGAATCGGAGAACTGAAAATATCAATTTGCTATAGATTCCCCAAATATGGGGGTAATTTTTATTTTATATCTAGGCATCCCCAAATTGGATTATAAACCGACTGATTTATTTAGACGTCTATGTTAGCTGGCTTCTATCGTAGATTTATGCTACGCAATTTGACCGATTTGCAATATTTACATGTCAAAATGCTCCGAGTTATTTTGAAAATAATTTAGAGATTTTTCCTATTTTATCAAGTTTTTTCATGATATAACTAATGATTTAACTTTGTAACTTGATTCTTGTGACATTTGAGAAAGAAATAGGTGATCAAAACACTAAAAAACTTGTACTTACGCATGAAATGTAACATTCGCTTCTTTTCGTAAGCTGTTGCTTTTACAAATATCTCAGTGTCAATCTACTTACAGTAAACGGCGATAAAGAATGCACATCGGCAATCATCGCATTTCCGAATACAACCGAATGCTAATTTCCATGTACATCAATTATTAGATTAATCGTTCATCAGAATTTGAATTTAGAACTAAGTACTTTATTGTTGTTTTGTTTTGATTTCACGTGGAATATATAGAGCTGTAAAACTCGATGTAATTATATATAGTTATTGCTATAATGTTCTTGTTGGGGAAAAAATCCTAAAAGGGGTTGACTGAGCATTAGCAACTGATGTTATACTACTAGGATACTTAAATGTGGGTTTAAAGATCGACAAAAAGTGTAATTACTTACATTAACATTCTCATGTTTTTTAAATTGGTCGGCTTCTGTTACTAAATATTTATAAACATAATTTCGCGTGACTGGCAAAGTAACGGCTTACCTTTTTTCCCTATAGATGCCATAGTACAAATTTAATATTGTGTAAGTTTTATCAACTCTATATATATATTGACTTGGATATGCGACTGCACTCTCTCGCATTTGAACCACGACTGACAAAACAAACGTCATGGTGTGTGCGACACAGATAACGCTATACGAAGTCGAAATTAGCCGATTGCCTCTTTCCAAAGATCGATGTGCAAACTTTATCGCCGTTTACTGTACGTTTTCAAGAGTAGTGACAGAAATTTTAGTGAGTTTTGGTACTTTCGGTTGTCGCCAGGAAGTGAAATGTTTTTTACAGGTAAGTATAATTTTTGTCTACTCTGGTAAAACCACGAGAAAAACTAATGACAATCCATGGTCATGTAATAAATTAAGAAATATATATTATTATTAACTAATGACAATTCGGTGAATCCATGCTGAAATATTAGAACATGAAACAGCTGTATTTCTCAAATCAAATGAAACTACTACATAATAAATAAATGATGTCAAATAAAAACAAAGATTCAATCGTTTCATAATAAGAAGAACGATCTAGAAGGTACTAAATCGATAAAAATTACCTCATGAGAAGTCAGCTTTATAAACTATTTCATTTAAAAATCTACTTCACTGTCTTGCTAGATATCCTTTGAATGTCTAAACTGGCGAGCTAAAGCAAAAAATATATTTTTTACAATGCCGTAACGGACTTCGTTTAATATTTAATTACAATTTCAACAACAAAACAACTATCCACCATTGCGCGGAATTGCAATTCCAATGCGGCAAATCATAACCGAGTATGTGTATTAAGTTAATTCTTATTATGTTAATATCATTTATATAAGAGGAGGCTGTTATCCGTTTAAATCAATTCATGAAAATATTGTCAGGAACACGTTAATCGGCGGCTTAATACAATTTTCTACAAATTGCTTGGAAATGTTCCCATTAATGTAGTAAAAATAGACCGCGTTATCCTTCGTTATTGCCATAATACATAATTAAAATTAAATATAGGTATTTATATATATATTATTGGCCGTGGCCGGGAGATTATACTACACGATTGAGTAAAGAATACACCTTCCGTATATGACGTCTCATACAAATGAGGGTCTACATCAATTTAGCTGGCTACAAACCAGCTGTTCATTATTTCACAGGCATTTTACTTTTAATTTTTTTAAACACTGAAAATTCACCATACATCTAATTGTCCAATAGACAAGTATCAAAAACTGAGTTTAAAAAATAAGAACTAGTTAGTACCTATAAACTTTTTAATTGTTCTCTGCGTTTAGTCTTCGCACTGACTCGGCTCTGCTACTGTCAATGTAGGTATTTTAAATGTCAACAAATTTCGAATATCGGACAAACAATTTAAATAAGTCTACTATTTCATGTCTATGGCGGACGGCGTTTTTGTGTGTTCATGAAATTTTCATTTCAAAATAATAAATACCCGCTTTTCTGCTCATTAAAAATACAAATTCTTTGAAAAAAAGGAAACACAGACGTGGCTATTACAAGTCGAATTTAAGAAGCAGTGTAAAATTTGTAGCCATATATATATATGCATTTCGAACATACTGAAGTCATTTCGAATTATCCGTCTGACCAAACCAGAACGTTCAAACATAGCCTAACAAGACACTTTCGACGGCTCCGACGCGGTCCAACAGCGTCAGGCCACCCGCCGATAATGCAGAAAAATTGCAAGGTCTCGTGTGCGCCGGGGGCTGCGCCCCGAAGTGAATGACATACAGTTTGACTTTGAAGTTTCTTTATAGACGTTTCAGTTTGTTATTATTTTATTATTATTGTTCTCTAGGTAAATTTTTATAGTGTTTTATGATGTAATTCCCACTGCGGCGATTATTATGAGCAGTCCTTGTAGAGCTGCGTGCCCATACTGTCCAGGTTCTCAAAAACAATACGTAGCACCCCGTGGTCTCAGTATTCACATTAGTCGCGTGCACAAAGATGTCCTTAATGTCAACACCGCATCACAAACGCCACCGAGCTCTGTGTCACATACGTCGCAAAGCCAAGTGGTAAAGTTAGAGGATCTGCCACGCCTGAAATCCAATGTACCTGTTCTAAGGCACATACCAAAGGGAGCACGGAATCTTGCCGCAGGTAAGCTGTGCGACGTAATAGGCGACTGTTTACGTACTAACAGTGCTGAGGATTGGTTCGCCTTACTTTCCTTTTCGTATACGGCCCTAAGAGTTCCCGAAAATAAGACAGACCGATCCCTAACTTCTAAGGTAAAAGAAAACATTATAAACAGTAGTCTATACTATCCCGAAGATCCTTTAACCTTTAAAAACAATAGTATATATCGTGCAATTGAGGCGAAAGTGCATGACGGTGATCTAAGGGGTGCCGTTCGTCGTCTGCTTTCTGATGCTTCACTTGCACCTAATAACGATAATACTCTGAGCTCCTTAAAAGATAAACATCCATCTCCCTCTAGACCACTGTTGTTTCCCCCAGAACCAGACCGAAATAATGTCTTTCTCACAGTAACTCCTACAGAGGTAGCCCGTGCGATAGGGTCATTTTATAATGGCTCTGCATCGGGAGTTGACGGTTTACGCCCGCAACACCTGAAAGAGCTGATATCCCCTTCTACAGGAAGTAATGGTCCCCGCCTCTTAGAATCCCTTACTAATCTGTGCAATTTTTTGCTAAAGGGTATGCTTAATTTGGAAGTTAGACCTTACTTATACGGCGCATCCCTTTGTGCCCTTTCAAAGAAGGACGGCGGCGTAAGGCCAATAGCCGTGGGCAATACCATTCGCCGCCTGGTTGGAAAGTTAGGTTGCCATGCAGTTAGGGACTCAATGTCAGAGCACCTTCAACCACAACAGATTGGCTTTGGTACAACAAGGGGCTGCGAGGCGGCAATACACGCCACTCGTTCATTTGTTATGACACATAATAATTCAAATTCAGTCGTTGTAAAGCTAGATTTAAAAAATGCTTTTAACAGCGTCGAAAGAGATATCATGCTAAACGAGGTTTTAGATAACGTGCCGTCTCTCTACCCCTTTTTGTATCAATGTTATTCTAGTAGCACCAATCTATACCTCAAACAGAACCTAATATCATCGCAAGTCGGAGCTCAGCAGGGTGATCCTTTAGGTCCTCTAGTGTTCTGTCTGTCAATACAAAAGGCCATCGTTACATTGAGCTCGCCTCTCAATGTGTGGTACCTTGACGATGGTACAATCGGTGGAAGACCAGAAACAGTAATAGAGGACCTGAAGAGACTCATCCCTGTTTTGAAAGAGGTGGGTTTAGAAGTTAACCCAACCAAATGCGAGCTTTATAGTTGCGGTCCTATATCAGACTCTTCATTGACAGAATTAAAACAGCTTTTACCGGGAATTAGGCCCATAAACAAAGAAACCTTTTCCTTACTTGGTGCTCCTATATTCCCTGATGGAGTCAAGGCTGCTCTGCAGTTAAAAAAAGATGCTCTAGTCGGAGTTCGTGAACATCTCACTAAAATGTCATCCCATGTCTCGATAACCCTACTACGAAATTGTTTTGCAACACCCCGGATGACTTATATCCTCAGGACTACTCCACTCTGGTTACATATGGATGAAGTAAAAGAAATAGACCTAGAACTTAAATTAACTTTAGAGATTATTTTAAATGTGGGGTTAAGTCAGTCACAGTGGGTTCAGGCTACACTTCCCATACGTTATGGAGGGCTAGGCATCCGTCGCGTCCAGGATGTCGGGATTATTGCGTATCTTGCGTCGTCACACGGAACAGGAGATCTTGTCACTAGTATATTATGTTCTGACGGTGGCAACGTCTCAGTTCCTTTTATGACGGAGGCTCTGACAAAATGGTCCATGGTTTTCCCAGACGGCGAGCTGCCCGAAAACCCTACCATCCAAAGGCAGTGGGATGACATATTTAGCAAACATATTTACGATTCCCTCGTGGAAAGTGCTCTGGAGGCTGACTTGGCACGCCTTAAGGCACTCGTACAGCCAGAGTCAGGGGCATGGTTGCACGCCTTGCCATCGCCTCAACTTGGCACCCTGTTAGACAACGATACTTTGAGAATAGCAGCGGCGCTCAGGTTAGGCGCAAAAGTATGCGAAGCTCATCGTTGTCGCTGTGGAGTAACTGTAGAAGAAAACGGCCATCACGGCCTCAGCTGTCAAAGGTGCGCCGGTCGGTTCCCAAGGCATCACTCAATTAACGAAATCATCCGACGCGCCATGGTTTCAGTTAATGTGCCTTGTATCTTGGAGCCACCAGGTTTAAGCCGCACAGACGGTAAGAGACCGGATGGGCTAACTCTTATACCTTGGCGCAGGGGACGCTGCCTCCTATGGGATGCCACATGTGTCAGTACATTTGCTGCATCCCATTTGAGACAAACTTGTCGGTATGCAGGCTCCGCGGCGGAAAATGCTGCGAAATTAAAGCACACCAAGTACTCCGCTCTAGAGTCAGCATACGAGTTTGTGCCAGTCGCTGTGGAGACAGCAGGACCATGGAGTGTTGAAGGCCGCAATTTGTTTAGGGAGCTTGGACGACGACTAAGGGACAGGGGCTGCGATCCCCGCTCTGGCTCCTATCTGGTTCAGCAGGTCTCCATAGCTATTCAGCGGGGCAACGCTGCTGGTATTATGGGGACCTTTGAGCCAGGTATAATGCAGGGCGGGCTCTTTTAGGTTAGATTAGTTTAAGTTAGGTTATTCTTTATCAGACTTGTACATATTTATAACTTAGTTTTTTTTTTTAATATTCTGGTGTATTAGTTACCTTATTTTAAATTTAAATAATAATAATATATAAAATAATAATATTAATACTAATATTTTTTAATTTTAGTTTTAATCCCATAAATTTGTTATTTTATATGTTTTATTTTTGACCCATAATTAATGTTTTAAGTATTTTAATAATAATTTTATATGCGGTTAATTTATTTTCATAATTCTTAATTATTTATTAGAGACTTCTCACGAAAGTTTTCATTTTAATAATATAGTGGTATTTAATGAGTGAGTTGAAAATTAATAAGTTTACCAAACGTAAATAAATAAAAAATTAAACAGAAATGATTGTGTCCAAATCAATATAAAAGTTATTTTGAACTTATGATCTTCTCCGAATGATAAATATGGTTATGGTTTCTAAAAAATCAGTGCGTTTAGAAGTTGTTGATTTAACTAAAATTAATAATTATGCCCATATTTTTTATTATTGTGTTTTCTTATAATTTTAACTTAATATATTTTGTTTCAAATCAAACATGATTCGGATCTGAAATGTTATGCCTATTCCTAAAAAAAATAAGTACCAAATTAATAAAAACATGGATAATAATATATTTTAGTAAGTACAGAACAATAACCGATCTTAATCAAGGTCTATGACGCTACGCTGACAATACGCGGCTATATCGCTGTCAAACTCTTGGGTTGCCAGCGCCCAAAGTACGTTCCGAAAAAACGTTCTAACAATCGGCCATCCTGAAGAAACCTTCGTCCACGAAGGCCATCTTCAACTTGACCAACAGCATCAGCACGCTCCTCTCAGCAAGCTGCCCTCGCATCAGTCGTAGCGGACTCCTTCTCTGCTCGTCATCTTGGCTCTGCGAGTAGACCAAAGACATATTTAGGGGAACCGTTACAACCGGCTTGAGGCGTACTTGGGCTACGATATATTTACTTTATTCTGATTCAAAAGGATTTCAATTAGAGATGGAATTGTGTTGACATGTATCTAACGTACATTATTCTACCCAAATTATATCATAATTTGACATCACCAATTTGTCTGATACAATGACTAATCAGTTATGATGTCATTGCATTTTTTTTTATATTAATTTCACAATTACAACTCTGATCTCTCATTTGCCCAAAGATTAACTGGAAGAAATCCCTTATAGGGATAAGTTCGCCTTTGTACATATCATCCGTTTAATGTCCTTGCTAATTGCTATTTATATATGTTTTTTTTTAAACGTACAATAAAGAGCTTACATACAAACATACAACTCTGCAATTGTACGGTATAAATACTAGGATGAATTGACATCAATCGAATCCACCAAAGTGAAGTTCATTTGCGCAGCCGACACTGTTATTCTGAAAAACCGTATACTCATTCACCCAGGTCGATTCCCTATCAGGTATGGAACGAACTCACAGTTTAATCCAGTATAGTAAAGGCGACTTCCACTCGCATAATCAGCCTTGGGTGACTCGCTTTCAATCCACCAAGACGTGCAGAAACAGCTCATGCAGTCTGCCACAGCAGTTCGTAGCAGCTCTCGCGTAGCTACAGCTCATGGAAACAAAAGACATTTAATGTACCTATATTCATTGCTGGAACAGACAGTTCGGCTGAGATTAAAGGTTCTTCATCTACAGTCTGCACTACATTGAATATTGGTTCTGGATTAGCAGTTTGGCATATTAGTTGAGTTGATAAATGAGATTAATATATACATCAATGACAGACTAATTCATGTATTCGTACTTCTATTGCAGTAATAACTAGTATATATTCGCTTCCAACGGGATTTAATATTACATCGTACATCAGCTTGGTATTATGGTGTCTGTCTGTCTCTCGCCGACACAATAACATCATCTGTGCATACTCAAGGTGGAGAGAAATACAAACTCGTAGTGTGGTTCGACACAAGCGTTACTGTGCCACAACTTCAAAAGCTCGCGTCATGTCTCCTCTACGTCAAAAACTACCGGCCTCCATATCTACGAAACCATCTAAGAACGCACATCGCCATCAAATTACTGATAAATACGTAAATTAACAACTGAAACGTAAGCCGAAACACAATCCTATTGTCGTCATGCTCGATCTCATTTCGCTCCTACTTCAATTCTTACCGACGACCTTTCTCGTGATGCTAGACGTGGCGTTATTGTCATAATACACAGAACTTAGATCAATATGCATATAAATAAAATAAACCACATTTAAAATTATTGTTTGGTCACATATTTGAAATACGTAGGTACTTGAAGTTCATAGTAATGTGCCTCAGTGTTCATAATTAGTGGCAACGAGTCTGACCAGATTATGCCTTAACAGTCAGGGTTGACTTACCACCAAAATTATATTTTATGTTAGATCATATGAAGCGAGTAGGTATAAGGATTGGCCTTGCCATTAACAAGTCTAAAACCAAGATCATGGTGGAAGATCGCACGAACCAGTTAGAGCTCAGCGCGACACTGAATCTACAATATATAAACAACTTTTATACCTGAGCTCTACCATATGCAATAATGCCTCGTGTGAGCAAGACATGGGTACGCAAACGTATCGGCATAGCAAAGAGCGCGATGACCCGCAATTACCCGATTCAGCAAGATATGGGCAGACAGATCGATCTCGCTTAAGACCAAAATCGGCCTAGTAAGGACACTGGTGTTTTCAATCTTCCTGTATGGCACCGAACATGGACCCTCAAAAAATAGCTCACGCATTGACGGCCCGCCGCACCAATGCATCCATCCTTCAGGATTTGGAAATCACAATGAGACTGTCCAGCATCTGCCTCCGTAGAATCCTTGAGTTCTTCGGTCATGTAGCCACGAAGAAAAATGTCAACTTGGAAAAGCTCTTAGTGACAGGAAAGATTTAAGGAGAAGATCACGAGGCAGGAGTCGCATGCGCTGGACCGATCAGATTCGAGACACAACAGTCACCAAGTTTCCCGACGCCATGCGGTCTGCAGGAAATGGAAATAAGTGGAGAGCGATCGTCCGAAGAGTGATTAATAGAGGCCATGACATGACCCACCCTCAGCAATGAGAAATATGATACAAAGAAGATGAAGAATTCAAACAATATTGAAGTCTACTAAACACAAACAGTTAAATATATTAGCATTAGTACACAAAACAGCAATGTTATTTTTAGATATTGAAATGTACATCTTTTTTTAACTAGCTACCTAAATCAAATACTCAGTAATAACATTCGCTATCTTAAAACAAGAAGTTTGCAACCAGGTTGCCTAATATAATTAAGTAGAATAAAAATTAAAGTAAGAACATGACTAACTACATGCAATCATGTATGTCGCATCAACATATTCATGCCACGTTAGTAACAACTTTCTGACTGAAAACGAAAAGATTAAATAGTTACATTGACAGTACACAGGTAGGAAATCACACTTGTTAATATTACGTTCGGCCATCCGCAACTAATTGAATGACCCCATTCAATATTTTTGAAACAAGAACCAAGGCTATGGTAGGTCGCAGCTCCACTCACTTGCTTCGAAATTAGACTTGCACTCTATTTATATAATAAAGAGTTATATGTTGTGGTTGCAACTGCCTGAGGCAGGCCACCGTCTTACCATCTTTGTCCAGGGTAGGTACTTTTACCGGGTCTAGCGAACGCCGACGAATACTTCGTGTTATCTTGCCCGGTGCGCTCGCAGGGCGAATCCGCCTTCGGTGTGTAGCCATCGTGTTGTGGAAGGGACTCACGAGGTACAGCAGCATCTCATGTCTTTCATTATGCTTGTTACCGCGTACATGCGCAGGATGTATCGGCCTCAGGCAAGCTTAGTGAAGTAAATTACCGCGTACACGCACTGGGTGTATCGGCCTCAGCTGAATGTGGAGACTGATTACCGCGTACACACGAGGTGTATCGGCCTCAGCAAACTCAGTAGAGTTAAGTTTGAAGTTATCCGGTGAGTATTCATTGTCGTCTCGTTGCCGCGTACACGCACAGGGTGTATCGGCCTCAGCAGCCGAACTGTGGTCGGGTGAGTCGTCTTGTTGCCGCGTACACACGCAGGGTGTATCGGCCCCAGCAGCCGAACAGTGGTCGGGTCAGTCATCTTGTTGCCGCGTACACACGCAGGGTGTATCGGCCTCCAGAATACTAGAAACAGACACAGAACACCAGAACAGTTTTGGTATGCATATCACACTAAGCCTGTAATTTACAGGCAATGGAATCAAACTGAACATTACCATTTAACCAATAGCTTTCATATTAGTCCACAGCACCTCTAGCATAACCGTCATATGCGACTATTTCTCGGGCGAGACAATCACCCGCCTCTATCTGTACAATAATGTGAGAGAGTGACGGGTAGCGCTATCTCGCGCGACAAGAGTCGCGAAGCATAGTTGTGCTAGACGGGCTGGTCTCAGATCACTTTATCAAAAAGCTAAAAAGTAGTATGAGAATGCTTTCTCACTGCTGCTTTAACTTTTAAGGCCGTTCCCTGAGCCAGAACCCCGAGCCCCTCCTCAGGCCACCCGTCCCTGTCACATCACAGTCACATTTCAAAAGAGTGACGGAGACAGAGCTTGCGGGTCGTAAGGCGATATCTTTTTTCGTAAGAATTTGTCGATGATTATTTATTTTAAAAATATTGGCTTCAATTATTGAAATTCGGAAGCTGTAAAATTACTATTTTAGTTATGATTGATTTTTCTCCTTTTTTTGTTTCATAGTGTCACGTAGAAAAAAAACAAGTAAAGTTGGAGTAAAAATTCGAATTGGAGGTTACTTTGGGAATTAATTGTATCGAGCGAAGTGTTATGAATCGTGTATCGAATGCTGTGTTATTAAAGATAATATAATCAAGAATGATATATATTTTTCCCTCGTTTACTAATATCAACGTTTCGTAGAAAAATAGGATAATTTTTGGGGTATTTTTGCAAATCTGGCTCAGGGAACGGCCTTAATTTGAACTGCTTTTCCCAAAATTTTACTAAACGGACTATATATTCTCAAATAGGTACTTCTATTACTCTATATCATCCACTGATATCCTTACAAGGTCATCGATCTAGCCCGAAAGGGAACCGACAGAAGATAAGTGTGGTCATGTTTACACTAGAACTCTCAGGCAACCTTCTCAAAACCTTAGTGTTGAGTTTCTTTCGGCGTTTCTTCTCAACAGTGGTCTCCTCTTGTGAAATGCCGGTAGACTCAGAAATGTAAAGGTGCCCTTGTGTCCTACTTGCAGAATAAAGTTCATTATTTCATTATTATTTCATACCTATTTATTATTCATTATTTATATCAATGATTTGCCACAAGCAATCGAGTACCCCATGGTTCTCTTTGCGGATGACAGCACCATACTGTTCGCTTGTAAAGATCCAGCAACTTATGAATATGATATATGCAAGACATTGGAAACAGTAATTCATTGGTTAACTAATAATAATTTAAAAATTAATTTAGATAAAACTAAGATAATGCCATTTTAAAATAGACAAGATTTTCCATATAATTTAAATATCACTACATAGTATAAAACAAAGTCGCTTTCTCTGTCCCTATGTCCCTTTGTATGCTTAAATCTTTAAAACTACGCAACGGATTTTGATGCGGTTTTTTTTTTAAATCGATAGATTGATTCAGGGGGAAGGTTTATATCGAAGCCGGGGCGGGTCGCTAGTATCATATAAGGGACAGCAAGTAGAGGAAACAGATGTGACAACATTTTTAGGAATAAGAGTAGATCATAGGTTGACATGGAGGAATCAAATTGACAATATATTTAAAAAATTGAATAAATTTTCATATGTCCTATATAATTTAAGAAAAATTGTGGACCAATCGATAGTTTTAACGGCCTATCTAGCCTATGTAACGTCGACGCTAAGATATGGCATCATATTCTGGGCTAACTCCGTTGAAAGAGATGTTGCATTTAAAGCACAAAAAAAAGTGCATCAGATCACTATGTGGACTTAAGCAACAAGATTCATGTAAGCCATACTTTATAAAATTAAGCATACTAACTCTTCCTTGTCTTTATATTTTTGAAACAGTAATACAATACAATACAACAATTCTTGATTGCACACCAACAAGTTTTTTTTTTTTTTTTAATGGAAAATCTATATATATATTACGCGAGGCCGATTTTTGTACATCCCATCAGATCTACAGTTATGGTCCGATTTTCATAAATGATATGTCATTAGATTCGTCTCATGCTGGAGATGTGCATAAAACTCTTGGATTTTTAATTTTTTCCTGAAAAAGTACTGAAAAATGGATTTGAAAAAACTACTGTGCGCTAACCACGTGACTTTGACCACGTGACCTGTGATCCCTATTTTGACATAACATGACCAAATAATAATAAGCATGATTTGCTCACAAACCTGTAGTAAGTTGTTCAGTATGATGAAATATTATTTTTGAGTCGGCAACATAATATCCGCAACACTTAAAACATGTACGAAATTACGAATATGCAAAAATAATTTTACAGTTTGTTGACAATGAACATGACAGCTACAGTAACCATATTCTGACAACTTTTAATGTATTTTTTATTAGGGGCTATTATGTCAATGATCTGAGTTGCCAGGTTGTTTTTCTTTTTAAAATGTTGATATGATAACTCTTTTCGCATACCTGTTAAAAATGTGGAGGAAAAAGCCGGTTAAGTGAGAGTTGGACTGGGTCTCGCAAGACTAGAAAAACTGACCGTCATTCAAGAATAGATTATTTTTATAGGCGAGTTTTACAATAAATCAAAGCAGAAAAAATGTAGTAAATATAACTAATTTAAACGTCATTCAAATAAGTAAATTTATGATAGATTATTATAAATATGATTATATAAGTCCATCAAAAAAATAAATCCAAGGAAAATGGCATGAGTTATGGTAAATTAAATGGTATTTTACAAGAAAAAACTTAGTCCTTCCGCTTGAATGTCGACGGGATGGGAAATGTGGTCGAGTTGAGAATATGGACGACTTAACAATTTAGCTAAGTTGGGAATGTATCTACATTGGTAATATGGGTGAGTTGGTAAAATGGTCGAGTTGGAAATGTGGTCGAGTTGAGAATATGGACGACTTGACAATGTAGCTAAGTTGGGAATGTATCTACATTGGTAATATGGATGAGTTGGTAAAATGGACGAGTTGGTGATATGGAAGATTTGGCAATAAAGACGAGCTGATAATAAGAACAAGTTGGTATTGTAGACGAGTTGGGTGTATCGTCGAGTTGGGAATATGGACGAGTTGGAAATGTGGATGAGTTGGCAATGTGGATAAGTTGGTAAAATTGACAAGTAGGGAACATGGAAAAGTGGGCAGTTTTTTTTATGTCATAGGGTACAAACAAGCAAACGAATCGCCTGATGGAAACCGATGGATATGGATGAGTTGGCATTGTGGACGAGTTGGGAATATGGATGAGTTGTTAATATGGACGAGTTGGCATTGTAGATGAGTTGGGTTTATGGACGAGTGGGCAATGTGGACGATTTGGCATTGTGTACGAGTTGGGAATGTGGACGAGTTGGAAATATGGACGAGTTGGAGATGTAGACGAGTTGTATTTGTGAACGTGTTGGCATTGTGGACGAGTAAGCCAGCCTCGCGCAACTCTCAAGGTAAAAAACGATCGACAACGGCTGTATGAAACGGGGGTGAATTTTTTACCTATCTAAGTTTGAAAGAACGTTGAAACCTACAAAGCATTAGATAATTGGCGACAATCGAATTTAGGCGGGTTGTACTTCAGCCGCCATTTTTGTCCGCCATGCCATGTTAGATGACGTTTCTATTTTGTTGTGTAGTCGGCTTCTGTCTGTCAAGGTTCTGCGATCTTTTCAAATAATTCAAATTTCACAAATAATCTAATAATTTGCATTCTTTGGGTGTAGTGGTCGTCTAGAAGGTACACAAGACAATCACAATTGCAAAAATGAGTGGATTGAAAAGGAAAAAGTGCGAAATATGCAGAATGAAAACGTGTCGAATGGACGGTCAAAAAAGACTATTCATGGCAAGATTTCCACCGTTCGAAGATCAGTAAGTAAAAAATATACTTAATTACGAGGGGCAAACCGAAATGATCGGGAATTTAAAAAACTATGTGCACTATATACATAAATTATATTTTATTGTTTTTCGAAGTATTCTCCGTTACATTCAATGCACTTTTGCATTCTTTTAAACCAGTCATTAAAACAATAATTCCAGTTTGAAGTAGGCATTGCCAAAATGGCCGATTTATAGGCTTCCACAGCGGCTTCTGGGTTCTCAAACCGCTGACCACGCAATAAATCTTTAATTCTAGGGAACGTAAAAAAATCATTTGGACTCAGGTCAGGGCTGTATGGAGGATGGGACATCAACTCAACGTTTTCGTCGTTCAAAAATTTAGTTGTTTTGTGGGCGGTGTGGGAGCTCGCATTGTCGTGGTGTAAGATGACGCGGCGTCTCGGGTTCCCTTGGCGAAGTTCGGCCAGCACCTCCGGCAAACAAACTGTGATATACCAATCAGCGGTAACGGTTCTTTGTTCTTCTAGAGGAATTGTGGCAACATGCCCCTTTTTTGAGACGAACGAAGCCACCATCTTCTTCGACACGCTTCGAGAACGCACAACTTTCGTTGGTTTGACCTCGTCATCGAAGACCCATACTGCCGACTGGTGCTTTCTTTCAGGCTCATAAGAATAAATCCAGGATTCGTCACCCGAGACCATATTATAAACGGCTTTTGACTTTCCTCCATTGTAGCATTTCAGAATAGATCGGCACCAATCAACACGAGCCGCCTTTTGCTCTTCAGACAAATTATGGGGTACCCATCGGGAAATCAATTTTCTGACACCCAATTCACCATGCAAAATAGTGTGAATTGCAGTCATTCCAATGCCTATGGTTGCCCGAATCTGCTCGTATGTCACATGTCTATCTTCTTTTAGTAGTTTTTCCACAGCCGCGATGTTTTCAGGCGAAACCGCCGTTTTCGGCCGACCTGATGAAGGTACGGTGCCAAGAGAGGCACGACCCCGTCGAAACTCAGCATACCACCGATATATTGTCGTCTGACTAGGTGCTTCAATGTCGTATATAGTAACAAGCTCATTGCGACATTCATCTGGAGATAAGCCACGACGAAAGTTATGGTAAATAATTGCACGAAAATTTTCACGCGTCAGCTCCATTTTGTTCATCGAGTTGTCAATTTAAAAATGGAATTAAAAAAATATATCGTTCTTTTTTTAAATTGTAAAAACGGCATCGTGATTGTAAGTCGCCAGTATGCATGTGACAAAAAAGGATTTAATGTAACTCAGTTTAAAGTACTCTATTCCCGATCATTTCGGTGTGCCCCTCGTACTGCGTGTTATAACCATGTTAATCGTAAGTTTCATTGAAAACTTGGTAATTCGGGTAAAATAATACATACCCTTATACGTATGTAAACAATAGTGCTGTATGTAAGTTTTATCGATAATTTTCATTTGAAGTGAAAAATACCTGGGTAAACACGGAATATCTTTCTTCAAGCAAAAGCCTATTGGTATGTATACTTATACAAAAGTGTGCACTTGAATACAGCTGTTAAAGCCGTCTCAGATGAGAGGATAAGACATTATTATCACTACTTTTTATGCCAGTTTGAGTTAGATTATGGTCACAGAAATATTTTACGAAAAATCTTCAATGGACTATGAATGGTACGGTTTCATCTGGACAAACAGATTCATTTTTACTCTGTAATTTTCTGTTTACCCTGTATTATTTGTGTTGCAGAACTTCCAACCTGGAGCACAGACTGGAGTGATGAAACGGCTTTTTTCGTCTATGTTTATCAGCAAACCAAGCAAAGTTTGAACGAAATAAAATTATTTGCACACTATTGTTTTTTTTTTATGAAGTCAGTAACCTAAAGTAAACCAAATGTTTACATTGAAGCGAAATATTTAATGATTTAAATTACCGGAAAGCCGTTGGAGACGCGGGTGCGAATGCGAACCCCGCCTGAACCATTTTTTTTAAATACCGATATCGATATCGATAATTCGATAATTTGTGTAACATGTGACATCCCTATTTTGTTCTTGATGTTGGCATTATGTCATGAGTTGACACTGACACTGATATTGTTTGCGGCTTCATATTGGCAGTATGTTTCGCCCCCGTTTCATACTAATGCGAGTTCACGCTTTTTGTATGGCACTCCAGTCTCTTAAAACGTAGTGATTACATACTCTTTGGAGTAAGCAATATGGAGGCGTTGGAATTGTGAACGAGTTAGCAATATGGACGAGTTGGTATTGTTGATGAGTTGGAAATGAAGACGAGTTGGCAATGTAGATGAGTTGGGTGTATGGACGAGTAGGAAATGTGGACGAGTTAGCAATATGGATGAGTTGGCATTATGGACGAGTTGGGAATATGGATGAGTTGGTAATATGGACGAGTTGGCATTGTAGATGAGTTGGGTTTATGGACGAGTGGGCAATGTGGACGATTTGGCATTGTGTACGAGTTGGGAATGTGGACGAGTTGGAAATATGGACGAGTTGGAAATGTAGACGAGTTGTATTTGTGAACGTGTTGGCATTGTGGACGAGTAAGCAATATGGAGGCGTTGGAATTGTGGACGAGTTGGGTATATGGACGAGTTAGCAATATGGTCGAGTTGGCATTGTGGACAAATTGGGAATATGGACGAGTTGCCAATGGAGACGAATTGGTAATATAGACGAGTTGGCAATGCAGATGGGTTGGGTGTATGAACGAGTTGGCAATGTGGACGTGTTGGGTGTGTGGACAAGTTGGCATTGTGACCCAGATGGGAATATAGACGAGCTGACATTGTGGACGAGTTGGCAATGTGGAATAATTACATGTTACCCTAACATGCGAAACTTGATGGTAGAAATAACCTACATTTGATGCAAATTTCAAAAAATCGACGCTCTCAAGAATAAATCATATTTGAATTAATGACGTCTGGCTGATCATTCTTATTCTCATTCAAAATAAAATTTGCCAAATTCTGCTGTCAACAAAACAAATTGATTTTATAAGGCTTCCGTTTTTACCGACTATGGTAAGGAACCCTAAAATTAGGTGTATATCATAGACTTGAGAGTATAGATAGCATCTCCCTCACTCTTCTGTCAGACACTATTTCAATGAGAGGAAAGACGAAAGTTTGAATTTGGAATTCAGGAATTAGGCCTTCAGCTCTAAATTTATTGAAAAAATATGTCTTAATATTCTTTTTTCATTAAGTATACCTAGCGTAAGAATTTCAAACACAATGTGTACCTAATTGTTATTGAATAAATGATTCATGATGATGACATGGCAGCACCCATATTAAGAAAATGTGCACGATCTATTGAATTTCATTAAAAAAACAAGCATTGATAATAATGGTTTTTCGTGTATCTATAAACGTTTTATACTCTCTATTTCATACAATTGAGCTTATGTAACATTTTTTACCATCACTATTTTTAAGTATTTACGATTAGGTATAAATGAATACACAAACAGTTACGCACTACATGATTTCCTTTTAAAAACCTGCGTAGTGAGTGCCCAAATCTGTCGTTTCGATTCATGTGCTATTTCTGGAAATTGATAGAAATCGATCAAATCGATAAATTCTTCTTTCCTGAAGAAATAACAACAAATTAAAATTCTACCAATCTTATGTTCGGTCCTATGAAAATATGTCAATTTTTTTTAAGATATGGGATTATTTTTATGAATTAAATTTTTCCATAAAAAATAATATGCATTTTATTTGTGAAACAGATCAGCAGATCACATGTGACTTGTCATTAATGCACAAGTTATTATTACAAAAGTTGAAAATGTTGTCACGATGAAGCCGGCAGTTGGTTATCAGGCCTAGCTCTAGCCTGGCATGTTTTAACGTTTTTAAAACATCATTTAAACGTGTTTTTTTACAGTATTTATTCTTCGTTCGCCAAAAACTTCTTATTGATAAAGTAGTTATTTTCTGTAACACTACCGGATTTCCATATTCTAGCGGCGGTTCGACGCCGCAACGGGCCTCTAGTTTAATTTATAAATGGTAGACAATAGGCGGCAATAGAGTAATGTTTGTTAAAAGAAATTTGCAATTGTTTAAACAGTTTAGGAGTGTATGTCTTAGGAATAAAATAAGTTTCATGCCTTCCAAAACAGCATTATACAGAAAAAGTGTAGGGGAAGAGGGGGGACAGTAGATCACTTTTTGTTTTGACGCACATAGCTCAGAATATACACACTTTATGCCCGTTTTCTTATACTCATATTAATATGGGGTTATTAAGGTATAAATAACATACACTATAAGAGGCATACAAGTGGTAATTTAGGCCACAGATTTTACTTTAAAAAAAATGGGAATTGGTCCACTGTGCCCCATGCTCGGGGAACCTTGAACCAGGGCATTGGGAACTATGGACCGTAGGGGGGACATTGGATCTTAGGTATTAAGTTAAATAAAAATCAGTTATTAATCAACAAATGTTATGTTCTATTTAAGAAAATATAAATTCAAAAAGAAAACTCAAAGATAATACCTACTTTGTCTACAGAAAAATAAAATGTAACGTTAAATTTAATATCACTTATTACAATCTGTAACATGGGCACTAATTTCCTCTTACAATACTAAATCACAGCTATCCGACAGCTTGTAAGCAGTTTTTAGTTTCCCTAGTTTACGAATAATCATAAAAATATAATATTATCAGTCTAGGCGAGGTAGCCAGTTACCTAAGTTTACATAATCAGTCTAGGCGAGGTAGCCAGTTATTTAAGGTTACGAATCAACTATTAAAAAATATTACAAACGACTTTAGCAACCAGGCCGTACCTATTTATGGTAACGATGTGGGTACATTTATTACCTAGATTTTAACGTACATCAATACGACTAAAATCGTAATTAAATACGTAATACCCTTGTTGTCTTTTCGTTTGCCCCGAAAAGGATGGCCGAGTTAATATCATCTTTATATCACTTGTCGCTACAACTGCCAAGTCAGGTATATTTGGCATTCTAAATGTATTCATTTGTTTAGCGCACCTGCGTAAAAAACTAACTTCAACCTCATTTTTAACCAGTCTTAAAACTTTTCCAACATAAAAGACTTTCTTATTTTTATTCAATTGGAAAATTACTAGTACAAATTGTCCTTCTTGCGGCATATTTTCTAATGGTTGAAAATTGTTCGAGTCAATGATGTTGCCATCAGAGCTGACTTCTTCTTCCAATGAGCAATCATCATCAGAATAAAGACTGATTTTTTCCGCATCTTCGTCGCTCGAGTCGCTCTGAAGGACTTTTCTTTTTGTGGTTTTTATGACCTTTATTTTTTTAGCCGATTGCCTAGCTTCTATTTCGTCCTTATTTGGCGTATCCGTTGCAATCATTGATTTGCCTTTGCGTCGTGGTTTTCTGTTGATTGCTGTTTTTATGGGACCTGCTTTGGGTAGGCCTCGCATTTCAAAAGGACTCGTGAACTGGCTTGATTTTTCAGGTTTATTTAAAGTCATTGGTATTGTTTGTGGTGGTGGTGTTGCAGGCTGTTGGTTATTTTTGGGTGTAATTGACAGTGACTCTTCTTCGACATACATCTCAAGTTGCACGGTAGTAACAACTGTTTCTACTTCCTCAGATATTGTGGAGCTTGAAGACAGGCGGCGCCGGCGTTGTTCAGAAACAGAGTTGTTACTAGTAATTTCCAAACTAGATTGGCTATGATTCTGGACTTCTATGTTTTCATTTACCTGTGCTGGTCTATTTGTGTTATCAGTTGTTATAGGGTTGTCGTTTTCCAGTGGTCTATCAGTGACCTCACTAGGAGCAAAGTCGACATCAGTGAAGATATCTCTATTATATGGAAAAATACCTGTGGCTTCAAAGGAACTGCATATATTGGCGGGCGTCATGGATTTTATGTGCGCTTCCTTGACGCATTCAGCAACGTTGTAAATTGAAAATGTTACGCCAGGGTGCCGCATCATCCAGTTGTCCACTGCTGCGTTGTACGCAGTTTTAAATGGCTTGAATAAAGCAACATCTAGTGGCTGTAGCTTCCCAGTGGAATGCGGCGGCACAGTCAACACTGTAACGCCGTTATCTTTAGCTAAATTTAAAGCTTGTAGACTTATATGGGCTTCATAGTTGTCCATTATCAAAAGGCTGGGGTTTTCTTTGCTACTTTGAGTTATGGCAATGAAATGTTTCATTGTAGCTATGAACAAATCCGTATTCATCCACCCAGACTGATTAGCTAATCCAAGGGTTCCAGTTGGGGCACCGGTTATCATGTGGTTCTTAAAATGGACTCGTGGAAATATCATAACCGGTGGCAACGCATATCCGGTGGCATTGATAATGCAGCAAGTTGTTACCAGTGTTCCTTTTTCAGCGCTCGTTACTTTGCTGACTTGCTTTTGACCTTTAGGGGCTAGAACCTTTGCAGACTTTTGTACAGTGACAGTATTGGTTTCATCTAAATTATACACCCTTGTCCCGTTTCCAAAGTTCGCATTTCTAGACATAGCCTCTCTTAAGTTGTCGAAGAAGATGTTGACATTGTGACGATTAAAGGCAGTTGCCCGACTAAGGCTGCAACCTTCTGGTGTTCTCAGGCTTAGCACCGTGTGCCTTTTTCGGAAACCATAGAACCAATCGATTCCAGCAGCTTGAGCTCTGTGCCAATTTTGTGGTACTTTTAGATTATTTGTACAAGCTAGTTCATACGCTAGCATGCGGACATCATTTGGTGTTAAACCATAGAACATTTGACAGCATTTAATAAGGTAATCCACTAACGTCAGTTCCTGTTCCGCTGTAAATACTTTATTCACAGCATAATTGGGAGTGAATCTCATCTCTGCTCTAGGTATCTCAGCAGTTTTTTTAAAATACCGATGTAAAGTTGAATATGGTATGCCAGTTAATCTGGCCACGTTTCTCTTTTTGTGGCCTTGTTTGACGAGGTCTATAGCGTTCCTCATTTGCGCCTCGGTGTGAAGACCTATGTTTGTCTTTCTCACGTGGGTTCTCGGCATGATGTTACCTAAAAACAAGTTTTTAATTTTAGTTTCCGAATAATAAATTGTAATGGGGAACACTGGACATTCAAGGGGAACACTGGACCAATATCCACTGCTCCCCACAAGGAGATGGTCCAATGCTCCCCGAAAGCCGTTAAAGTAATAATAATTCACCAAAAAATATAGATCTTCTTAATACACACAAAACACCAATTAACACGATTTATGATCACAAAATAGCAAGACACGGCAAAAACACATTCAATTACACGCATAAATTAGCCTACAAACACTTTCAAAAAGAAGGTAAAATAAATTTTACGTACTGAGTTGTTCGACCGGCAGCGATAGCACGCCCTCCCTGCGCCTGAGCTCGCGAGCGACTGGCGCGGTGCGGGTCCTGTCCAGACCCGTTCGCAAACACGCGTCGGCGTTTGAATGTGTGCGTAAACGATGGCGCTAGATAGGTTGATTCACTGTTCCCCGTGATCTACTGTCCCCCCTCTTCCCCTACTTGGTATGGCTCCAAAAATTTATAACAATGTTCCAAGTCATATAAGTAGTATAGAGGATATAACTATATTTAAAGCCAAATTGTTTAAATTTTTACTGGACAAAGCATATTATTCAGTAAATGATTTTTTTGTCTGACTGCATTTAATGCTGACTGTACGCCCCGGTGAAACAGTCTATTATAGTTAAAATTTGTACCTATGCCTTGCGGCCCAACATGGTGATGTAGCTTTTTATTTTATAAGATCTGTGCCTATGTACAATTGTTTACCCGTGTGGAACAAATAAACTATTTGTATTTACCTACATAAAAATAATCCTTTTTGCTTTCGTTTCATACATATTGCATAGGTATTCAATGAAACTATTTGTGTGTATAGAATGTGTAATTAATTCATTTAATTGTCTACTAAAAAAATAATGTAATTAATTAATAATGCATGATAAGCTATAATTTAATTTAATTTGTACGTCTGACTTATTGACAGAAAGTGGAGAATCTAGTCATAGTTAAGATTGTTTATGTATACTACTTTTGACAAATAAATGTTCCAAATGCACGGTAACTCAGTTTTAGTAAACAGTCTAGAGTGATATTTTACCATATTAACCCATTTTAATTTTTTTTTGAAGCAGTAAATCATTCCATGACAATTGAGAATATACTGTAAGTAACACACTGTTGACTGTGAAATCAACACACTACAATAATTGTTTTATATTAGGCACTCACTTTTCAAACATCATGTTGATTATGATTATGATCAATAATCCATGTGAAACATAAGTTCTTAAATGAAATCACAGTACTAGGCTTAATTCACTAACACCATTATTTAAACTTTAAATTTCAACCACTCAAAGCAGATTATTTAAGTGCTTGATTGCCAAACACTTTATGGTTCACTTTTAGATATTCACTTATTTCGAATGAGTACTAAACAACTTATAAGTATCTGCGTAACCTTCAAAAGACATGCACATAGCCAGGGGCCTAAATTAAAACAAAGCCTAATTGACCCCTGTGCAACGACAGTTACCCATATCTTTTGTATGAGCCACCGTCGCAACACAAAAGACGCGACCATAATGCTGCTTTAACCAAGCCGCCAACCATGCACACGCTTCCCAAAATTACTCATTTGACAAATTCACATATATATAAACACACACATAAACACATAAGTTGCACCAATTATTGCAATGAACTCTTGTACATACTGTTCGTCTTACACTTATATTTCACTCTTGACTTTTTCCCATACAAATTGAGTATTTTATGTAACTCTTGTTTAGCCTTTGAATCACTTTTTATCTATGATGATATATGTTTCCAAATTTCTCTGTACCGTTTAGATATCCATGTTCATTACTCATAATGTAATCAATAAATGTTGTCATTTTATATTGTCTTGATGATATGTACCTACCACTTGGGGTACCCAATATTCAGGTTTACTATAAGTTGCTTTATTCCAATTTGTGGTCAATACTATATTGATAATGGTTTTTAAATACATATAAGTACCTAACTTGAATAAGTAATATTAAATAAACAAATACTCATACCTAGTTCTATCTACCATGTTGCTTACTAACAATGCAACCCTTGCAATACCTTGTCTTACTTACCTCTTTTTTTTCTACACAACTGTACTAATTGTTACCTTCATATGGAAGAGCGGTGCCCCTTAGCACAGGTATTATTTTTACTTAACAAGGGGACACCAGCACATGTAAAATAATGTACCTACTACTTAGGAAAGAAATAAATCATTTTTCATTTTCATTTTCAACTATTTAGATCGGTGAACTAGATATTTTCATCATCAAACATCCTGTCCGGGTTTCAATAAAATATAAAATACAGTTCACCTGAAACACTTAGAAGCAAAACCACACACCCCACCAAGATTATGTAACAAAATGCATATATATTATGAAAACTTGCTGTAAAACCCACATACAGGTAAATAACAAACCCAGTCATAATAAAATCAGTATGTCATATAGAGCGATTAAGATGCAATTAGTAGGTATGGCTTTAATTTTAATGTCCCACTCAAAGACACAAAGTGATATTATAGAAAGCCACATTAAATGCAACACACATACAGTTTATTCACCCATAATATCCAAAGAAATGTAAAATACCTTACCAATTTATTATAGATGCAAGATACACCGGCCAATTTCTTATGGATTGCAGTTTTCAAGAACTTAGGTACCGCGTCTTCGCTTACCGACTTACACAAACGAACGCCAACAGAGGAGTTGAAGCAGTCGCCGTGACCGAAAACGGTCAGGAGGATATATATACTTACACAAATTCCTAATGAAAGACTTTCAAATATATAATGTTTCGTTACTATCCAATAAGTAGTGCTCTTATAAAATACGAAGTAGTACAAGAACGCAAAGTGTCATTCTTTTGTTTTACGAGACAATCAAGATTTCATATGATAATCAATTTAGTAGACCGAAATATTTTGTAGGCATGTAAATTAGTCGATCCCACTTCTGATATAATAAAAACACTAGATATTGGATAATAATATATTTTAGTAAGTACAGAACAATAACCGATCTTAATCAAGGTCTATGACGCTACGCTGACAATACGCGGCTATATCGCTGTCAAACTCTTGGGTTGCCAGCGCCCAAAGTACGTTCCGAAAAAACGTTCTAACAAAATGAACTTCATGACACTGATATAGGTATGATACCTATTCAAAATGTAGATTGGTGATTATTTCCAAGCATATTTGGAGAAAATCACTATACAGGCATCGGCGGAAACGTCAGTTCGAACTGACTTTTCCCGACCTCTGCAATAATGTACTATTATTAAATATGTCTCACGAAAGCTTAAATGAGATTAATATCCATGAAGTTTTGTTTTTTTTTGTGACTTATTGTCAAATTTGCTTTATTCCCTTTTCCCTCACCTTCTAAATTTGTAAACTTTTAAGCTTGTAATTTAATGTCAAGCACCATTATTTTCCATTGAATGAGGCCATAAAAAGATTAGCGAAGCCTAAAAAATACTGTCGCTAATTGAACTAGAAAGCTATAGGAATGAGTTATATTATTTTCTGGGCAGCTAATATAATGAACTATCAGATATTTTCTCTCTAAGCATCTGTCACTCACACTCGCATTTGTCAAAACGTCACTGCTTTGCCACTGATTTATCGCGAGATAAAAGCAACCATCATAGGCTGATTAAATAGGTACACGGCCATATGAATTGGCTTATTTAATAAAGGCATGTATTTAAATCGATATCTGTATATTCCCTTTTTTCGATCAAAATATTTGAAAGTTTCACCAAAAATACTGACTTGCACACTAAATAATGCGAATTCAATATACTATTTAAAGGTATTTGCAAAACTGTTTTACTGGATATAAAAAAAAAACTAACCTAACCTAACCCGGCCGAGTCGGATCTTAGTGTGCAGTGCGAGGATAATTAGTGCGCAAGTCAGTATTTTTGGTGAAACTTTCAAATATATCCGATGTACGACCCATATTTTTGGTGTGAATTCGGTTAAAAAGGTCATCTCGTTTTGTATGATGTTTAAGTTTTTTTTATAGGACATGTTCAGTTAATCAATTGTTTTTTTTTTGCACAGCATTAGTTTTTCTGGTATGCATTCAGTTAATTAGTGGAGTTACCTAGTGTACTGAAAAATTATACAGATGTGCATTTAAATATATCCCTATAATAAATAAGAAGATAAATTCATGGAAATGCTAACTTTACTTAGTTGGTCACCCGACTTCAATATTTGAGATTTATTTGTCACGGAAAAATTAATAAAGCCTTTTTCCAAATTATTACATGATGATGTCGTGGGAATCGTTTGAAGTTGAAACGATTCCCAATTCAAACTTTGAAGGCGTGAGATGCGAGTAGTGCAAGACCGGTAAGGTTATTGTTGAGATCCTGGAGAGTAGAGATGGGAAAATGGGGGCAGAGAGAGGGGGATAGACTACATGAGAGAGGGAGATAGACATTGTTTACAAACTTTAAATTTAAAACTAAAATATCATATACCAGCCTCTGAATGAACCCAAGGCGCCCCGTTTACGGCCCCCATCGAGTGGACTCATTTTTGCGCGACCATTACGCGAAATGGAACGGTCTGCTCACTTATACTACTAATCTGTAATGCCTTTATTTTTCTTTAAAGCTTTTGTAGCTTTCGTTCGGGCGACTCGTTCCTTTTATAACTGTACTAGAGGTGCCTAGAACTATGCCTGCGAAACCAGAACAAAATAACTTTTTATTTTTGTTAACACGCTTCACTTGTATCTAAGTTTGTTTGTTTATATGTAGATAGTTAGAATAATGTTATCGAATCTTAAAAGTCAATTTAACTTACTTTTAATTGTCATTTATGTTTTTTAGGGTTCCATACTTCAATCGAAAAAAAACGGAACCCTAATGTACAATTCACATAGACCGGGCCGGGCCGGGTCGGCTGCCGCCGCGTCGCAACGGGCGCTCTGACAGCCGGCAGCGGCCGACCGCGTCCAGTGACCAGGTCGGGCGGGTTCAGCTGCCGCCACGTTCCAGCGGGCGCTGGAACGCCCGGCGGCAGCCGACTGCGTCCGTCCAGCGATCAAATTCTAGGGCGACGGACGTGCGAGCGGAGCCAATGGCGTGCGGCGGTAACCAAACGGAGCCGATGGCGCGCGGCGGTAACTGAACGTAGCCAACGGCGCGCGGTGGTGACCGAACGGAGCCGCTTACGTGCGACGACAGCCGAGCACCTCCGTCCGCGTCCGCAAGCGCCCGATCGGCCGGCAGCGGCGCCAATAACATTCGAATATGGGATCTGATTGTCGTAAAGAAGCTTTACATTCATTTGGCAACTATTTAGATGCGCTTCAGCGCGCGCCGACTCCGCCCGGTCAGTGGGAATCGTACATTATAGGATCACTTTGTTGTCCGTCCGTCTGTCTGTCAGACAATACCCTTTATCTCAAGAACGCGTAAAGGTATCAAGTTGAAATTAACACCATATACTCAAGTCTACGGTACCTTGAAGCTGTGAAAAAATCAAATTTCTACGTTAACATGGAAAAAATATACGTCCGTTTATGACGCAAAAAACGTAACTTTCGACACTCTCAAGGGAATCAAAATGATTGGGTACTTCCCGATGGCCTAGAAGTATGAAATTTGGCAAGTAATATCGTCACATACTACAAATACTTATAAAAATCTTAAAAGTATGCATTTGTAATAAAATCATAAACAATATAGTCCTTTTCAAACATCATATTTGGAGAACTCGGTTGCGTTAACTTTGCACCTTGTTTGAATGCGGCGCCATACATTTCAGGTGCAAACTTAACTCAACCAGGCCCATTAAGATGGGATAAGTGTAAGTTTGTACGGAACCCTCGGTGCGCGAGTCAGACTCGCACTAGGCCGGTTTTTTTTAATTGTCATATCGAGTTAAACCTTTTACATGTGTTATGTAGTTCACGTGACAATACAATAATTTGGTGTCTTGGGTCTGATGATGGAGACGGAAGGTGGCCGTAGGAAGCAGTAGGAACCCACGTAGCACACAGGCTACATGAGAGCTTATACAGGTCTTATACGACTTATTTCAGCTGTGTATGAGCTGTATAAGCACCCAAACGGCACAAGACACACATAATAGTCCTATCATGTTTGGGGTCTTATGATTGGTCTGGAATTATATATCAGAATATTATAGAATTAATAATTTACGTTGTGTGGAAAAGTACAGTCGGTAATACAATCATGTCTCAAATAAATATGTTTTAAGAAAATCACATTACCATAGTAGTCACGTAAATATACAGTATGTCTTATAACCATTCGGCACATCAGTGACTTATGAGCTTCTTTGTATTTAATACCCTCGAATATATATATATATCAGACCGCTGGCACCGAACTTTAAGTACCGTGCTGGGCTGGCTTAGAGCACGGGTAAGCGTTGCCATCATACGTGCAACTACGAGTACCATGTGCATTCGTGGCACACGGTGTAGGTTCAAACCACTAGCGAAATGGCTGGGATTCGACGATGGTGCTGCTGTCAGTTAAAAAAAAAATACTCACGAATAAAAAGTAAGCCATCATTCGACTTGCCCAAGAATACCACGGTCAATCAAGATTATAATTGTTATGACTTCTATAACCACTAAAACTACTTCGAATATTAAAGCATCATAATGAAACAAACAGTTCATTGGTAAAACATAAATCACGGGCAATTTGTATAACCAAAGAACTCTAATAAATAAAGAGGTAAGTACTAACTTACTTAAATAAACTGAAAAATCAAACGCACCTATCAAAAATATTAACCGATAAAAAGTAAATCTATCCACGGGGCAGATTGAATACTTCCCAGGATAATACTCTTGTAATAGAATCTGGGCAAAGAATAACGAACTTTGATTGTATAGGTTTTTTCATAATTTAATTAAGAAGTTCAATACCCGCTCGCCTTGTAACAAAGTTAAGATTAAAATACCATCTTGGCGACATTTTCACTTTTAAGTTTAATAACGGAAGGTCATCATTCATCAATTTGAGTTTTTCTTTCTAATTGAGTTAAGCCAATCGCCAATTTAAATAAAAATAAGAAATAATCTGAGAATAGGGATGATAAATAAAGCGTCTTTGAAATTATGAGACTTCAAAGGTACACAAAACAGTTATTTTTTTTATTCAAAAAGCAGATTTGAACGTTTTGAATAATTATTATAGAGAAATAGAGAAGACGATATTTGTCATTACCACCGGCCTGGGATCCTGTTGTGCATATTATCATGGATCAAGCAAGACACAAGACTGGAAACCCTGTGGGCTAGGAAACGGTGTAATACAAAAATAGTGTTAAAAGTAGTATATGTACAGTATTTGTTTGAAAGTATATCCTAGTAATTAGCCAATCTGGGAGTTTTCTTTCGGCGGTCCTCATTCCTCAGTAAGCCTTATATAAATAGTAATCCGCTGGTAGATATTTTTAAATAAAATAATTACCTACACCTTTATTTTTAATTCATATTTGAGCATTTCTCAAGAACGTACACAAACCTCGTATATTTTAATTATCTATGGCGCATTGGAATACCACGTGTGTCATGTCGTAGATTAAGTCGTCGTTAATAATTATTTATAAGAAATGCGTATTAGGGTGTTTCATCTTCGTATGGAAAAAATAAACTGTGTATTTTTTTATGACTTTGCTTGGGGATCGAGTCTCTATAATAAAGTAAATGTTTGTTCCACAAGAAATTTTGAGGACGTTTAGAGGTTGCGCAAACTGACCACTTTTACAACAAATGTTAAAATTCGTAATAGTTCTGAAGTACTGATTTTACATTTTATACGAAGTTAAACATAAATATCTCTGTTTGGAAGTAAAGAGTAATACCCGTAGAGAAGTTTAGATGTAAATAATTAAACTATCATTCAATTTCTATAAAGTCCGAGCCGAAGAGAAGTTCGAGAGAAACGTGTATATTACCATTTATAGAAAAAAGAGAAAGAATACAGCAAACGCTTTCAAGATCATACATCAGCGTTTTCGGTATCACTTAGAAGAAGTCTACTATTTTTAATATGATGGGAGATAATTTACAACATGTTTTACAAAAGTATAGAATAAATAACATACAAAAAAGCAAAATCGTAGAGTTTTGGAGCTCTGAATCTATAGACAAAAAATAAAAAAGTTATGTGGCCTGAAAATATATGTATTTGTATAATTTGCTATTGTTTATCAATATGTAATGCATTTCAGTATAGCATACTATACAAAAATAACATATTCTTCATGTCCAAAAGTGATAATGGCTCTATATTATGAGCAATCCGCGTATCGTACTTGCACTCAAAAATTAAACTGAACAATGTACTTTTGTGTTTTTCTTTCTATATACAGAAATATTGCACATCCTTTCTTCTTTAAGTTCGTACTAGATCTTGACATATAATTGTATGATATTATTTTTTTATCATAATGAGTGTATACTAAAACTATACTATTCTTTGAAAGACCCTATGTTTATAGAAATTCATTAGAAGAAGCTTTACCTACTGAACGTTGAATTTGGTTGTACGTTATCGCTTTTTTATGCCAGATAAGTTTTTTTTAAATTTAATAACCCAAAAATGCTGAAATGCTTATTTGAATAATGCTCAAGAATTTACGTATTTCTTAAATTCCACAATGTTGCGCAACCTCTAAATAATATTCAATTAAGCTGCAATTTGGCACAGAGGCCTTTTAGGTAAGTGCGCAAACTCACATGAAAATCAAACTTTTTGAAATATGAAACACCCTAATACGTATATTTACTAACCTACTCGTATATGAGATATTTAATGAGAAAGATAATTCAATTAAACTAGATATTAATTGCCGCAACTTGGTCCGCGCGTACAATAAATTAACAATTTCTTGCTTTCCCACAGTCAGAAAATTATCGTCACCATCTGTGGATACCCTATTTGCGTATCCACTGGATGTGCCAAATATAGATTAAACCTTTTTGTTCCTGTACCAAGATTTGGTTTTGGAATGGTGAGACTACAGTAACGGAAATAAGGTATGTAAACATTATTGGCACTTAATTTACAAAAAGGGGCCCGATTTTTTTAGTCTTTTTTAGTTTACCGTTTTACCCTTTATTTTTAGGTTGTAATTTTTTTTTATATAATTATAATTATGTATGTAGATTCAGTAATGATATTATAGTATAGATCAAAATACATTTACAAACAATATCTTAAACTTACAAACATATCATATATACATTTTTTAATAGATAGTTTAGAAAAAGAAAACAACGCCGTTCTTCGAAAATCCAGGGCTGTCTCTCTCAGATATTTTCTCGATTTCTGAAATAGCGCACGCTGTCACTGACAAGTACCACACAAGTTGTGTACATTATCTTTAAACAACTTGGTTACACATTGGGCAAACATGTCACAGTGCATGGTTTCCAACTTTTTCTTGACCAGGGACCACTATTTTTTTCTTCGCCAAAAGGGTTTCAACTAGCAGGGAACAAATGTTTAGCGGAATCTGGTGGTGTATGGCCCGCGAATTAAAAGAAGTTTGTGGACCATATTTAGACTCCTGTGGACCATTGGTGGTCAGTGGTTCACCATCACCACTGATATAGCTGTATTGTCTTTGTGTAATGATTCAAGTGGAACGTTATATGGAAACTTTTCAACTGTATTAAAACATATTATATTTTTAATGTTCCGATTTCAGTTTTTATACGTAAATTACGAAAATGAAATCATTGTTAAGCAACTAAATTTCCTTTCTGATGTTTCATATCTATGAAACCAAGTGACAGAAAACAAATAATTGATAAGATACCATCATTTGTCTAAAAGATAGGTTTATTTGTTAGTTGTTGATACGTTTAAGAATAACTCAACATGGGAACATTTTATTTGTCTCTGGTTATTTTGGCGGTCAGTGTCAAAAGAAACAAACAAAAAAAAACAACTGTTGGAAGTACTATACTAGACCAAGATAGATGTCAGGCCACGAACAAATAGGCAGATTTTGCAAAGAAAAGTCTATAACGATAAACGCCAAGTCACACCGAGTGTGTGTGTACGAGTTGTAAAGTATGTATAAGAGAAGACACACCCCTTGCGCGTCACATTAGCGAGGATGATGCACCTAGCATTCGCGTACGATGTGGATGTTCATAATCTATAAATTTGTAAAGAGAAAACAATCGAATAACGGTGACCTGTATCGAAGTATTAGTTTAATTTGCGAATTTGGTGGTGACACCGCGCCGTTTGGTCACGAAAATAAACACGTGCTTCAAAATGGTAATAAAACTGAATGGTAATGAATTATTTTTATAAAAAGGTGGTTATGGTCAGGACCTGGTTATTTTAAGAAGTGACCTTCCAACAATGTTTGAGTGTCTTCATTTATTTGCCTCCGTGTCCGTTATTTTTATTCACCTATCTATTATCTAACGCAACATCACGAAAATAAAATATTTACTTTATCTTCCAACAGCGTTGAACGGAAAGGTGAATAATACGAATTACAGTCGTACAAACGGTTCATTACTATTTGATTCTATGTCACCTCACTGTGTCATATGATCACGCGAAATTTACATTGCTAAAGATAACAAAGCTCTAGATAAATATGTAACATTACTGTAAGATGTTCATAATTTTCAGTAAAGAAACAGTACGCGGTCAAAACGAATTGTATTCAGTTGAGTATTAAGTGTTCATGACTTACAATGGAAACAAAAAACATATATGTGATCGGAAGACGGGTGATAGATTTGTTCTATAGCAAGGGATTCTCTGACGTCAATATCCAATTCGAAACGGGGCCCGCGAAAGGTGATGGTGTTATCGGAATGATGTTGTATGCCAAAATATGCGCGGTCAAGGAGGGAGTCCCATTGCAGTTCGATACGGTTCTCAAGTGTACTCCCATCAATGAGACCTTCCGCAAAACCAAGCCAGTAAGAAACCTGTTTCTCAGAGAAACTCTGTATTACACTAAAATCGCCCCGATATTTGACAATCTGCAGGATCAGTTCGAGCTATGTGTGCCACAGGAGATGCGGTGCTTTCTCCCCAAATGCTATGCGACCTGTGACGACCCCAAGCAAGAAATGATCATCCTTGAAGACCTTACCAAGAAGGGATTCCGTGTCACACCCCTGCACACCTTAGATTATGATCATGCCGCGATCATTTTGCGAACCATAGCCAAACTCCACGCTTTGTCCTTCATATATGAAGAACGCTATCCGAAAAGATTCAGAGAAATGGCTGATCAGTGCGTCGATATCCTGCACTTGACTTGTGAAGAATACGATGAGAAATGTGCCATACTACATGGCGAGAAGGTTGTAAAACAATTCATAGGTGTCATTACTGATACGTCTCTAAGAAAACGATGTGAGATAGCTATAGGTCCAAATGCGATAGTCAAATTTAAGGAAATTCAGAATACCGGAAAAATCATGGCTATACTACACGGTGACAACTGGCATTGCAATTATATGTTCAAATACAAGGTAAGTCTAGAAATATTTGAATTACAATCCATAAGTTCATAGAATAGGTACCTTAAGTCTTCGGGTGTATGTCATAAAGTAAGAAAGGAATAATGTTATAACGATAATTCGGGCACAAACGCTACAATGTTCATTCATACATACAATTCCCACAACTCATTAAACCATATGAAGACGGTATTAATAGTATAGACTGCAATACGCCCAGCAGTGAGGTCTGGAGGAAACTTACGTAGATGGCTAAAAGGTCATCGTAGTCCTAAAGAATATTTACCAGAAAGTAGCGCAGTTTCCTTTGTAACAGAACTCACCCCTGATAGTGTTTCCTTACAACCCCTAGACTTTAATACTAATGGTTTCAACCCCCATCCTTTTACACTTTCAGAATTAAATTTGATCCTTAAAAGAGTAGACACTTCTGCTGGTTTAGATACTATTACTTATTCTATGATTAACCATTTACCGGAGAATGCAAAAGAATACCTCCTACATATATTTAACATAATCTATAAAAAAAGGTGAGATACCAGAGCAATGGCGTAGGATCAAACTTATTGCCATACCTAAAAGAAATACTGACACTCTTAAGTATCGTCCTATCTCACTTATTAACTGCCTTTGTAAGATTTTTAATTTAATGATAACTCGTCGCCTTGAATATCATTTCGAAAGCAACCAATTATTTATTATGTGGATAATATAACCCATCGCCAATTTATGAGGTCAGCTCAAACACAAGCAGGTACCTAATACTAACGCCAGATATTAACCGTAGTTTTTTTCTTTGTTTTAGAACGAGAAACCATCTGAAGCCATACCGATAGACTTCCCATGGTCACATTATGGCTCAATAGCTTACGACTTCATGTATTTATTCGCTTTCTCAGTATCAGGAGAGCTGCGTAGCGATCTCTTCTATCAGCTGGTCCACGAATATTACTCGGCATTCAAAAGTTTTCTTACTCTCTGTGGATACGATCCGAATAAGTTCTGTTCCTATGAACAGTTTAAGGATGAACTGAAGAGTCAAGCATGTATAAGTATTTCTTCCTTCATGATTGCAATGCCGTTGTTCAACAATCCAGGGTGGACTCTGCCGGAGTTGCTCTCATCGCCTGAAGTAGGTTACGCTGTGACTGAAGAATACAAAATAGCTGCAAACGCTTTGGTTACAGATTGGGCAAATTTGGGATTCATATAGTTATAACTAGGTACTGATTATACTTATTCTCTTTCCAGTATACATTTAAAAATGTCAACGTTTCGCATGGTTTGTGAAATAAATCTATTTTGAATGCACTAGTTTCATTTATATTTCAAGTCGTTAGAAGATTATTAGAGAGATTTAGTAACGTTAAATGCATTAGTAGCACAATTATAATTTTTTCATGCCAAATATATCGGTCATGCATGCGTATGCGTCTATAATTAGAGCCGATAATTCATTCAAATGGCTGTAGGTATACATATCGAGGGCTTCATACTATAGGGGCGTATGCGCAAAAATGCGATTTTTCGTTTTTAACGGCATCGTATTCATCTAATAACGATACATCGGGTCAATTTTGTTCATAATTTTATCGTAATTATAAGTTATTTAAAATAAATAAAATATGTTTTGGCGTATCATTGTAGGTCATAATTTTTTATCGATCCATAGAGGCGTACAGTAGGCGTAAGCGCAATAATGTAATGGAATCTCGTAATATGATCGGAGTATAAAGGCGTATATGTTCATAAGTCTATTACTCGATTGTGTGATTTACCAAAAATTGTCGCACAATAGCGGCGTATGTACATACGACCATATTTACCATACTTTTTAGTGATAGTATCAGTCTTCGGCCTCATATACTGACGCACCATATGGGCGCAAAGTCCTTGAACGTCACACCTTTCTCTGAAAAACATCTCTAACTGGTAGGTTTCTAAGGAACCATCCTGCTCGTATCCCAGGTGGATTCGATTCAATATCCAAATCACAAATGCTCGATGTCATCCAAAGGACGAACCCACTTAGCATAAATTGCACTATCTAACATAATATGCGAGACGACTAGGTCCAACTTTGTTGAAAACAGAGGTTCCCAAGAAATATGGGGCAGGGGGGCGCTGAAGAAAGAGATAAACAGGCGTCCTTACATGGAAACCATTATGGATTGCTACCATCATGCATAATTATCCATCTCAAACAGCGGCGGGGACAAAGCTAACTAGTCAAGCTGGAGAAGTTTAGGATAAGCAGAAAAAAGACGAGGAAACTCAATACAACAATGAACATTTGAGCACGGGCACAAATTAGTCAAGTCCAAACTAAGTTTCCTCTACAAACAGGTAACTGCAGTTTTAGGATCCGTACACAAGCCAGATAATACCTTCACCAGCTTAGCAGCGGAAGAAACAACCCTCGTACAGACTCACTTCTTGGGCTGTGAGTTATAACGGTTAGTGAGCTGGGTGGATGAGGAGAATACTCCAACGGAGAGAGAATGGCGACAAAAAATACAGAGGGCTTTCAACTGCTTGACTCATACAAATCACCAGAACCGAACGGAATAGAAGGGAAGGGAGATAATTATCAAGATATTTACTATTGTTTTGGCTGCCTGCGTACTGCGTAGACAAGTCAAAGTAATTGTCATACAAAACCAGGTAGAAACCTTCTACTCAGGCGTTAGATTCTTCAGTGAAAATTAATCAGTTTGTTGCTTAAGCACTTGCAACATAAAGTATTCTGCAAAATACTAAAAACAAGTCTGTGCCTTATGCTTAGGCACATTCATAGACATTGAGGGACGTCGACGGCAACGACAGGATAAAATTCACCAGCATAAAAGCGGCACTGGTAGGAGCCGGAATGAAAGAGATTCATCGGCATCGAAACTGGTGAAGCCAAAACTGGTGCACTCAAAAAGGCAGTGGTAGCAAAGTAAGAACCCTCGAAGCTACGTCCGCTCACCACTTTTGTGGAATCATCGCCACACTAAACTAACATCACTATTACACAGAGTCATCATATCCTGCGATGCGACATAGTAATACTAACGAGCGGTAATCACAAGGGTATGTGAATGTGACTTCACCCGCTCTACACTGGCTGTCTAACAACAAACTGACAGTTTATTCGAAAACACTTAACTCGTAATGTTCGCTAACAGATGCTTTGTGGTATCTAACCCAAAATGATCAATACAGAGCTCTAAATTGTCCACGCAAGGTAAATAAAAAAAACGTAGCATGCCCGGCATAATAAGTTTTAATTAAGAACAAAACTATTCACCGTTGAAGCTAAACTACAATCACTTCAGAGGTTGATTTGCTTGACAGCCACGGGAAAACAGAACCTCAGGAGAGCAGCTAAGGTGTCCTCGAGTGAACAAATAGTGGGCACAACATCAACCGATTTCCGTAGTCTTATAACTCGTCAGCAACATCAAGGGTCTCCTAGAATTAGGCTTTCTCATGAAGTTGGGTTGGCAAAAGTAGTGTCATCAACTCGCCACGGCGTATGGTTAATGCTTCGTTTTTGTAGAAGACTGTCATGTTATCATATTACAAACTAGTTACTAGAACCTATTAAGATTTCGTAAAATCCGATTTCTGCAGAGAGTGGGCACCTCAACTGCTTGGAGTTCGAAGAAGAAGTCACCATTAACAACTTTATGACTGCTGTTCTAGGCAAAGACCGACGGGTAGACAGAGAGACTTTATTTAGCACTGAAGTGCTCAGTTAACAATCGTTCGAGGTGGTCAGCCGACTGGAGATTGACATCTGCCGTCATTACTTAACATCCCAGAATGTCACCGATTCAAGAGCGGCGCTGGGTCATAAGTTCTTCTAGAAATATATAATCAAGGAAACGAATAATTTAATCAGTGAAATGTATATTCTTTCTTTACTAAATGCTTGAATTTGCCTTAGGTCACCACTATACGACCACACTCAAAAGCCACTAGCACTGTTTTTTTGTCGGGCGAAACAGGCGTAAAAAAATCAGAAAAAATTGAAGGAGATTCGTAACAATGTGAAAATTACTGTAAAATGAAAGTATTTCGATATAAAAACAGAACTCAGACCAATTGTCATTGAATAATTGAATAGGAAAAGATTTAATTTATACGCCCCTCAATTTCAAGTATTTTTCAAGGAAAATAGACAGTCATTTCGAATATTTGCGCCGCAGTAAAGAGGCGTAAGCGCATAATTACTAGTTTTTAGAATACTTTACGTAAAATTGATCGTACTAGATAAAAACAGTGACAATATAAATACTCCATGCAAATTTGCAAAAAGATCCGTCGAAGGGACAAAAAGTTATTAAGTTTTTTGCCTCTCCTGAAAAGTAGGGGTTTTGCGCATACGCCCCTATAGCATGAAGCCCTCGATATACCTAGGCCATGCCACGGACGGCCACGGGCTACATTAGCCTATGGACCTCGCATGTCAACTTAATTGTATGGAGAATATTGCACCTATTTCCGATTTGACAAATTTAGTTTTATAAATAATGACACAAAGGTAAATTAAGAAAGAAAAATTGAATGCGATCTACTACCCCGCTTCGATTGTAAAAGATCGCATTCAATTTTTCTTTCTTAATTTACCTTTGTGTCATTATTTATAAAAATAAAAATGTGGTATTACCACATAAAAAATATGAATCGATAAAAAGATTCCATACAAATAATAAATTTAGTTTTATTTAATAATCCAAAACTCTATTTTTATTTTGTCTCCACTTTTCACGTTTAGTTATCAGTTTAGTTATCAACCCATGTCATAACTTTAGACGTCCATTTTAGAGTTGCCAGCTTTATTGCGGTTCCACACTACTCGCGAAGCTGGCAGAAGTTGGGCGAATATGATAGAGTTTGTCAAACGCATCGTGTCACCTAGGAGGGAGCTGATTTATTATATCCATCTCTTTTTTTCGTATGGTATATTATGAGATAGATATATAATCAGCCCCATACCCGAGGGGCGCGACTCGCTTGACAGACTCTAGCGCAGGAGGCACTTCGCTGCGGAAACCCATACTTCGTCGAACTTCGCCTCGACCAACTTCGCGAGTAGTCTAGGGTTAAGTTTTTAGAATATTGATTTGAAAAACCATTAAATATAGTTAACACAGATACAGTGATACTGATAAGCTATGTAAATAATAATAAATAAATAAATAAATAAGTCCTTTTCACCCTTTCGCGCAGGCGAAACCGCAGGAAAAAACTAGTATATTATATTTATTATTTATCTATATATTTACTCGTGGACTACACTTTTTGAGAATACTACTGCGTGAGAAGAGGATAGCAAAATTAATAATCAATGTTGCAAGAGAGGGATCAACTGAATATCATAATTTAGCAGAACCAGCTAAGGAAGGTCTACGTATTTATTTCTGTATACGTACAAACGATAATAGTTCAATGTGTTTTTCATTTAATCTGACAAAATGTATGGCGTCAACTAGGAGGCTTTTTGAAAAAGTTTGCTAGGAAAAGCGTAATCCATAGGTCAGCTGTTAATCCGTGGCTGGAGCCTAGACGAACAATAAAGTAGCCCCGAGGCACCCAGAAACGAGCCTCCAAATAAGTTAAACACGTTATTTTGGCGCAAGTTGGAACTATAATTAATCCCGAAACTCCCCGAGCTCGCTTGTCACACCGACTGCTAGAACTTGGCCCATTTTGTCACAAACTTTACAAAATTAGACACAAAAGAAACCGCTTAACGTCTTCTTTGAGTTACTTTTAAAGTACTGTGTACATGCCTCGGGGAATTATTTTCTTTAATAACTGAGTTAAGCGGGCGACGACATGTTTAATATAAATTTTAATGATACAAAACACGTTAATATAAATTGGATTTAAAAAAAACCCCGTCACAAATAGCTGGTTATCATGAAACCCTCATTCAATTATTCTTATAGTAAAAGGGCTTACATAGGACTACTTTTACAGGTCCTTGTGAACAGATTCCCATCCCCTTCGTCGATTGCTGCTAAATTCTTGGGCAAAATGAATGTTTTGCAGCAAGCTCGTTTGGTGGTAGCGTTTTAAGCTTTCATCTTAGTGGCATCCGGTGATCAGCAGATGTAAATCACATAAAATGGGTTGTTCTAAAGCTACAAATATCGTCAGATTTCTGTGTCGGGCGAGTGGCAACCCCAGTGAGCAAACTGAGAGTAATGACGACTGAAGGACATTGATTCCATGGTCATGAAAAAAATAAAATAAAAACTAACTGATAGTAAAGACCGCATTTGGTCTTTACTTAATTTAGGTAGTTCGAAACACTCCCGCGACAAGACGTTGATGTTTGCTCTTCATTACTTTTGAGCATCCCAGACCCACCATACCTCTAGCCATACCCCTGGGAGTAGGGTGGGATGGAACCATACCACCGTTAGTAGTGCTGGGATTTGATGGAAAAATAGGTGAGGACCTAACAAATACAAATATTTATTTTATTAAACTGGAAATAACGTAACCGTAAATAAACACTTTATTGGACGCGATTAATTCCCGTTATAATAAAAAATCGAACTACGTGTTGTTAGTGCTCGACAAAATAAAAACATCGACAATTATGTTATCGATAAATACCAGCGAGGAAATGCCGCCAGCATCTTAGGCACTATGCCGCAGGGGCCATTTTAAGATTTAGTTTAATTTTAGTGTTTTCTTGTTTAGTTTAATTTTTAATTTTTAGGTTTAGTTTTATTGTACTTTAATCATATAGGTAATATGTTATTTTTTGTATTCTATTCTTTATAGATCTAGTTATCCTTTATTTGACTTTATCGGAATACCACTTCAACGTCATAGTTGTTATATGGAACAGTCTAAACTTTCACTGCGTATATTCATTGTATATTCCTTTCTAACATTGACGTGGTGGTTATAGACCGGGAGATAGTGACACAATTTTCTTGGTCATTTGTAACAGTATGGCGGTTCTTCAGGGGTCTTAGTACGCAATGACAAAAAGAAAAATGATGGTCATAGCGCTGGTACCGGCGGCCCAATCGCGTGGGCGTTAGGCGAACTCGTCGGATAAATTACGAGTGTCAAACGATTTGTAAGTACCACAAAAATTTTAGTATTTTTTTTCGATAGCCCATAAAAAACATGTAGGCGGTAGTGTCATGCCATACTTCTCCGGTGTGACTTACAGCCCGCCATACCGACGCGAATGCGTTAATAAAAAATAAAAAAATTCAACCATTTGTACCAGGCTAATTTTTGCACAGTTAATTATCGTCGTGCAGCCATTTACGAAAATCACCATGCCATACTTTTCCGACGGTTCTAAATGGCCGCCATACCACCGAAAATCAGCAAATTTTTTTTTTCGCCAAACGATTTGTACCACCCTAAATTTTTTTTTCTACAGCTCCTGAATGATGATAAATAGAAGTGTGATAATGCCATACCTGTGGGAGGTGCCGAATGGGTAAAATATATTTTCTTAATTGTAAGATTTTATTCGTATTTTGAACGATTTGTAACAGTATGGCTCTAATTTTTCCTGTAAGTTTGAGGTTCAACGAATATAAATACAAAATTTAAAAGATCTAGGTGGCGGCAATCTTGACTTATAATCAGATGTTTATATTGTATAATATTGAACGGCTACCACCGCTCGAACGATTTCTCGAGAGATCTCGGCTCATCGTGTTGTCATCTTCCGCCTGGTTACAGTAGGTATGGGATAATTATTTTTAGGTAGAATTTCATCCAAACGAACCGAATACAATGATGCCATACTGTAACAAATGATTTTATGTCTTGCACCTTGAAAACCCGTTCAAAAATCAAGTTTTTCAAGTATGTTGCCCCTTTTTCCCTCTATTAGAAGTATGGCAAATATAATAATGGTCCCATTGCATCATATAATTTCCAAAAATCCAAATGCCATACTGGTACAAATCGTCAAAAATTGTTTTTTTTTTTTTACGTCTTTTTCAAGTCTCACAGTCGTCCGCCCCATGGTTACAATCCGGAATATTTTTTTGTTGGTAGAATTGTATCCAAACAAACAGAATGTAATGATCCCATGCTGTAAAAAAATATTTTAATTATTGTACAGTAGTATTTTTGAAACGTGTCGAGTAAATAAGTTTTTCAAGTATGGCAGCACTTTTTCCCCCTACTAGAAGTATGGCATAATAACAGTCACATTTTATCAAATACTTTCCAAAAATCCAAATGCAATACTGTTACAAATCGTTTGGAAAAAAAAAAATTGCTGATTTTCGGCGGTATGGCGGCCATTTAGAACCGTCGGAAAAGTATGGCATGGTGATTTTCGTAAATGGCTGCACGACGATAATTAACTGTGCAAAAATTAGCCTGGTTGGTACAAATGGTTGAATTTTTTTATTTTTTATTAACGCATTCGCGTCGGTATGGCGGGCTGTAAGTCACACCGGAGAAGTATGGCATGACACTACCGCCTACATGTTTTTTATGGGCTATCGGAAAATACTAAAATTTTTGTGGTACAAATCGTTTGACACTCGTAATTTATCCGACGAGTTCGACTAACGCCCACGCGATTGGGCCGCCGGTACCAGCGCTATGACCATCATTTTTCTTTTTGTCATTGCGTACTAAGACCCCTGAAGAACCGCCATACTGTTACAAATGACCAAGAAAATTGTGTCACTATCTCCCGGTCTATTATCGATAACATGTTTGCCGATATTATTATTTTATTATGTAAGCACTAACCATCTGTTGTTACTGCTAGAAAAATATCTAGGTGTAAGTATTATATTATATGCCATAACGAAATGCTAAATTTTAGTAGCAGTCGGTGGTAATGATCTGATTATGGTTGTGGTAACCAGAAGGTGAACCAGAAGGCCACTCTGGTAGCTGTTCTTTGGGGGATGGCTAAGGGTCAGCTCACACCGAGACGCGACGCGACGCGACGATACTGGAAGAGGCCGGTGATTTCGCGCTGCGCCGCGCGGCGCCGCGAGACGCATCGCGGCGTAGCGAGGCGCATCGTAAAATCGTTGGCAGCACGACGCCTCGCTGCGCAGCGAGACGCCGCGCGGTGCCGCGTCCAACCGCCCCGCAGTCTACATATTGCAAGCGCATGAGAACGGCGGCCTCAGGCCGCGCCTCGCGGCGTCGCGCTGCGTCGCGCGGCTTCGCGAGACGCAGCGCCGCTCTTACACGCCGCGCGTACCGGCGATGCACCGCTGCGTCTCGCGACGCCGCGCGGCGCGGCGCTGCGCCTCGTGGCGCAACGTATTTTGAATTCTCACGATGAAATGTGTCCCTTTTAATGTAGTAAATAAAGTATAATTTTGAGTCACTCTATTGAAATGTGCGCGCAGCGTCGCGTCGCGTCGCGTCTCGGTGTGAGCTGACCCTAAGGATGATGATCATCATCATCAGTGAAAATATCCACTGCTGCACTTAGGGTCAGCTCACACCGAGACGCGACGCGACGCGACGCTGCGCGCACATTTCAATAGAGTGACTCAAAATTATACTTTATTTACTACATTAAAAGGGACACATTTCATCGTGAGAATTCAAAATACGTTGCGCCACGCAGCGCTGCGCCTCGCGGCGCCGCGCCGCGCCGCGCGGCGTCGCGAGACGCAGCGGTGCATCGCCGGTACGCGCGGCGTGTAAGAGCGGCGCTGCGTCTCGCGAAGCCGCGCGACGCAACGCGACGCCGCGAGGCGCAGCCTGAGGCCGCCGTTCTCATGCGCTTGCAATATGTAGACTGCGGGGCGGTTGGACGCGGCACCGCGCGGCGTCTCGCTGCGCAGCGAGGCGTCGTGCTGCCAACGATTTTACGATGCGCCTCGCTACGCCGCGATGCGTCTCGCGGCGCCGCGCGGCGCAGCGCGAAATCACCGGCCTCTTCCAGTATCGTCGCGTCGCGTCGCGTCTCGGTGTGAGCTGACCCTTAATGTGACATATTGTATCAAAATGTTAACACACAGAAACTCATACCTGCTACAAAGACATACAATATCTACAATACCTACAACTCAACTGAACAACGAAGTCTCCGCCAAAGTTTAGGTAAGCAGCTATCCTAATTGCCGATTCGTGTAAGTAAAGGTTAAAAAAACGTGGACGTACTTCACAATTACTTTATTAAAGGAACATTGAAATAACAGAAACAACTATTAGTAACCAGGTGCAATATTTCCAAGGCACGGGATTAAGGCACCTCGCCGGTGAGGCCGTGTGGCCTGGGCAGCAGCTCTAGCCCTCTGCGCATGGAAGGGGCAGCCCATACAGCAATCTAGGTTACAGCCCCCGGGCAAAGAACGAAGGTCCTGATGTTGCAGCAGGGCCCATGGGCGGCAGCTGTGTTCCTCTACGTATAGGCAACCCATACAGAAATCTCGGTCACAGCTTCTAGGCAAAGAGCAAAGGTCCTGATGTTGATGACTTAGGGCACCTCGCCGGTGTGGCTGTTGCAGCAGGGCCCCACGGGGCAGCAACTGTATCCCCCCACGCAGGGGGGACAGGCCCTACAGCAAACTTGGTCGCAGCCGCCCGGGCAGCGAGCGAAAGTCCCGATGTTGAAGTCCCGGTAACAGCCGTACTGCGGCATCTTGAATTTTGTATAGAAACAATGAAATTTTGCAATTTAATAAAATATTTTTATAATTTTCACTTTTGAAGTTTTTTTTGGATTTTACTGGAGATTTTGTTTCCGACTGAGTGATGTCAAAGTGATTTCACGATTAGTGCTTCTGTTCGATAGATAGCCAGTACGCGGCGATATTTTTCTTAAAGAGAATGATAAAGAATTTATAAATCAGTTCAGTATGTTTCTTTTTTCCTTTAGCCTTATGTCACGCATTTTTGACATACAAGTCATTTGTTTATTCTATGTTTTATAGCTATAAGGAAAAATCATAAAAAAATAACAAAATTTTATATAAAACACAAATTTTAACAAGGTGAGTGTCACTTGTAATATCAAGTTGTACTTTAGTATATACTTAACTTTCCATAAAATCAGAATAACTGCCATACCTACATTAATAAATAGGAAACGTTAGGATAGATCTTGTAATTTCTGCTGTTTCGTAGCTAGTCTTACAGACGCTTATCTAGATGGCAGTATTACCTTTTAATTTTACAACTCCTCTGAAATTTGAACTTCGTAATTTTTCTAAGTTTTGCTACCCCTATGAAATTTACACTTTTCGTAAAAAAAAAACTAAGTATTTTTTCCTTGGTTTCCCTTTGGAGCACCCTGACCCCGATCAGCTTGGAAGGTTTGGTACCAACATAAAGCGGCTTCACAGGGGTCACGACCATACGCATTGAAGTTACGATACTTTTTCTTATAGCTTTTTGAATTTGACCTCGATCTAATCTAATGTAGCTGAGAAAACTATATAATATCCAGGTTACACGAAATTGTTCTATAGTTTCAGTAACACAAGATGCCAGTCCGAAACTGCTGCCTTGGATGTCAAGGCCAAATGTGCAGCCCTTGTGGCGGGTGCAGCGGCCGTGTTGAGGGTGGCGTAGGTCCCTGCTGTATACACTCTTGCTGGAACAACTGCAACTCGCCGTGTGGAGACCGCGGAGTCATACACGGGTGAGTATTACAGTCAGCTCAAAGTATACCTGTAATAATACTGTGTAGCCCTTGTAGCGTGGTAATATCGAAGGACTGCTCTTGCTGCAACAACTGTCTCTCCCCCATCTCTCTCTCTCTCTCTCTCTCTCTCTCTCTCTCTCTCTCTCTCTCTCTCTCTCTCTCTCTCTCTCTCTCTCTCTCTCTCTCTCTCTCTCTCTCTCTCTCTCTCTCTCTCCTTCCCTCCTATCCCTCTAGTATAGCAGAGCTTAAGCGGCTGCCCTACCTCTAGGGTGCGGTAGTATCGAGGACAGCTTAAGCCCCTGCTGTATACACTTTAGCTGGTACCACTGCAACTCCCATACAAAAGGTAGCACATTAACGATGTGTTGCAAGTGGAAACGAAAGGTCATTCAAAGGACATTCGTATTGTATTCGCACGTCGGTAGTGCAGCGGGCCTGCGATGGTTGCTTTTATCGCGGTGAATAAACGCAACCATAATCATAGGCCCCCAGTTCATATGGAATCACTTTGTTTTTTGTGGTGTCATGTTAAATCACGGCACAATTTATTATAATAAATGGCCACGATTTTATAAAAGCCTTTACTTCTAAATCCACGCTTGGGTATGCAGCTCACTAATCCCTGCTGGATTTTATTAATTTCAATATAAGATTGTAAGTTCCTTGCCTTAGAAGTGATAAGCCCTCCCATGCACTAAAAGGTAATACAATGCCACACTTGTGCCACGTGGTACCACGCTTCCAGAAATGATAATAGTACATTTTACAACTAGTGTGAAAAGAATGTCTTTTTACCACTAGTACCGAGGTATCTTGCCACGAGCTGAAAGCGAGTGGCAAGACTCGGTACGAGTAGTAAATAGTAGATTGTTAACCAAGGGTAGAAAGTGACCCATTGCACCCGAGATATTTCTGGCGCTCGAACGAAGTGAGAGCGCCAATAGTTCGAGGGTGAAATGGGTAATTTCACCCGAGTTAAACACTCTACTTTTCATTTCGACTGCGAGGAAAATAAAATACTACACGCACCCCAAGTAGCACAACTGGGTCTAAATAGCTCGTATATCGTTATATCATATCTAATTAGATGCTTAAGTGAAATTTACCACCATGACTAAGTGCTATATAGGTGGCAAGAACCCTTATGCCACCAGTATAGAACCAAAAGGAGAAAAATTGCAGCCTATTTTTGGTGCTAAATAGAATCCATAAGAGATCTCACAATTACCTTAAGTGGTAATAAGAACTATGGGTGAAAGTTATGCGTCCATAAGAGATCTCACAATAACCTAAGTGGCAATTAGAACTAAGGGTAAAAGTTATGCCCAGTGAACGAATGAAAACATTTCAGTTCGGTCAATGAGTGATAAATGAGTCGCCAAAATTATCTTTGAGTGGCGAGGCAACTGTCAAATTGTGTTTTATTAAAAGTAATACGTGATCTGCCATATTAATTTTGGATTTATACGTCTGATTAAAACTTTACGTTATACAAGCATTGAAATAAGCACGAAATTCTTGCGAATTTTTTTTTACTGTGAAACTATAGTATGTTTTCTTTGTAAATTTCGACGCGCCTTTCATTTGATCAGGAATATTAAATAAGAGAGTGCTAAATTAAATAAGGAATAGATACTAATAAGAAATAAAACTGTTAAAAACCTGACTTAATGATTGTAGGTTACGTACAATGTTAAAGTAACATCGTCACAACTATCAAAAATCTGTGATTATGCGTGAGTGTGATAAAATTCTGGTTAAAATAATCAATTTTCATAGGCTTCCATTTGTAAACATGGCGAAACAAAAAAGATCCTACAGTGTTTATTTTCACTTATTTGTTCCTTATTTGGAACTATCAAGTCTAATAATCACTTATTTGTATCTTGCGAGTGGCAAAGCAGTGAATGATATTACCAATAGTAATTATTTGCTCTTTTGTAGACTACTAAACAAGCAAGACTATTAAATATATTTTGACAAGGCACAAATAGGAACAATAATAGAACTTTTAGTTCGTTAGTGGTTTGAAATAAGTGAAAATAACTGCTTTTGGTTCCAAGGACCTCCTATTGAGACCTATTTATGCGTTAGAGTGGCAATAAGGTACTTCTTAGGCCTTAAAGTTGCAATATTTTTTGGTTCCAAAAGAGCCGTAAAATTATCCCTTTAGCCACTATTGGTGATATAATTCGCTATTGTACTAGTCATTTGGAACTTTTAGTTCCAAATAAGGGTATGTTCCCACTTATATGTAAAAGTTGCTTATAAGTGATTTTAAGGCCTTATATAGGACTATTGCTTCTTATTGAGTGACTATTTGAACCTGCATGCAACTTTAAGTAGCAAAATCGACTTTATCCCACCATAAGTAATAAAGTAGAAACAAAAAACGTTCCTATGCAACTACAAGTGATAGGATGAACTCATATACAGTTTTGAGTTGTGTTTAAAGCTATAAGTCGTATCAAACACTGTTAAACCACTCATTTAGAACTTAAAGCTAGAAGATAAGCTGCAAAATTCACTAATGTGCCGCTTGGGACATATGTCAAGAGTGAGTTATATTAATGTCCATGTCATTTTTTACAAATAATCAATTAAAGAAACGGTATTTATATTTAATCTCGTGTTCCCGTTTTTTCTACTGCAAACTTTCATTCTTCTAACATTTAATAGATAAAAAAAGTTAAGATAGACGTTTATACGTACCGCCAACAATTAAAAAGTAAAAAAAAAACAATCCAGCAGTGGTTTCAATTTTATTTTTTAAATAAATGTATGATCTATCAATAAATGTGGGACGGAATTATATGTATGAATTATGAATATAATGCAAATTTATATTAAATAATTAGATATAAATAAATTATATAAGCTTGCCTATATCTAACCTTTGGAGACCTTTTTTTCAATGCCACTTACCACGGCCGACTAGATTGTACCTAATTTAGTTGGTCACGACGTGCATCTAGAAGGCAATTATATTTGACTCCGTGGCAATTAAAAAAAAATTACTTTCCACCCTAGGGATGGAAAAGCTATTTTCCACCCGGCTATCTACTCATGAAAATTACACTTTCTGAACAGGAGAGATGAAAAAGACATTTCACACGTGTTGTAAACGACGTTTTTTAATGCAATTGCGAAAAAATAATAAATTAATATATCATTGCGATAAAATATGCTTGCTTCGAAGTTATTTTTGAACGAACCCATACTTTACAAATGACATGGTACATTAAGACCATGATCATCATCATCATCATCATCATCATCATCATCGTCATCGTCCTCGTCGACGTCGTCGTCGTCGTCGACGTCGTCGTCGTCGTCGTCGTCGTCCTCGTCGTCGTCGTCGTCGTCCTCGTCGGCGTCGTCGTCGTCGTCGTCGTCGTCGTCGTCGTCGTTGTCGTCCTCGTCGTCGTCGTCGTCGTCGTCGTCGTCGTCGTCGTCGTCGTCGTCGTCGTCGTCGTCGTCGTCGTCGTCGTCGTCGTCGTCGTCGTCCTCGTCCTCGTCCTCGTCGTCGTCGTCGTCGTCGTCCTCGTCGTCGTCGTCGTCCTCGTCGTCCTCGTCGTCGTCCTCGTCGTCTTCGTCGTCGTCGTCGTCCTCGTCGTCGTCGTCCTCGTCGTCGTCGTCCTCGTCGTCGTCGACCTCGTCGTCGTCCTCGTCGTCCTCGTCGTCGTCGTCCTCGTCGTCGTCGTCGTCGTCCTCGTCGTCCTCGTCGTCGTCCTCGTCGTCGTCGTCCTCGTCCTCGTCCTCGTCGTCGTCGTCATCGTCATCATCATCATCATCATCATCACTGACAGTCGAAACTCAGTTACTTATACATTTCGAAAGTATAGTTTGGAACTAAAAAGTAAAAAGCACTAGTTCGAGAAATTGAGCTTCTCGCACGTTACGTAGCTCGTAGCCACAAAAAGTACCACTTTTTGAGCAAAAGTATTAAAAAATATATGATTCTTATGTCTATTTTGTATGAAAGGTCACGCGGCGGCTGTGCTGGCTCGTACTTCAGTTGCGGCCACGGCTGCATCGGCGGGTGCACCGGCGGGGTGTGCGCGTGCTGCTGCGGACCCCGCTGCGGATAATTCTACCTAATGGGACCCTTACCTAAAGGTACCGTTCGGTTGAGACCGACCTGACGACCGAACACTGATGATAGCAGAAGGGCAACTCTGATGTTCGAAATTCGACCGTCGTTTAGTATAGTTCGAAGCCCATTTCTTAAGCGAATCCCATTAGCTTTGTACCCGATGAACAATACTCATTATCTGTATTGTTAACTGTGGCCACAGCTGCCACTTCGAAATGTAAGGCGTTATAAGTGCAAATTACTTTTACACTAAATTAGTCTTTAAGTCAATCGAAATAAGGTTTATTCTTAAACAAAGAGAACACAGATGTTGGTCACTTCGTAAGTGAAAGAGCAGTGAAGTTCCTATCGATGCTTATAATGACAATGAAGTGACCAACATCTCTGGTCTCTTTGTTTAAGAGTAAACCTTATTTCGTTTGACTTAAAGACTAATTTAGTGTAAAAGTAATTTGCACTTCTAACGCCTTACATTTTGAAGTGGCAGTTGTGGCCACAGCTAACAATACAGATAATGTATTGTTCATCGGGTACAAAGCTAAGTGGATTCGCTCAAGCAAAAGGATTATTTCTATACCTACCCGCTGACTCACATATACTTTGATAGAAGATCGAGAGGGATGGCACTGTAAGACGGGCAAATTTTCAATCGGAGTAGCCCTTCAGGCGGTGGCATCGACCAGTGCAGTTGGGCGTTGTCGGCAGAGCCCTTTTTCTCACTGGGTACCTACCCAGATGACTTTTTTTACTGTCCGACGGGTATTAAGGAGTGCAAGGCTGCCCTAGTTGTCGGCAACTGTCTGGAGTCGCTGTCGCGTGTCGTTAATTTAAAAAGAGATTATTATATCAGGGTAATTAGTTAACAAACTTATGTATTACATCTTTGCGTATCATAAAAATACAATTGTGCTTTATTTTGTAGTGAATCCCTGTTGAAATAAAACTAATTACCGTCCTAAAATAACAGTGTCAATTTCTGTCTCAGTCGCCCTTAATAATTAAGACAAACCAATTCCACAGATCAAATAGAAATGGACAGCAATTAATTAGTGTGACACAGACAAATAGACGGGCGTAAGAACCTAGGACAGCGGTCAGCGCTCGGTTGTAGGGCTTACAGACGCCAAAGAATTTACCAATCTGGTCAGATCTCGACAAAATTCAGACTTCTCTAGCAGTAGTCGCAACCTGTACGTCGGACGGAATGTGACAGGCGGTTTATGCGTTTGGAGTTAGACGTTGTTTGTGTGTAGGTATGTTATTCATCTCTTTTTTTTATAATATTAATAATCATTGATTGCAACCAAGTACTTAAAGCTAGGTAAAAGGACCCTTTCGGGGCGTAGTAAATATTTAGTTAATATTTTCTTAATTGGCTTAAGTACTATTATATAGAAAAATCTTACAAACTAGGCTAAAACTACTTAGTAGTTTTACTTTTATTTTACATAGTACAGTGTACCTATTTATAGTAGGCAAACATCGCAGATACTGTACTAGTTGTCTATGGAAGAAAAAAAATACATCTCTATTCCTTGTCTAGCCAAATAGATAATAAGGACTTTCTTTTGTAGTTGCTGAAGCTAAAGTTTATTTTAACGAGGCGTAGTTGACCGATGGATTTGGTCTCGTCTGGAAAGGGTGTTATATGAAATATCCACTGGGTGTTTACGACGTGACGAGGGTCACCTAACCTTTGATTTGAAAACTTTCGGGTCTGCGACATTCGTGTGGTATTCGCACGTCGGTAGTTCAGGTCATATAGAAACACTTTCGTCTTTTGTTGTGTCTGTGCCATGTCAAACCACGGCACAATTTATTTTTCACCTCACTCGCTCGGAAAACCTCCGTTTATAGGGCGAAATCTGCGTGCAAAAGTCTATTTTATCCGCTAGCGTGCAAAAGTCATTTGAATTTCGAACACGACGATTTTGATTCTCTGTGGTGCATGTAACTTTTTTATATTTAAGACTTTCAACGCGTGACTGATTTCATCAGTCGATAAATCTTCGAATAACCAATCAACGCACGCTAATAAAGGGCGATCTGGTCAGGCCAGTTAAAATCATAATATATGTACGTTTGAATACTTCTTTAAAAAAAAAATACACCTACAATATCACGTCCAGAAACCTGGTTTGTGGTTACAGATTTTTAAGTTTTTATTTTCTACACTTAATTTTATGTTGAATATGTTTATATATATTATGTATATTAATATTAAGTATTTCAGTTTCATTTACACATTTTGACTAGTAAATATATGAAATACAACACAAATGTTAATATTTATTTGTTATAAAAGTTGGAACATAAGAGTGTAATTTCTGAACGCACCCGGGAAAAAAAAAATATTTAAAAAGTTGGAAGTTTTGAAAGTTTCCACAATTCACGTAAACAACGTAAATTTGTTGTGTGGAGAATACATACCGTCGTTGTCTTACTTTATAGAAATATCGAAAACAAGAAAGTTAAGCCCAATTTGGAGTATTTATTCAATGCTAAAACCCTGTATTCGTTAAAAGGATTTCTTATAAATATTTGGAGACGTAATTTACCGAAACTATTGGCGTTTTTAAAGAAGATAAAGCCGAAATAATCTTGTTCGGATCTCATCGTCCAATAACTTCCAAAGCAAGTGTTATGGAAAATACTTCCGAGTGGCCAACTAATCTTTCCCATAATGCCATTCTCCCACATTCACAACGAATGTGTCAAGTAGTTTCAAATACAAATATAATAAAACAGTGCTTAAGAAAAGGTCAACGATAAAATATACACGACGATAATACAAATTACGGCCATATTACTTTTAATTTTTAATACCTATGTGTGCTTCTCTCGTATTTATTTGGTTTGGATTTGAGTGTGTTATGTTTTAAATTTGATGTGTTAAATACAAGGCAAAATTAAATATGATTATTTTTATGTTTTAATTGTTTTTCTTGAATCTTGCATTTTCCTCGCTGTAGTGAGGTGAAAAATTGTGTGTTCCGCATGGCTGCAAAATTATTTAGCTTCTCGTGTCTTGAAAGCCTCGCTACGCTCAGCTTTCAATTTCAACACTCGCGCCAAATAATAACTTTGCAGCCTTGCATAACAAATAACTAATAATGCAATAAATGGCCGCAATTTTATAAACGTACTTCTGATTTCACACTTATGCAGCTCACTGGTCCCTGCTGGATTTTATGCATTTAAATATACATAGGTATATGAATATAAATATTAAGGGACAATCTTACACAAATCGTCCTAGTCCCAAACTAAGCAAATCTTGTGCTATGGGTACTAGACGACGATATATAATATATATAAATACAATAGAGAACATACATGACCCAGGAACAAATATTCGAGTTCATCGCACAAATATTTGCCCCGGCCGGGATTCGAACCCAGGACCGTCGGCTCAGTAGACAGGTCTTCTACAAACTGCGCCAACCGCGTCGTCATTCGGTCAAAGCTTAAGCTTACATTACTTTATTAAATCCTCAGACATAAAAACTGAAGCATATACATGTTAGTCTGTGGTACGCATTGGTGGCACAGTCCTATTTAAAGTGAAACCATATGTAGGAATTACTGCCCGTCAATACAAATTGGGTCCAGCTTAAAATGATTAACACTGTTATACTTATACAGTTTCACGTCCAACATGAGAAACAAGCACATACATTAGTCTGTGGCTGCCCTGTTTACGGAGGCCCGGGAACCTGTTGCTCAATCGATTCAGCCTGCAGCGCGCGCCCGCCACCGCGTACTCATACTTACTCATTATAGGTACCTACTTAATAATACTGAATGGCCTGATTCATTAAGCTACATGTTTTTTAAATACAATTACTTACAGTAACCTAGTCGCTCCGTGATCTGTAGACCCCGCGAGTTCGTTTCAAAATTAACTGAAATTTGTAATTTTTAAAGGTTTCAATCCCCATACCATCGCCATTTTGAAAAATTGAACTTTCTTTTATAGTCATACCACGCTAACTCTTCCAATCCAATTAACTGTCAAATCATACAAACTGACTCACTTTGTATGCTTTGACAGTCCATTTGCTTGGAAGTTAGTGTGGTTTGACTCTATTTGGCGAAACAAAGAAGCTTCCATCGCTCGGTTAAAAATAATACATACTTTAATATATATACTAGTGGCTTTGTGAGCTGTAGGCGAGATTGTTTTAAAATGTCGGAAATTGTTTTTTTTACCTTTCAACTTATCTCTGCCATTTGGACAGATTTCGTAAAACTAACTCGACTAAAAAAATCTGTATGTTTATCGAACCTATTCACAAAACCATTGAAACAAAGATCAAAGCTTAAAGAAAAATTGAAAAATGGGTTACCTGATGGAAGAGCGCGTTAGCGAGTCCGGTGCGTTAACCACTTCGCTACCCTAACTCCCAAGCAACCTATCGAATTTTTCATTATGCTTTGTGTGTCGATCTTTGCATTGTTTATTTGAAAGGTTTTATACCTTAGCGACCTCTATGTGAATACGTTAATATCCACATCTCACAAAATTTCATGAGAATCGGCTTAGAAATGTGGCCTGTAGGCTAATTTTATTTATTCGTATGGCAGGATTGTACGTCGAATACAGCTTAGCTTATATACTAAGTTTGAGACTCATTAGCCATTTGATGGCTAAAATATCCGGAAATCCGCACATCTGAACGTCCAAACCCAAACATCGAGATACGAAATTTTTTTTGGCGAAGCTGAAATGTCAACTAGAAGGCGCCAAAACGAACACTTAATTTTATGAACTCGACTGTACTGTATATGCGCAAATCCGCCATTTTTGTTCTAAAAGTTTGCTGGCAACTTATACCATGAGCTGCAGAATGTATACCCTTCGAGCTTAAAGCTTCGACTTCTATCCTTTAAGGCGACGGGTAATGTGAAACTTTCGATTTTTTTCTTATACTTACCATAAATCTGATATTTTTTTAGAAATAGCTGAAGTCTAGAAGCTAGCAAAACACCTTTAATATTTATTAAATTACTATATACAATTTGTTCACTGTAGTTTACCTTACAAAACTTGTTCACGTCTTCTTCTAAAAAAGCGGCCACAATAGTTTTGGGCAAGTTTTTAGAGACAACTAAAGAACAAGAAATTGTGTATAATGATTTAATAAACACTAAAGGTGTTTTTCCAGCTCCTAATATACTGAAAATTGATCTGGTTTGGAAGATATAATAAAAATTCGTAAGTGGCGCTAGTTTCGCATTACCCGTCCCCTTAAGAGGCCTTATTACTTGAATAATACTTTTCCCCGAGTTCTAGGTAGTAACATAGCTATTTCACGCGTTCATTGCGTGCAGTCGAAAATAAGTTGAAAAAACAAATTCCGCGTGAATATTGTAAATTTGGAGTAGTTTTTGAAACATAAATTATCAATGGGAAACTAACTATAGGTATCAAATATATACCAAAAAAGCTCAATAGCCCTGTTCTAGGTAGTGACATCAATAAATATGTTAAGAAACTTTGATCATATTGAAAATGCCTAAAACAATCAGCATTTTAAAAGGAATTAGGCCTCTTAATATAAATCTCCACTGGTAGAAATATGAAATGTTGACCATTTTGCAGCTCATAGCACCGGGAAACTGAAACGCGTAGGTACCTTTTTTTGACCCTTTTTGTAACTGTGTTAAAAAAAAACCTGAAATAATTACCCCTCCATAGAAAACAAAATTATAAAACATTCAAAAATATATTTATTCTTATTAATAGTATAAATGTTGCTCCTAATATCCATTGGAGTACTTATAATAGAATATACGAGCCTTGTGACATTTCAGGAACCCTCAGAGAGAATTTAATAATAGCAGGTCCTTAGTTGTTTTTCATATCTAATATGGCATGAATAATCTCGCTAAAGTGCTTTGTATTCCCCAATGTAGTTAACAGAATGACTTTCCTTGGTATAAGTACGACCTAAGCAGGTGCCTATAAAAGACGTAAATACGCATCTTCTATAATGTATACCTACTATTATAAAATTTTAGATTTATATTAATAATACTTAATAAGAATGAGACAAGTTATAGAATTGGACTTAGGAAGATAGGAATAGATGGCGAACACGACGAATAAAGAATGAGTGACGAATGCAGAATGAGACGAAATAAGAATTGAACGAAAAGCGAATGGGACGAATAAAGCTGATACCACGAACACATTTTTTTAAACGGTTTTATTTAACTTGCCCCGTTTGTTTATCGGACTGTTGTCCTGACATGCGTTATTTTCAAAAAAAGTATCCTATAATATAAACATCTTTTTGGATGTCTAGCTCTCCTTGTAGACCGGGAGATAGTGACAGAATTTTCTTAGTCATTTGTAACAGTATGGCGGTTCTTCAGGGGTCTTAGTACGCAATCACAAAAAGAAAAATGATGGTCATAGCGCTGGTACCGGCGGCCCAATCGCGTGGGCGTTAGTTGAACTCGTCGGATAAATTACGAGTGTCAAACGATTTGTACCACAAAAAATTTGGTATTTTCCGATAGCCCATAAAAAACATGTGGGCGGTAGTGTCATGCCATACTTCTCCGGTGTGACTTACAGCCCGCCATACCGACGCGAATGCGTTAATTAAAAATAAAAAAATTCAACCATTTGTACCAGGCTAATTTTTGCACAGTTAATTATCGCCGTGCAGCCATTTACGAAAATCACCATGCCATACTTTTCCGACGGTTCTAAATGGCCGCCATACCGCCGAAAATCCGCAATTTTTTTTCGCCAAACGATTTGTAACAGTATTGCATTTGGATTTTTGGAAAGTATTTGATAAAATGTGACCGTTATCATATTTGCCATACTTCTAGTAGGGGGAAAAAGTGCTGCCATACTTGAAAAACTTATTTATTCGACACGTTTCAAAAATACGACTGTACAATACGTAAAATATTTTTTTACAGCATGGGATCATTATATTCTGTTTGTTTGGATACAATTCTACCTACAAAAAATTATTTCGGATTGTAACCATGGGGCGGACGACTGTGAGACTTGAGCCAAGACGTAAACCAAAAAAAAAAAAATTGACGGTTTGTACCAGTATGGCATTTGGATTTTTGGAAATTATATGATGCAATGGGACCATTATTATATTTGCTATACTTCTAATAGAGGGAAAAAGGGGCAACATACTTGAAAAACTTGATTTTACAACGGGTTTTCAAGGTGCAAGACATAAAATCATTTGTTACAGTATGGCATCATTGTATTTGGTTCGTTTGGATGAAATTCTACCTGAAAATAATTATCCCATACTGTAACCATGGGGCGGAAGATTGTCACACTCGAGCAAGATATAAATTAATAAAAAAATTGGACCAAATTGTTACAGTATGGCATTTAAAATTTTCGAAACTTGAAAAAAAAGTATGGTTTGGGAAAATTACACCGTACATGTGAAAAAAAATTATATGCAATATCAATATTAATGCAGTTTATTCCGAAAGATTTACAGACTTTCGAGGTCATCTAAGCCGAAATCCCCGGCATGCTCCAACTCGTTTTCGTCGTCCTCGTCGCTGCTTACTGCATCAGTATCTACAAATCATTTAATTTTTTCACACAAGCGCAATACACAATCGCAAATCGTTAACATAAAATTAATTTCTTAAATATTTACCTTCGCCGCCTTCATCTTTCTCTTCTTCATCTTTTTCCTTTTCATCTTGCATGCAACATGGGCACACTATAACGGTCGACTTATTCTAATTCAATTCAAATTATTTATTTCGGAAAAAGATCCATATATTTTTAGTAAATACAGCTTAACATAAGGTTAGTACACACACAATGAAATATTGACATAATAAATAACGAACTATAATAAACAGCACTTACACTTTGCTCACACTAGCTTTTTGTTTTTTTTTCTAGATGCACCATTTCTCGACATCTGTCCAACAACATACATAGAAACACAGAATAGAAATACATAGAACTCCAAATTATTGCTATGTAGTTGTGGGTCGTCTGACAAGCAGCTGCCGTAATACCTGCGTTGCCAGACATTGTGTCTCACAACACGATGAGCCGAGATCTCTCGAGAAATCGTTCGAGCGATGGTAGCCGTTCAATATTATACGATATAAACATCTGACTATAATTCAAGATTGCCGCCACCTAGATCTTTGAAATTTTGTATTTATATTCGTTGAACCTCAAACTTACAGGAAAAATTAGTGCCATACTGTTACAAATCGTTCAAAATACGAATACAATCTTACAATTAAAAAAAAATATTATACACATTCGCCACCTCCCACAGGTATGGCATTATCACACTTCTATTTATCATCATTCAGGAGCTGTTGAAAAAAAATTTTAGGGTGGTACAAATCGTTTGGCGAAAAAAAAAATTTTGCTGATTTTCGGTGGTATGGCGGCCATTTAGAACCGTCGGAAAAGTATGGCATGGTGATTTTCGTAAATGGCTGCACGACGATAATTAACTGTGCAAAAATTAGCCTGGTACAAATGGTTGAATTTTTTTATTTTTTATTAACGCATTCGCGTCGGTATGGCGGGCTGTAAGTCACACCGGAGAAGTATGGCATGACACTACCGCCTACATGTTTTTTATCGGCTATCGGAAAATACTAAAATTTTTGTGATACAAATCGTTTGACACTCGTAATTTATCCGACGAGTTCGACTAACGCCCACGCGATCGGGCCGCCGGTACCAGCGCTATGACCATCATTTTTCTTTTTGTCATTGCGTACTAAGACCCCTGAAGAACCGCCATACTGTTACAAATGACCAAGAAAATTCTGTCACTATCTCCCGGTCTATTGTGCCAACCGGCAAATAAATACTTCACCTGCTTTATTTTCGTAGAATTTCCTTAATTCGATTACGACCGTGTACCTATTTACGAGTAAGTTCCTTATTTTCTTATATTACATGTAATTTACTGTTAATAGCTGATGTGACTTATTTTGATATTAAAATTTTATTACACCCAAGAAAAGTACAAATTGCGCCCTGAATGCAAAAGGTATTCTCTGCTAGTCAACTATAGAGCCAAACAGAGATACATTATGTAAGACTGAGAGTGTGAGGTGAGGGGATATATATATTTCCTGTAAGGTTCACTATTATCTTGTAGAAACTTTTTTTACATATATTTGTTTTGCATAACGATACTTGGCAGAAGTAACGTTTGGCAGAAACATCTTACGCAGAGTATGCTTTGGCATAAATCATTTCGCAGATTTTTATAATACCGAATCTTATATTGGCATAATGTTGATGAGCATAACAGTCTTCTAAACGAATAGTACTTTCGCAGATAATTTTTTTGCATAATATTTTAGGTGACATAAAGTTGTCAAGCCGAATACCATTTGATTCCAAGATAGACTTCATTGTCTTATCTTGTTGTACAGGACATATGCGGAATACCTAACCTAATCCAAGTCGGACCTGCCCTAAGGTGCAATCAGTACCTAATTTATGCATTACAAATTGTTGTGATTACACATTTTGTCCATGGAGTGGTATGGTAGCCGGCCGATGCCGCGCGGCTCGCTCGCTCGTTAGGGTCTCAGTTCAACCTAACACTCCTCCTCGCTTCGCTCGTCGTCGTACCTAACCTAATCCAAGTCGGACCTGCCCTAAGGTGCAATCAGTACCTAATTTATGCATTACAAATTGTTGTGATTACACATTTTGTCCATGGAGTGGTATGGTAGCCGGCCGATGCCGCGCGGCTCGCTCGCTCGTTAGGCTCTCAGTTCAACCTAACACTCCTCCTCGCTTCGCTCGTCGTCGTACCTAACCTAATCCAAGTCGGACCTGCACTAAGGTGAAATCAGGACCTAATTTATGCATTACAATTGTTGTGATTAAAAATTTTGTGGCAGATGCCCCGCGGCGGCAAGATACCTAACACTGCTCCTCGAACCGCTCGTCGTCGTACCTAACGGTACTTACAGTCTACTACGTAAAGTTTACGTAACGCACTTTTCTGCTAATAGAAAATAATTATGCTATTGTAATCGTATGCTATAGGATTATTATGGTACATAAAATTATGCTAAACCAAAGTCGGACAAAGAGATATTCTACAAAACAATGTGCTGCAAAATGTGTCGTATGCGAGGTAGTAGTAATGCCAACTATACCTTTATGCCATCTTACCATTCGACCGAAAGTGTTTCTGCGAAACGTGTTATGCGAAGTGTATTTCTGACCAATATTATTCTGCCAGATGAGGGTAACCCTTCCTGTAACACTGTAAAATAAAGGGGAAGACTAATAATTTTACCTATGGCACTACAGGTAGAGAATGCTCTACTACTGGTAGTGCCAAGGAAAATAAAGGTAATTGATAAAATGATAAATAATTAAAGGTCTCTATTGTTGTCCATAAAATCTGTCAATAAGAATATAAATATATACGTTAATATTAAAGAAGAAAACCGAAAGAGCCGTATTAAACACATTTGTAAGGTACTTTACAGTATGTAGGCACCCACCTACTAAACAGTCAAATGAATAAAGTATCGAATTACTCCCCGTAAATATTTCGTTGACATAGTGCCTGTACTTAACCCTTTACTGTCTACGAATGTTGTTTTAGGTACTGCCATTTATGGGACAGCGTGTCAAACTAGACGATTAAAGAAAAATAAATAAACTGATCAATCCAGTGGTCACTGCATACATTAACGTTGATGAGTTTGACCTTTGTAGTACTGAGGTATTGGCATATTTGCATTGTTGTATGCATGTATAATAAGTATGCATAAATTGCATAATTGCAAATCACCAATATTATGCTCGGAGAAACCGGTATACGGCAATTGAATAACAATATGTAAGAAATCGCATGATTATCATCTGAAATAATAATATGGGAATTCTTATAAAATTTAGTCTGTTTCTAAGAGTTTTTTTTAAATATATACTACTACGACGGTGGCAAACAAGCATGTGGCCCGCCTGATGTTAAGCAGTTACCGCCGCTGAACGCTTGCAACGCCAGGAGCATCACACGCGCGCTGTCGACCCTTTAAGAACCTATTTACTCCCCTCTTGAAGAACCGCATACTGTAGCCCCCAGGGAAATCCTCGGCAGGAAGCTCATTCCACATGCGAAGCGTTCGCGGCAGGAAGTTCCTCTGGAACCGGACAGTTCTCGACCATTTAGGCTCTATTTATTTATATATTGTAAAAACTAGAATTTTATTTTTAAACTATCTAACTAGCCCGCAACTTCGTCGGCGTAAAAAAGTCTACCTTAGTCGGGTAAAAAGTATAACCATCGTTTGATGTACAAAATGCATGTAGCCGTTGCGGCGTGATGAGCGGACAAATATATCACCATGTCCATGATGATGATTTGGTGTGGGCCTGGCCGGAGACAGACGGGCTGTCGATCGCCTGACTGCGTTCATTCAGCCCAATTCCCAGTTGGAGCCAACGGTTACTGTTCCGGCGGCGCTCCCAAACAGCCTTCTTCCTCAAATATTTTTACTTCTGCAGAAAAAAAGGACATTCTTAAGGTTAATGTCCTTCAGCTCTCTCTCTCTCCTAGGTCATCTTTCCCGAAGATGCTATATCGTACTACCGCATACATGCGACACTGCTATATCATGCTTACTTGTCTCATCCTGGCCGAATTGCGAGCAGTAATACCACATTTTTATTTTTATAAATAATGACACAAAAAAAATCTTTTTCTTTCTTAATTTACCTTTGTGTCATTATAAAATATTATATTAGTTCTGGATTGTCTGTGCCCTCAGAAAAATGCAGGAGCATTCTACGATGACACGCGGACCAGCATCTTTACTGTTATCAGCCACAAGTAAAACTGAAGCTTGTAAAAATCAGGGCAGTGTAAAACAAAACAACGCACGTATCCACCCATTACCATAAGGCCGTATAAGAAGATCCGTGGAGTATTCCAACCGGATTCCAGTTAATCTAAATTCATCCGTGCGAGATTGGTTAGTAATCCTTACGAGCGTGTGTGGGACCCTTCGTGGTTTTTTTTACGCAATCAATGACTCCGAGCGACAGAATTGGAGATACGGAAGTAATCGACAGGAGGTAAGGCATGATTAACCGATTAAAATCGGAATACTCTTCGTGAGACAAAGACAGTGTAAATTTTTGGACATCGGTCAGTCGCTAAAAGTGCACATACGAGGAAAGTGCTTTGAACCTACCATATGGACATATCGAAAAGTAGATGTTGTACTACTAACGCTATTTTACAACCACGCAACTAAGTAACTATACTTCGTTGGCAAAAGTAAGACGGCGGTAATAAGTATAATTCAACATTTTCGATATTTCGATATGGTAGGTGCGCTGTCCCAAAGAACATAAGTACTTAAATGGATCAATATGACTCTTATCAAATAAATCAGATATACCAAATCGGGATCATACGTTATTCCCAGAAGTGAGGGCAAAATCGAGTGAGAGCCAGAATGTCGGGTGTACCATCACGGATTTGTAAAACAGTTCAGAGCTCTCCGTACAAAAAGTTATTACAATGTTTATGTACACCCGCCATTCTGACTGTCAGGATGGCGGGTGTATCGCAGTTTACCATGAAGCCCTTGTTTATTGAGAAATGTTATTACTTTAAAAAAATGTACCGAAATTGTACTCTAACATACCGTTAAAATATTAGCAATCTGATGTGTAACTTGCGAATAATACACACATTAAATTTAGTTCGTAGTAAGTGAAGGGCCAAGAACGGGAGAACTGAGTAAGTCACGTTCGCAAAATTTTACAGTACAGAAGATTGGGATTGTCTAATTCTTTGATGGCTGTATGGCTTAAGTAATAATATAGCAAAAACCGTCCAAGTACAAATCTGACTCGCACACCGAGGGTTCCGTAAAAACACTTAATCTTAACTGGCAGGATTAAGTTTGCACTTAGTATGTATGGCGCCGGATACAAATGAGGTGCAAATTTAAGACAACCGGGTTCTCCAAATACGATTTTCGAACTAAATAATATATTTTTTATAATTTACCTACAATGTATAGTTTTCCGAGTTTTCCCTTTACTTGTAGTATAAGACGGGTGTCACTTGTAAATTTCTGTTCTAGGTCACAAGTAACACCATAAGTGTTTGTACGGAACCCTCGGTGCGCGAGTCATACTCGCACTTGGCCGGTTTTTTGCTTTATTATTACCTACATAAGCCATACAGCCATCAAAGGATTGAGGTTAGACAACCTCAATCTTCTGTACCTACTGTAAAATTTTGCGAACGTGACTTACACAGTTCTCCCGCTTGGCCCTTCACTTAGATACTACGAACAACATTTAATGTGTGTATAATTCGCAAGCTACACATCATATTGCTAATATTTTAACTGTATGTTAGAGTACAATTTTTGTAATTTTTTTTAAAGTAATAACTTATCTCAATAAACAGGGGCTTCATGGTAAACTGCGATACACCCGCAATCCTGACAGTCAGAATGGCGGGTGTACATAAACATTGTAATAACTTTTTGTACGGAGAGGTACATTTTTTTTAAAAGTAGATACAAAATAGTACATTTTGAGTATTTTTTTTCGGTATAACTGTTTTACAAATCCGTGAAATTTCTGACTCTCACAAAATCGACGGTAAATCTTAGTTCATAATCCCGTTATTTGACCCTTTAGGTACGCACCCTGGTAAAAATGAATTTCAAATGTCAGATATTACATGGAATTCAACTAGAGAAAAATAAAAATCTGCCTTCATTTTATAACGGCTTATATTTAATAAGTACTTAAGTAAACTCAAAACTTACTTAAAAGATATCTTCGTTATTACTTGCTTATGAAAATTTGACTTCAAATTCTATAAAATACTTTTTAGTTTACGTACAAACTTAGTCACTTGAAAAGCTAATTAATGTACAGTGAATAATAGAATAATACATGCATACTGATTCTAGAACTCATTTTACGAATGCAATACATGTATATACACAATGAACAGTGTCAGAAAAGGAAAACAAACGTTGGATAGATATATGAGCATTCCCAGGGCTTCAAAAATAGATGTACATAGAATGGTACTTATATATCTAAACAGATCTACCAATCAAAAATATATATATACACGTGTCACTTCATAAAATCGTCATATTCATAATATTATTATTCAGAAGCTTGCTCAGATGAATATAGGACAAAAGCAACTGTAAGTTCTCGGTATCTGTACCTACTAAGATTTTTCAAAATAATTGAAAGTGCAAAAATATATCAACAAGGGTTTTTTCGCATATTTATAAACAGAAAGCAAAATTTATCACATTTTGTTAAGTGCCCCAGGGGTCACCGTTCGCCGACCAGGGTACTTCCATTACATACATAACTATCAGTTGTCACATGTACCTAACAACTTTTGGAAGGTTTTCCGATATAAATAATCAAATAGAGGATAAATCATTGAATATGTCCACATTTTTACATTTTCGAAAATATTCCCAAATATTATTAAAAAATCCATTTGAAAAGTTCTAAAAGAGCGGAGGTGACAACTAATTGGTCGCAATGCAGTAGTCGACTATTACTAAAGCGGATTTAGTATGGAAATTGTACCACTGTTTTTTTTTAAATTGCTGCTGTTAATTTTCTACAAGGTGACGTCATTTGAGTGCTGATTCTTAGATGACGCTGCTCTCACCTTTTTTTAATATTCAAAACTAGGCCATATAATCAAATAAAGATAATATAAGTATTTGGGTTCTGTGATCTATCACAGACCCCAAATTATAATAATATAATGAAATTAGTTTAAACTTACTATAACGACGCTATTAAAAATTTGAAATTACTGTTGACACCACCAGACTTATCTAACCACGTTTTTTAACGGGAACACACATGTCTAACACCAGTTTGTATCCTTCCTTACACTTCGGAGTTGGCGAACATGTGACACACTCCGTATGTGGCTTCTCTCTTTTCACTCTCTCACTTTGTGACCTCTTGTTTCGTTTCTTAAGATCAGGAAAACATATTTCCCCTGGCGGACACGGTTTTTTAACAAGCCCGCATGCTACACATGCTCTTTTCACTCGCCTTTTATTGTCAGGAACACATATGTTCGCTACTAATTTATATCCTTTCGCGCACTGCGGTTTAGGAGAGCATGTCACGCATTGCGCCCTGGGTACTCGTAGTTTCGCTGCACCAGGTCGGAAAGAAATGAGTTTTTGACTGCCTGCTTCGTCATTGGATGATGCCAGGTGGATTTCGGCTGCAGGGAGTGCGCAGGCCAGTGCCAGCGTCGCCAGCAAGATAATCAGCCGCCCATTCATTATTTATTCAGTGTTGAAAGCGACCTTACAATTTTATTCTACTCACAATAATCAGATCTGGAGCGTGTACTCGCTAACAGCTCAACCACGTAATTGAGTGTCCACTCCACGGAGTATATGGAGACGGCATTCAGCGCAGTTTGTTCTAGGACCGCTGTAGCCGACTTTTACACGCACACAATTATATTCGTATAAGAATAAGGTTTTACAACAAACAGAAGTGAGTTGACATTGGCTGAGCTAATGTGTGCGTATTACGTGGTCATACACTACTACGATCAATGTATCGAGAATTTTAGTCCTTATATGCATATCAGACAATGTCTTTATTTTTATTATAACTTAAATAGAAATAAAATAAAAGGCAAATGAGACTTTATGATTCAGTACGACAAAGCCTCGAATTGACAAGAAATTGATTTCTACTTCCGTCAATTCAGTAGTGTCACTTTTGATATTAACGCTGGCTAAATATCGCAAGGTTTTATGTTACAATTTTAAAACATTTAAAATTGAACCCTATCCTTGTAACACGGGGTCTAATTTTAACGACCCAGAAAATGTAATGTACGCTCTGCCAGCGGTATGCGTCTAATGATTCTAAAGGTTAAGGGCGTGATCAAATCAAAATAGTCGATATCGATAAAATAATAATATGTATAGGCTTATAATATGTATAATGCATGTTGAAAATATTTATTTTGTACTGTCGTAAACGTCGTAAATTAAATTATCAGACCTTTTAATTTCTGGCGACGAAATCAAATGGAAGCGTCCATCTCAATCTTCCTATCGTTCAGAATGTTTACTTTACATGTAGTGATATATGAATAATAAAAACATCACCTTACAACATTTGGAACAGGTAGTAGGTAAATTATAAACGGAGTAGATTTATTTATTCATCATATAAAATGTAAACAAAATAATTAAGGGACAATCGTACACAACTCGACCTGGCCTTATACTAACCAATAGCAGACGACGATATAAACAATATATATAGATAACATCCATGACCCAGGAACAAATATTCAAGTTCATCACACAAATATTTGCCCTTGCCGAGATTCGAACCCAGGACCGCCGGCTCAGTAGGCAGGTGCATTAAAACTGCGCCAACCTCGTCGTCAACTGACTAGCACGTATGTATTACATTGTGGATTAGCGAAACAATAATACTATTTTAATCTAATGATTTTGTCACCCACTGCTATTGATTTCGCTGTAATAAAATTACTTGTCTGAATTAAAAAAAACGGCCAGGTGCGATTCTGACTCGCGCACCGAGGGTTCCGTACAAACTTTCACTTATCCCATCTTAATTGGCCTGGTTGAGTTAAGTTTGTATCTGAAATGTATGGCGCCGCATACAAACGAGGTGCAAATACTTATAAAAATAATGTAATAATTAATGTAATTTAATCTGCAAATTCTGAGTTTTAGTAATTATTTTTGACATAAGTAACAAATTGAAATATGTAACAATTAAGTATTTGAATATTGTTTTATTTTGTTTGCATGCCTATTTGTTAGAACATAAGCAACACTGTATATACCTGTATCACCTAATTTATTACTATGTTCTTGCAATAAACGAATTTGAATTTGAATCAAACTTAACGCAACCAAGTTCTCCAAATATGATTTATATACCTATTTATTTATTTAATAAATCTTTATTGCACAAAAGAAAACGTATCGTACAAAAGGTGGACTTGATGTTTGAAAAGGACTATATATTTTAAGATTTTTATTAGTATTTGTAGTAAGTATGTGGCGATTTCAGATTTTTATAAGTATTTGTAGTACTTGCCAAATTTCATAGTTCTAGGTCATCGGGAAGTACTCTATCACTTTGATTCCCTTGAGTGACGAAATGTGCGTTTTTGGCGACATAAACGGCTGTACCTTTTTTTCACGTTAACGTAGAAGCTTGATTTTTTTTTCACAGCTTTAAGGGACCCTAGACCTGAGTATATATACATATAGTGTTAATTTCAACTCGATACCCCCACGCGTTCTCGAGATAAAGGGTCTTGACAGACAGACAGACAGACGGACGGACGGAAAACAAAGTGATCCCATAAGATTTCCGTTTTTTCCGATAGAGGTATGGAACCCTAAAAACAAGGTGATAAAGTGTAAATTATATAATTAAAATGGACAAGTTAGTATGAAACACGAGCGGCTCACATTAAAACCTCCATACAGAATATCGACAATTTATGGTTTAGACTTGTTCCCCCGCACTAAATTGTCAGACGGACGTATACATTGCGTGCTCCTAAAGATGTTGCGTGAATAGTTGCCATGTCAAGCTAGTAATGTATAATTGTCATAATGCACTGCAATATTTTACGAAATATTACAAAATACTGAATTTTATTACTTTCCAGTGAAATTAAACGGTATCAGGTATCTTTTTGAGTATGCAGATCTCGCCTGTGACGATTATAATGCCACAATTCGGCATATTTCTAATTTTTTTGCACATAATTACTCAAGCACGTTCGTACGGTAACTAAGTGACTGTTGACATCACGTTGACATATCTTTGGGTATTTGGGCCTAAGCTCGGTTACGCGTGCCCCGCCCAATACCCAGTCTATAGTATTCTTATGGTCTGTGGTCCACTCTAAACTGGTTAGGTTACTCATGAATAATTTATTGGATAACCATATTAATTCCAATGGGAAGTCCGACAGACTTGAGTCATGCAAATATGAGTGTTAAGGCGCCCGTTTAACACAAAAGAATTAAGCAATTTAGGTTTTATTGGTTTGTGAACCTTTAGTAAAACCAAGATAATAAAATAAATAAATATCGGACAACCTCACACAAATCGATCTAGTCCCAAATTAAGCTCTAGAAGGCTTGTGTTATGGGTGCTAGACGACGATATACATACTTATATAGATAAATATATACTTAAATACATAAGATAACATGCCTATCCATACCTACATATATATGTACTAGAAATGAAATGAAATGGAAAATGAAATGAAATGAAATTATTTATTGATAACAGGCGGTTATAGGTCACAAATATTATTACAAATTAAACACTATTAGGTACATTTACAATGTAAAAGGTAAATTATAATAATCTTCAAAATTGTAGAAATTGTTCTCGTGGAGCCATTTTTTCAATGTTCCTTTAAAACTTGGAACGGAAGCTGCATTTCTTACCGCGTCAGGCAACCGGTTATAGACGGAAGGCCCTGAGTAATACACGGACCGCTCTGATTTGGTAAGTTTGTGCGAATCTGCCACCAGCCTATTCTCGTGCTTGTTGCTACGCAATCTATAATTTGTATTACTCCCCTTGCGCTTGAAAGCATCAAGATGTTCGTGAGTGAACACCGCCACCTGATACAGGTATAGACAAGGCAAGGGAAGGATATTCAATTGTTTGAAGTGCTCCCGTGCTGAGGCGTCCGCCGGCAGGCCCACCATCGCTCTAATCGCTCTCTTCTGCATCGCGAACACTCTCCGCCAGTCCGAAGCTCGGCCCCAGAGCTCAGTTCCGTACGTGAGCAGAGAGTGCACCGTTGCAAAATAGCACTCGCGTACCGCGGCAGGCCCGGCCGTGCGCGCCAGCCGCCGCAACGCGAAGCACGCGCGCCCGAGCCGGCCGCACACCTCGTCTATGTGCGTCTCCCACTTCAGCGCGCTGTCGATGTGGAACCCGAGCAGGCGTGTGCAGGTCGCGTGCTGTATAGGGGCATCGCCTGCACACACCTTCAGACTCCCATTCAGGTGCCCGTTCAGTTTAAATGTGATGAAGCACGTTTTCTCTTTATTCAGAGCCAACCCGTTCGACCTGAACCAGTTGTTTATTTGCCCGACAACATTGTTAAGCGTTCCCTCCAGCTCTCGGTAGGCGCACTTACTACGGCCGTGACGTCGTCGGCGTACATAAAAATGTTGGCACTTTTTATCGCCTGCGGAAGGTCGTTTAAGAGTATGCTAAACAGGGTGTTAGACAGACAAGACCCTTGCGGGACGCCCATCAAGTTTTGCATCTCCGCAGACGAGACTTGGCCGTTCTCACCGACGACGATTTGCGCCCGGTCGCTCATGAAAGATAGTATTAGCAGTATTAGGCTCAGGGCCGGGCCGCGGATTCCGCAGTGAGCGAGCTTGTCAGCGACGAGTGCATGGTCCGCCGTGTCGAACGCGCGGGACAGGTCGCAGCATACGACTGCCACATGCCGGCCCGCCTCGCGCGCGCGCAACACGGCGTGCACCACCTCTCGCACTAGGTCGGTGGTGGACCGGCCCTGGCGGTAGGCGTACTGACAGTCGGATAGCACGTTTCGAGGGAACCAATACGACAATAGTCTTTTGTTTAGCCCCACCTCTAGGCACTTGCTGGGTCCTGGCACTAGCGAGATTGGTCGGTAAGACTTCACAGCGGACCTTTGTCCTTTACCTTTATATAGCGGAGATATTTTAACTTTTTTCAAACAGTCGGGGTATACACCCGACCTCAAGCAGACGTTAAATAAGTTTGAGAGAACGAAGCTGATTGCCGGACCGGCCTGCTTTAGGAGGGTAGCGGACAGGCCGTATATGTCCGTGCTGTTTTTAGAGGCAATAGAAGTTTTTAATATGTGGTCTATTTCGGTCGGGGTGAACGGCAACAATCTAATAGACGTGTCACTGGGCGCGCGCCACTCGGCCATAGCGGCGCGGCAGCGCGCGCGGTGGGGCGCGGGCGCCCCGCACGCGGCGGCCGCCGCCGTCACGAACTCGCGGTTGACGGCGTCCACCAGCTGCTGTTTGGACTCGAACGGTTTCCCGTCAGTGTCCAGCAGCAAGTCTGTAAAGTCGACCCGCTCACGAGGCTTCCGCGCCAGCTCCATGTTTATTGCCCTCCACATCGCCTTGCCTTTATTGGGGTTACTAAATATAAATGAGTTAAAAAAGTCAGTCCGTTTAGTCCGTAATTTGTAGTTGTATGAAATGTGTAATTTAGTCAAAGTCTGGTTTATACTGGTGTTACTGGGATATTTTTTTGTGTAGTGTATGAAATCAAATAAAAGTAGTTTTAGGTTGTGTATTTCGGAATCTATCCATGGGCTGCTATTTAACTGCACTTTGGTATTTTTTATCGGGATATGTATATCAAGGAGGTTGGTTAGTATGCAGATAACGGCCTCCGCAAACTTTTTACAATCGTCGCTGTATTTATTAACAATATGTTGCCAGTCCACTGATTCTTCAAGCGCGGAAATATAGGAGATCCTATTTTTACTGTTAAAAATACGCTTTTTAACCATCAATGATGTCGGACTGGTTGCAGACCGCGGGGCAATCAGTCGCTGCGCCGTGTGGTCGCTCAAGTTAGTACTTACGCATGTCGCGGACACACGGTCGTCTAGGATGTTGGAGTACGCGTGATCCAACAGTGTAGCACATTCACCGTCAACCCTGGTGGCGTTCTTAACATATTGTCTAAACCGCTGAGCGGTTAATATATCGGTAAGTTGTCTTTTGGTGGAGGTACTATTACTAAAATCAATATTTATGTCGCCCATGATAATCGCTGTTAGTTGGTCGTCGTTAATTTTATTTAATAAATTGTCGAACAGCTTTAGATACTCGACATCGCTAGTTAAATTAGAATGATACACTCCTACAACCCATTTGTTGTGCCCATCCCAGTCTCTGTTGAAAACTCGGTACTCGAAGTTGTTGACTCATACATCTACCTAGGACAAGTGGTCCAATTAGGTAGGTCCAACTTCGAGAAAGAGGTCAACCGCCGAATCCAACTCGGCTGGGCAGCGTTCGGGAAACTACGCAATGTCTTTTCATCCGACATATACCTCAGTGCCTCAAGACGAAAGTCTTCAACCAATGTGTGTTACCAGTGATGACTTACGGCACCGAAACGTGGTCTTTCACTATCGGCCTCATCTCAAAGCTCAAAGTCGCTCAACGAGCAATGGAGAGGGCTATGCTCGGGGTGTCTCTACGTGATCGAATCAGAAATGAGGAAATCCGTAGACGAACTAAAGTGACCGATATAGCTCACCGGATTAGCAAGTTGAAGTGGCAATGGGCAGGCCACATAGCACGCAGAGCAGATGGCCGATGGGGCCGTAAAGTGCTCGAGTGGAGACCTCGGACCAGCAAGCGCAGCGTAGGACATCCACCTTATAAAGGTCGCCGGAAGGCGCTGGATGCAGGTCGCTTCCAACCGGTATACTTATATGGAAGTCCAAAGGGGAGGCCTATGTTCAGCAGTGGACGTCCTATGGCTGAGATGATGATGATGATGATGACTCCTACAACAAGAATATCGTCGTCGAGCAAATGCACGGCACATACATCGAACAGCTGTTCGCGGGCCAACTCACAATAATCGGGTCTACTCACCGCTCTAATGTGTTGCCTAACATAAATACAGCTTCCGCCGCGTTCAATTTTAGGTCTACAGTAAGATGAGATTAAGTCATAGTTTGTCAGGGTTACTGACTGTATTTCATGGCTCCGGAGAAAATGCTCGGTCATAATCATAATTAAAATATCACAATTTAATTCGTCGGTTAACAAAACTTCTAATTGCTTCGTTTTACTATACAGTCCTCTAATATTCTGATGGCACACTGTGAGGGAGTCAGTTGTCGACGCCTGTGTGTCCGGCTGTCGGGGTCGGAGCGGGCGCGCCTCGGCGGCCGGTGTCGTCGGCGTCGGCGGCGGAGATGCGTCGGCGGCGGGTCGGCGCGCGCCCTGCGCGGCCGGCGCTGTTTCGAAACCATTCACTGACTTCCGTACCTGGTGGCCAGTAGTCCGCGGACATAAGCATCTCGCACATACTGTGGGGGGTCGCTATCACGAAGGATGCGTAATGTTGATGCTTTAAACGCAGTTTTTCCACCGTGCATTTAGTGTCTCCACTCTTTTTGGCGATATATACTTTGATCGCTTCAGCAGTCGTTTCATACTCGAAAAAGCACGCGTGAATTTTTTTCACTCGCTCTGTTGTTTTTAAAGCTCGCTCTAGTGTTAGGTTAAAAAAAAACATTTGAAAAGATCCTCATTCTAAAAGAGCGTAGGTGACAAGTAATTGGTCACAGCGCAGTAAATCATACAGTCAGACTATTACTAAAGCGGATTTAGTATGGAAATTGTACCACTGTTCTTTTTGTAGGTTGCTGGCGTCAATTTTCCACAAGGTGACGTCATTGCGGATTCTCGGAAAACGTTGGTTTAACATTTTTTTTAATAAAATTAAATAAAAATAATATATAGGTATCGGTTCTGTGATACTAAAGTAATCAAATTAGTCTAAACTTAACAATACCTTTTTGAAAATATGAAAAAACTGTTGACACCACCAGACTTACCTAATCACGTTAACGGGAACACACATGCCTAACACCAATTTGTATCCTTCCTTACACTTCGGATTTGGCGAACATGTGACACATTTATGTGGCTTCTCTCGTTTCACTCTCTTAACTTTGTTGCTTGTTTCGTTTCTTAGGTTCAGGCACACATATGTCCCCTAGGAGTTTATGGTTTTCAGGACACTGTTTTCTACCAAGCCCGCATGTTACACATAGTGTTACTCTTTTCACTCGCCTTTTATTGTCAAGAACACATATTATGTTCGCTACTAATTTATATCCTTTCGCGCACTGCGGTTTAGGAGAGCATGTCGCGCAAGCCCTGGGTACTCGTAGTTTCGCTGCACCAGGTCGTAAAGAGAGTTTTTGACTGCCTGCTTCGTCATTGGATGATGCCAGGTGGATTTCGGCTGCAGGGAGTGCGCAGGCCAGTGCCAGCGTCGCCAGCAAGATAATCAGCCGCCCATTCATTATTTATTCAATGTTGAATGCGTCCTTACAATTTTATTCTACTCACAATAATCCGATCTGGAGCGTGTGCTCGCTAACAGCTCAAGCACGTAATTGAGTGTCCACTCTAAACTGGTTACTCATGAATATTTTATTGGTTAACCATATTAATTCCAATGGGAAGTCCGACAGACTTGAGTCATGCAAGGAAGGAAGCAAGGAAGGCGCCTGTAATTTAAGTTTTATTGGTTTGTAAACCCGTAGTAATACCAGGATAACATACCTATGCAAACCTACAGCGGCTCTGAGCTGTATACCTACAGACCTCGCGACTTTATTTCGAAATGACTGAATTTGAAATTTACAATCCCCATATCTTCGCTATTTAGGAAAATTAAAAAAATATCAACAGGCCTTATCGAATCTGCTCAAAAAAAATGCGATTCGGTTGAAAAATGCATCCTATATGCGAAAACAGCCGGCGATATGGATAACTGGACATACGAATATACGAAACAATTTTTGGAGACGTTTTACTCGCTCGCTCAATAAAGTCAGTATTTAGGACCTCATCTTACCGCACGGGTAAAGACAATACTTAACGTATTTTTTATTATCACGGCAGGTAGGTATACTTTAACTAATATTCAAATTCAAAAGAGGAGTGTTTATTGAAAAGTGAGACTCACTTTAGTCACTCTCATTTCACTCTAGCACCAAAAATATGTCCTCCAAAATTATTGCCTTTACCAATCCACTATTGCCACCAGTGCGTATTACAGGTGATGACCTACGGAGCCGAGACGTGGTCTCTAACTATGGGCCTTTTAAGGAAGCTCAGAGTTACTCAGCGAGCTATGGAAAGAGCTATGCTCGGGATTTGTCTACGAGATAGAATCAGAAATGAGGAGATTCGTAGACGAACCAAGGTCATCGACATAGCAAACCGGGTAAGCAAGCTGAAGTGGCAATGGGCGGGGCACGTAGCTCGAAGGACCGATGGCCGTTGGGGCAGAAAGGTTCTCGAGTGGAGACCACGTACCGGCAAGCGCAGTGTAGGACGACCACCCGCAAGGTGGTCTGACGACCTGGTTAGAGTTGCGGGGACTCGCTGGATGCGGGTCGCTGCTATCCGGCCCATGTGGAAATCTATTGAGGAGGCCTGTGTCCAGCAGTGGACGTCCTATGGCTGAAATGATGAATCCACTATTTACTTACAAGTTTTATAGTAAATATTAAATGAACAGAAGGGCTACTCCGTTGTTTGAAATTCGACAATCGTATAGTGCCATCTCTTGTGATCTCCTGTTAAAGTATATTTGGGTGAGCGGGACGGCAACGGCACTATACGACAGTCGAATCTCATGCATTGGAGTAGCCCTTCAGACAATCAACATCACTCCGCCAAGAGTAGCACCAATAAGAATGAAGTGTAATCTTATGTTGTCTTAAAGGGAGTGGGGCGCTGGCTCTGAAAAACGTTTTTTCTCCAACTTGCTTGGAAATGTTCCCATTAATGTAGTAAAACTGGACCACGAAATCGTTCGTTATTATTACAAGGCGTTAATACAAATTAAAAAGAAAAAATATTATTGGCCTTAGCCGGGAAATCAATATTATTTAAATAAGACGATTAAGTAAAAAACACACCTTCCGTTTATGACGTCTCATACTAATGAAGGTAGGTACTCTTAATTTGGCCGGTTACTGCATTTTGACTTTTAATTTTTTTCAAAGACTTTGATAATTCTCCATACAGCCAATTGTCCACTAAATTTAAAAACTAGTATAAACATTTTAATTGTTCTGACAAACAATTTAAATAATAATCTTGTATGCGGTTAATTTATTTTCTTGATTCTTAGTTATTTATTAGAGATATCTCACGAACGTTTTAATTTTAATAATATGATGGTATTTAATGAGTGAGTTGAAAATTAATAAGTGTACCAAACGTAAACAAATAAAAAATAAAACAGAAATGATTGTGTCCAAATCAATATAAAACTTATTTTGAACTTATGATCTTCTCCGAATGATAAATATGGTATGGTTTATAAAAAAAACAGTGCGTTTAGAAGTTGTTGATTTAACTAAAATTAATAATTATGTGCATATTTTTTATTATTGTGTTTTCATATAATTTTAAATGTTTATTAATATATTTTGTTTTAAATCAAACATATGAATATTTGTATAGAATCTTTTTATCGATCCATATTTTTTATGTGGTAATACCACATTTTTTATTTTTATAAATAATGACACAAAGGTAAATTAAGAAAGAAAAATTGAATGCGATCTACTACAATCGAAGCGGGGTTTGAACCCGCGACCTCTGCGTTTCCGGCGCATTGCTCTCCCAACTGAGCTATCCGACCGCTACGTCAGTCACACCAAATCTTTCATCCCTTATTAATCCTTTACGCTACTGGAGCGCCCTCTGCGTCATATATGTTTTTTTGAAATGCTTATTGCGCATTAGCCATACCCTAGGATGTGCGTTTTACACACACGATCCCCAATCCCCATTGCTTTACAGCAAGTGTGAAGACTACGAGAGAGATGGCGCTGTTCTAAATATTTGTATAGAATCTTTTTATCGATTCATATTTTTTTATGTGGTAATACCACATTTTTTTTTTTATAAATAATGACACAAAGGTAAATTAAGAAAGAAAAATTGAATGCGATCTACTACAATCGAAGCGGGGTTTGAACCCGCGACCTCTGCGTTTCCGGCGCATTGCTCTCCCAACTGAGCTATCCGACCGCTACGTCAGTCACACCAAATCTTTCATCCCTTAATCCTTTACGCTACTGGAGCGCCCTCTGCGTCATATATGTTTTTTTGAAATGCTTATTGCGCATTAGCCATACCCTAGGATGTGCGTTTTACACACACGATCCCCAATCCCCATTGCTTTACAGCAAGTGTGAAGACTACGAGAGAGATGGCGCTGTTCTAAATATTTGTATAGAATCTTTTTATCGATTCATATTTTTTATGTGGTAATACCACATTTTTTATTTTTATAAATAATGACACAAAGGTAAATTAAGAAAGAAAAATTGAATGCGATCTACTACAATCTACAATGTGTGTGTAAAACGCACATCCTAGGGTATGGCTAATGCGCAATAAGCATTTCAAAAAAACATATATGACGCAGAGGGCGCTCCAGTAGCGTAAAGGATTAAGGGATGAAAGATTTGGTGTGACTGACGTAGCGGTCGGATAGCTCAGTTGGGAGAGCAATGCGCCGGAAACGCAGAGGTCGCGGGTTCAAACCCCGCTTCGATTGTAGTAGATCGCATTCAATTTTTCTTTCTTAATTTACCTTTGTGTCATTATTTATAAAAATAAAAAATGTGGTATTACCACATAAAAAATATGAATCGATAAAAAGATTCTATACAAATATTTAGAACAGCGCCATCTCTCTCGTAGTCTTCACACTTGCTGTAAAGCAATGGGGATTGGGGATCGTGTGTGTAAAACGCACATCCTAGGGTATGGCTAATGCGCAATAAGCATTTCAAAAAAACATATATGACGCAGAGGGCGCTCCAGTAGCGTAAAGGATTAAGGGATGAAAGATTTGGTGTGACTGACGTAGCGGTCGGATAGCTCAGTTGGGAGAGCAATGCGCCGGAAACGCAGAGGTCGCGGGTTCAAACATATGATTCGGACCCGAATTTATATTCCTATTCCTAAAAAAATAAGTACCAAACGAACAACATGGCACTGATATATTAAATTAAAATGTAGATTGGTGATTATTTCCAAGCATATTTGGAGAAAAGCACTATACAAGCCTCGGCGGGAATGTCAGTTCGCAGATTCGTATTATTGAAGGACTCGGCTACGCCTCGTCCTTCAAAATCATACTCATCCACGAACTGACTTTTCCCTGCCTCGGCAGTAATATACTATTATAACCAGGTCTATGGCACCACAGCTCCACATGATTAATGACTCGCTCAGGGCGCCTGCATGAATGAATGAAAGACGTAATTGTGCCTATGGGAAAAATCTAACAATTAAATTCCTAATGACACAACTAGTAGTACATATAGAGTTGGTCCATAGGGAAGGGCTGAGCCAAAGCCGGCCCTGTATGAGGTGCTGACTGCTGTACACATAAAAATATTAAGATTCATAATTAAAAAGATGATTGTTATAAATTGATGCTTTACTAATTAAATTTTATTAATTTAATAACAAATAATTCGTGTTTTGTATTAATGGTTTAATTCATTTCAGTCTCCTAAATTAGTAATCTTAATGTAAAATTGTTGGTTAGGCTTAAGGTAGCTGCACAGGGTTGTCAAACTGCATTGCCAATATATCTGGGGTTCTTAACAGTGCAGTGGGTATTGTGGTACTTGCTGGAGTTTTCAAGTCGCGCACCAATATCTCGGTGCCGTCTGGCTGCCATCCACAAAATGTTGCTTTCAGTTCCGTCTGTTCATATGTCAGGATGTTGCATGGTTCTCCTATAAAAAATGTAGGGCATTAACATGTTGCTGCCCACCATAGTTCAACTTAAGTGTTGCTGTCCATACAAAATTAGTGATCTCACTGGTAATGCTCATAGCATCACCCTATGACTGAAAAAATCCCCAAAACTTTTGATCTCACCAGTGGTGCTGAACACAGAGAAGATTATGTGATCTCATTGGTGATGCTCATGGCAGCCAATGTGTTAAGCCTGGTACATGTTGCTGCTATTTGTTTAACTTTTTCTATGCCATGGGTTGCCTCTATAAGGTGCGCCAAGAATTATTTGAAGAGTGGACGCATAGCTTGTCTTTTGTAAGTATCTTGTAAAAATTTCTTTAATATGTACTAGTAGTTCATGATTCAAGAATGTACCTTCATATTATTGTAGCCACTTTAAACTACCAAGTACAGTCGAGTTCATTTACATCTACACACTTATGAGAACAAAAATATCTGAACAGGAATATTTTTTTTATTTTTATCTTGACAATAGGGTCGTGTTCAGATATTTTTGTTCTCGTAAGTGTGTAGATGTAAATGAACTCGACTGTACATTTTGAATTTATTTAAAACAATACAATATGTAGAATTACAATACTTAGGGAGGTTAGGAGTGGCCTTAAATTTTTCAAAAAAAAGCTTTTCTGCAGTAGGTATTTGGTTTACTAGCAAACAAACATAAAGTCATGATTTTAGCAAAAATGGTAACATAATGTTAAACGAATCACTTCACCAACTGGTAGCACAGTTAACTGGTAGGAAAAAGCGATTCAATATAAATCAAACCTAGACAAATGACTCAAAATGGTAAAATACTTACCACACAGCTCGTTAACTCCTCTAAGAAATGCCTCCCGTAGTGTAGCTCGTGCCTCCTGTTCTGATCGAGATATTTCAGGCTTGGGGGACATGACGTAGGTCAATTACTGGTGCAATAAATCTGATCTATGTCTTTTTAACCATAATATTTCATGAAGACAGTTTTCTTATTTAATTTTTTTTAGGTTATGTTTGTTTACGTTTGTCAGCTACGTCTGTCACTTTGACATTAATTTCTCTATCACCGCCTGTTGGCTGCGTTCAATTTTAAATTTACTTTATAAACTTTTAATCGATTCGCAATTTCTCTGCTTTGCCCTACAGGTTGACTGGTAGAGAATGCCTCATGGCATTAAGTCCGCTTTTTGTACGTTAATTTTTTCTTTTGTGCAATAAAGTTTAAATAAATAAATCGCTTGTAATAGTTTAAACGTACATTTTGTTTCGCCGCTGCAGGTCATCATTTGTATGTAACCTGTTTTGGGTAACCGGACGGACGGTCAGTATCAAAAGTAGCTAATAATTTCACTTCTGATGCAGACTACATCAATCTAAGATATTAAGTGCTATGGCTTGACATTATCTACATAATATGTATCGACGAATTAAAAATTACACTTCTCCAGTCCCATGAACAAATTTTCCAGAACATTTTATAATTCAGAAGTTGTCGCAAGTATTTTTATCTTTAGTCTGATTAGTGAGATTCTTCGCGTTTCCTCGAGCTTCTTTCATTCATAATGAATAGCTATTCAAACCCGGGTAAATTAAAGATTCCAGTATTCTAACGTACATCTTTAGAAATGTGACTCCAAAAGAAAGAAGTATGAAGGCACTTCCAGCTACTTGTCCTTTTTCTTTCGTATATGTATTTATTCATTCGAGTAATTCTGTGTAAAAAAAATATCTGAGGAGCAATGGCTGAACAGCTCAAACTATCAAGTCCGCATATCTAAATTTAGAATAATATGAAAACTTTCATGTTATTCAGTGACATAGACTTCACCATTTGACTTGTTTATCCGATGATTTGGTCTAGGAAGTTACAAAATAGAAATGAAACAAACACATGGTTATATTATTTATTATTTTGAGATAATCTTAGTTCACACATTCAAGTCGTTCAACAAAATTCATTCACAAAAACATCATTGAGACGAAAAAATAATAATTTTATAAATACCTGAATCACTCCTCAGTGGCAACTGGTATATATAACATTACAGAGCTTCCTAGGAAACAAAGAAGTCTAGACTTTACAAACATTTATACTCTAAGCGTAAAAATAACAGGCCCTTGTCAGGACATACTACATGCATCAGTGTAAACCGTCCTGAACACCTAAGACTAATATTAACCTTAAAACTATGGGTTATTCTATGTCACCTCGGAACGCTCGAGTATTCTGGAATATCCTGGATTATGCTTGTCCTTCTTGTCTTCAGTGCTTAGATGGCTTAATTCAAAAGTACCTCTTTTGTCTGTGGTCAGCGGTGGTGTGCAGGCTTGGCGTTCTTCGTCTATGGGTGGCCAACTGAAAAGTCCATCAAGGCAGCTAATACAGAGCTCTTGGGCAAGTTAATATGAACGATTCTATCAATGAATGATTACTAACGTATATACATGAATTTACTTAATATTTTTATTAAACATTCAGTCATTGATAGATTTCATCCAAAGGGGTGCAGGGTTAAGTTTTATGTTATGGCAGCAGGTCGAACTTCATTTCAAACCAAATTCAATGAATATTAGTAAAGTGTGATTGTCTAAAATGGTAAAAACCCTGCTACCACACATTACAAGATTTGGGTACCTGGAAGTACATAGTAGATGTTGTGAAAACGTCCTCAGAATGGCTTAGAAGCGCATGGCATATTGTCCCACGGCTCGCCACGTGGCATGGTATGTGTTGGCAAACTTTTAGCGACAACGCCGCCTCCGAAAGTCGATAATACGTCCTAATTCGGCACGAAATTTAGAAAGGTATGAGTATAGAAGCAATCAAGCTGAGAAGAAATTATGTCGTTAGTCTGTCAGTGTTTTATAGTCGAAACTAGGGTCGGGGGCCCTAACAAATACCTGGCATCGCATTCACGACTGCGCCGGCGACTGGCGACGGTTTAAGAAGCACGACGGCGAAAACATACATGTTATAATACCTCAAATACGACGAAGCCGTGCCGCTATCACAAAGAACCTTATTGGCCGATCGCAAACCCTCATCGCATTCCGGTAAGAAAAAGGAACGCGGCGATCGACCAATAGCGTCTCGTCAGCCCGCGGCAACTATTATAACCAATCAAATACCTGCCAAGTCCGTCGGCGTCACGACATATATCGAATCGAGAGTACAAATTGCTCCCATATGTTTTGCCACATACCGAAGTTATATTTTGGTATTACATTAAGCTGTAAAATAACAGTGTCTTTATTACATCGTATTGAACAGTGGGGATAGGTTCGTTCGTGTGAGTGGGATCGAGCGGGCGTGTGTGTACGAGACGGGCGCTCGACTATACTTACCGGTTTCCGGCGCTTTTGTGATACCTCAGACTCAAGCTAGTGGCGGTCGCGCGAGCGACGGCGAACGCGCTCGTGCGAAGACCCTGGGAATACATTTATGAACCATTAGAGATAGCACACTACTAGTAGTAACACTAATAACACTATGGTATCCAAGAGAAGGCAAGAGAAAGAAAGGAAAACCTTTCAGGAGATGGGAAGATGATCTGACTAAGACAGCTGGCAAAACCTGGACTAGACTGGCAAGGAAAAGAGAAGATTGGAAAGTGTTGGAGGAGGCCTTTGCCAAAGGGCACACAGATACACAATGAATTAAAATATTTGTACAAATGAACTATACCTAATAATATGTATCTGAGAAAAGGCTATAAATAAATAAATAGAGATAGCACACACTACGGCTTCTAGTGGCCGCGACAGTACATCTCTCTTTTTCTCACTACGAGCGTGCAAAAGAGATATGTATTGTCGCGGCCACCAGAAGCCGTAGTGTGCGGGGGCCACTTAGTCTGAAAATATCAGATTAAGTTACATACATTAGGAATTTGGTTAAGTGTGAAATAGCAATCAAAATAATTCACTAACCGAGCGAAGCGTCTTTGTTCAGTTCAGCTTCGCTAAATTGTCTTTCGTGCCTACTTAAGTTTGAATTTCCGGCTGTTATCGCTCACCGGCCACATTTCTCAACCGATTCTCATGAAATTTTGTGGTTAGGTTCGATAAGTAAACACAGGTTTATTTTATCAATTAAATTTTTTTAAATTTGCAAAATGGCGGAGATAAATAAAATCAAATTTCTGCCTTTTCGAAACAAACCCCAGGTCTGCGTATCTCTTAGAGCCACTTGTACTGAGAAAGGGTTCACTCGTCTTTACGAGAATGCATAAGCCACTTTCAATATGCTACGTGACTGAACGTTAATGCTATTTTGCGAAGAATCAGTTTTCTTCCTAATAGTGGCAAATTTTCGAAACTGTCCAGATCAAATTCCGCTTGCATTTTCTCCCAAAATCAGCAGAATAGTATAGCTTGATTTAAACTAATTCTTCAGAGATATTTCGAAGAGGCTTATTGATGTTACTGGTGACCGGAGAGCTGGCGGATTCCTAGCTCAAAGAATCAGTTTGGCGATTCAGTGAGGAAATGCCGCCAGCATCTTTGGCACTATGCCGCAGGGGCCATTTTTAGATTTAGTTTAAGTTTATTATGTTCGAGTTTAGTTTAATTTTTAGGTATAATTTTATTGTAAGTATTTTAAGTTGTATTCCTTGGACTTTATTTTGTACTAATAAATATTATTCTTCAGCAATGGCGTGATGAACATACTTCGGTGTTTTTGGTGCGGGGATAATTCGACACTAGACAGAGTGGGTCTCAAATCATTGCCACATCAGAACCTTCGGGTTGGTGATAAAAAGCTTGTACTCACGTCTCTCCTTCCTCGACCTGCGGTCGCGATCGCGGTCGCGCTCGCGTTCGCGGTCGCGGTCCTCGTGGCGGCTGCTCTTCTCCCTCTCCTCGCGGCTTGACCTGAGACAAGAAGACTTTAATGTAAATATTGTATGAAGGTAGGCTAATTTCACAAGTCCCCCAGAGATTAAAACTTCATTTTGAGAAGAGAATATATGCCCGAATAATACGTATTACGTAGCGTGGTGTGCTGTGTTGGAAAAACGTTAGATTCTGTGGTGGAAAAACGTTAGATTAGAGCAGAGCTGTCATGTGGTTTATACCTACCGAAGTGCGTTGACTATTTATGGATAGATACAAATAGTCAACGCACTTCGGTAGGTATAAACCACGTTTGTTCCACATTGGATGATTTTTGTTCAAATATCAAAATGAGCAAGAAATAATGATGGGGTCATCAATTATATTCTGAGCCTCTTAAAATTTCTTTCGTGGAGCCAAATTGTACTGCGGTGAACTAGGTGCACGCTCGCCTAGCCTTCAAATCGCCAGTGTGCTAAGGCCCTTAATTGCCACAGTAAAACTTGGAGTAAACGGTCAATTCAATAAATAGTATTAGGGTGAATCAACTTTTAAGTGCACCTTGGTTACGCAAAATTTGTCCCTCGGACAACCTAAGCATTTTTTCTATGAAACAGTATGAAGATGTCACTTGGACAACGGGGACAGAGTAAACAACACAAAAAAGTTGATTCACCCATTAGCAATTCCTAGTTTAGCAAAACCCCTAAACTCACCGATGACGCTCCCTCTCCTTCTCCCTCTCCTTATCCCGGTCGCCCTTCTCGTCCTTTTCCTTCTTATCCCGCTCTTTATCCCTATCCCCTCTATCCCCGCGCTCACGTTCTCTATCCCGCTCCATGCGTTCTCTGTCCCGGCGATCGGAACCAAGTCCACCGCCGCTGCGGGCACTGCGTTCCTTATCTCTCTCTTCGCGGCGTTTCTTCTCTTTCTCTTGTAGCTCTTTTTCGCGGGACTCCATCATCTCCTCGTAAGCTTGACGGAGCTTGAAGTAGCTGAAAGATAAATATTTTATTAATGATTTTCTAGGTGAAAGCCTGTTGAAGTAGATAAAGGCCTGGACTAAACTCTCATAAAAAGTGAATAAGTGGTTGACTGGTAGAGAATGCCTAAAGGCATTAAGTCCGCCATTTGTACTTTTACTTATGTATTTGGTGCAATAAAGTTTAAATAAATAAATAAATAAATAAGTTTATTATAATATTGTATCAATGTGTACAAATTTGTTTCACTGCACAAGTGCACACATAAAGAGACTGACCAACTGACTGACTCTTTAGAATGCCTTATTCCTTAAAAAAAACTTTTTTTTTCATATTGTGACAAATATATCGATAATTTCAACCAACTTTTTGCAGTGAATAATACTTTTCCCCAAGTTCTAGTAAGTAACATATTTCATGCTTTCATTGCGTGCAGTCGAAAATAAGTTGAAAATACCAGTTTTGTTCGTGAATTTTGTCAATGAATAAAAAATTCAAACTGTAGGTATCAAATAAGGAACATGTTTGATCATAAAGAAAATGTCTAAAACATCAGCGTTTTGAACGAATAAGGCTTAAAGCCCTGCCTACACGAGACACAAGAGCCTAAAAAAAAATCTAAGTTTGCATAATAGGTTTGATTTAATTGATGTAATTGGACAGTAAGGGTGTGCGTGACATGTCAACTCACCCGACGTGTTGTTTCCCGGAGAGATGGTCGTCGATGCGTTGCTGCGCGTCGCCGACGATCAGGAAAGCACCGCAGACCGGGCACACCTCCATCTGCTTCTCCTGAGCTGCTGCCAGTTCCGCTGTCATGGACCAGTGGCTGAAGAACAAATTCAAAATATCTTTATTGTACACAAATATTTATGTTAGAAAAAAAACTAATTTTCACATTAAAACTAAATGATAAAACGTGCACCTAAAACTTAACAATTGGGAGGTTGCACTGGCCCCGACACTAGTCGTAGGTAACCAATCCAGACATGAGTGTACGTTATAGGCTAGTCGACCCATTTTTGAAATATATTAGAAATGGTTAATAATGATTATACTAGCTCTAAAAAAATTGTATTTTTGTGAAAGCTAAATTTTATTAATTGAAAGTGTGTAGAATACCTGTTCTCCTGTTGCTTCAGCAAAGTTTCCTTCTCTTCCTTCAAGCGGTCACACAGTTTCATGAGACCTTGGGCCTGCTCCACATCACCCCTAGTACCGGCCTCTTCAGCTTCTTGAACCAGTGCTGTAATCTTCTCAGAGAGAAGTTGCACCTGTCAAATAACTCTTACATTATGTTATGCACTAATGTATATTGCGAAGGGATGAGTCTTAATGTCCTTAGGTTTTCCTGATCATTACAATCTGAACTAGCAAGCTTAACACATTCACTGCCAGCAAAGTATATATGCATTCACTGTCATACAAGTTTTTTTTCTGAGGCAACGACCCCTGGCAGTGAATGCATCAATAGCAAGACCCCTTCATTCACACTAAAGCAGGAATAAGTGAATAACTCTAGATAGAAACACACAAGGGAAAACAATGAACAGACTTCGTAAAGTTCGGAGTCATAGGCCTTGCTAAATGCAATAAAGAAATCTAGGTATCCTCCATAATGAGAGTCCTCATGTCAACCGTATACTTTCCAACCTAACAAGAATGTTATCAGAGACATAAAAATTAAGTTTTTAAGGAAATAAAGAAGAGAATTACAAACATTCTAAATTTATGAAAAATCTAATTTCCGTTTAAAATTTACATTCAGTTGCACAAAGGGCAGAACAAGGTTAATAATGGAAAAGACCTCAAAGTTGTTTACTGTGCCTAAACATGGGTATGTTGGTAGAGTAAACATCTTGACTGGTGTGATGTGAAAACAAATGATAAAATTTATGGTACACATACCTGTTCCTGATTCTTCTCTGTCTGTGCCTGGGTCATTGGTGGACCTTCCGGTTTAGAGTTCATCAGCTCTAACCTTTGCTTGCCTTTTTGGATCTTCCCTAAAGATATAACAAATATTTAGAAGACAGACTATAGACAAATTATTAAAACTGAAAAACATATTTTTAGTTTGCTATTAACTCTTTCGAAACCAAGGAATTCGTAGCGCTACGCGCGTAGCCAATAACATGGGGAAATGCGTATGTAGCGAAAACTTGCTACCAGCCTCTGCTCTGCCCACAGAGCAGGTTCCCGGTGTTGAAAGTGTTAAAGTATTCTTGACTTAGACCACCATATACCATAGATTCCATGGAATAATGTCATATTCTTGGGTTCATTCTACTAGAATCATCATTTCAGACTTAGGATGTCAACTGCTGAACAACCTCTTCTAAAGAATTTGATAGTTTTCCACTACCCAAGCTTGTCTGGAAGAGGTAGCTCTTTAGCGTTAAAACCGCCTGTTGTTTGCATCTAATTATAATTTCTTACATTGTATCTCTCCAGTTTGTTTTGGGAGGTGTGCAATAAAAAGGACTTGTATTGTATTTGTATTGACCAGTGGTGGGCAAAGTACGGCCCGCGAAAGGAATTTATCCGGCCCGCTACCCGTCCTTCGAAATAATTAGTATATGGAGATTTTCAAATATTCATGTATATGCATATAATATAAGAATAAAATTTATTGAAAACAAATATCATACTTTCAACATCATTAATCATGTGCCGGCAGAATCGGAGGAACTCTTCCACATACTGGGACTTCTTGTAAGATGACTCCGCTTTCTCAAAGAGGTCCTTGACCTCATCATCATGGACCTTGGGACACACGCCCAGATCAGCCCTCGTGTTCACAAACAGGTCGTGGGGACAGAACTTCACCATGTAGTACTTGCAGTACTGAAAAACATAAAAATATTATTTGAAGCAATATTTTGTGCCAACTCTAATTTCTTACACAAATGTTAATTGCTCATCAAGACCAATATAATGAGCCCTAACACAATGCATTTAACTTTTGCTTTAGGAGTTCCTAATGTTCCTATGGCCACCACATCTCCATCATCAAATCAACTTCAACATAAAAAAATATTGTATTTTCATGTGAACTACATATACATACAATCTTATTTCGAAACAAAAATTACTAGAAGTAGGTTATAATTGACTTCCAAGATTTTATTACATTTGTTAGTTTACAAACTACCAAACTTATTAAAAGTGAAGCTAATCAAAGTGTGTCATAACTTGACCGATTTTTATTACATTTAAGTACATATTCATCAAATAATAATTTATCACTTAAAATTGCAAGCAAGTTTAAACCAATAGGAGCGCTGCTGCTGCTCTTTCATTCACTTCAAAGGATATTTTAAGTTATTTCAGATTTCGATTGTTTAATACATACAGAGATCCTAAAAGTTGTAGCATTATTTGAGTGTGATTTATTTACAATGGAATGCAGAAATTACCAAATTGATACAGTGTGAAACGAGTTTATTTCAGAATAGCCAATGCAGTCATGCATCACTGCAATAAGCACTTCAGTAACTAAGGAGACAGCGTAAATAATTCGATAAATTTATAACCTCGAAAAAAGATATTGTACTCGAAATACTTGGAAAACACATAACACAATTACCTCTTGATCCTCCCAGTTTGGTTTCTTTATTTTCTCGTTTGGATTGGTATTCCGATGCCTCCCCATCAGCTCATCCAACAACTGAGCTGCTGCTAACACCGCCATTGCACCTCCTTCCTAAGAATCTTAGATAATGCTATCTTTTCATCAAATAACCGAACATTTGCAGGTAGCAAAAGTATATCACTGATAGTTTGGACTTGGACGCATAAAATAGTATTTCAGTAAAACAATAATTACTATAATTAGAATTATTTCTGAACTGATTTCCGTTTAGCTCATTATCACGTCAACGCTGCTTGAATTGAATATGGAATGAAATTTATGAAATAGTTTTTTTTTTATTTAGGGTTATCAGCTGGCAAAAAAAATATTTCTATGTTTTAGTGATTATCAATTTAGTAAAAATATCGATGTTTATATTCATATGTCGATATGGTAAATAATAATGTTTGTTGATAAAAATCAGATTTGTTTTTAAATAAAGTTAACATAGAAGACAAATCATTTCATTTACCAACGCTAAATCAGGCCTCAGTGTAGTGATCCTCTTTGTACATTCTTATTTTTATAATTTATATATGTCATATCCTTATGTCAAGTTTTGCAAATTAAAACCTGCAGTCAGGTTTTGGCTTTTATTTCAATTTAATTTGCAAACTTATCGATTAATATCGCATGGACAAGTATCTACGACCGGAGCGGTTCGACGGCGACCCGTCGCAAAGCTCGGCGGCCGCAGAGTGGTCGCACTGGAAAAAAACCTTCACAAATTTTCTTGCGGCGCAGGATCCGGCCACCACAGACGGGGTCAAGCTGACTATACTGATTAACCACATCTCTCCAAATGTTTATAGTCACGTAAGCGATTGTCAAACATATGAACAGGCTTTAAGCCTCTTGAACCGACTGTATGTAAAACCTAACAATATTCTCTACGCACGTCATGCTCTTGCCACGCGAAGGCAGCATAGCCACGAGACTGTTGACACGTACATTCAGGCATTAAAACAATTGTCTAAAGACTGTAATTTCACCGATGTCGACAGTAAGACAAATCGAGACGATAACATTCGTGATGCTTTTATAGCTGGCATCTCTTCGACTAAAATAAGAGAGCGACTCCTGGAAAATCTCAACTTAACATTAGACGAAGCGCATAACCAGGCACGTTCCTTAGAAATGGCTGAAGTTAACACAATGCAGTACAACACCATACCTGTGAACGCAATCAACGAAAACATTAATTCTGTCCCCAACGGAAATGCTTCTGCCGCCACACCGACCTTTCTGAACCGATCAAACCGTAAATGCTTCTTTTGTGGGGGTCGGGTGCATCCACGCAAAACGTGCCCTGCCTTCGACGCTACGTGCCAGATATGCAGTAAGAAAGGGCATTTCGCAAATGTCTGCCGGAGTAAAAACCTTATCAGCGCTGCCATGACAGATCAGGAGATCGTTAACGTTTGTATCATTGCCGCATCACCAGCATCGCTTCGCAAAGCTACCGTGCCTGCGTATATTAAAGGAATTAGAGCAGAAGCATTATTAGACACTGGTAGTTCAAAAAGTTTTATCAATTTTGAATTTTCCAAATTGTGCTCATTGAAGCTAAAACCCAGTCAACAGACAATATCCATGACCTCTCTTAACCATACATCATCAGTCAAAGGAGAAACCTGCCTCTCACTTACCCTGGGTAAACACACGTACGAAAACATCCAACTACTTGTAGTAGATAACCTGTGCTCCGATATGATCATAGGACACGACGTACTAGAAAAGCATTCTTCCCTTGAATTCGCATTCGGTGGTCCAAAAGAACCCCTCGTCGTCTGTAATGTGGCTGAAGCTTCCGTTCCTGCTGTGCCTCTTTTCACCAACTTAACTCCTGAATGCAGACCAATCGCTATCAAGTCTCGATGATACACTGATGACGACAGACGCTTTGTTGAGGAAGAGGTGAAGAATCTCCTAAACGAAGGCATCATCGAAGAGAGCAGGTCACCATGGCGAGCACAGGTGCTCATTACAAAGAATGCTAACCACAAGAAACGCCTTGTTATCGATTATTCAAGAACAATAAATCAATTCACTGAACTAGATGCATATCCACTTCCCAAAATAGAGGAATTGATTTGAAAAGTAGCCAAATATTCTGTTTTTAGCGCCATTGACCTGAAAAGTGCATATCATCAAGTTCCAATCTTGCCGGAAGAAAAACCGTACACTGCATTCGAAGCCGCTGGAAATTTATATCAGTTCCGTCGTATTCCTTTTGGCGTGACCAATGGGGTTGCCAGTTTTCAAAGAACGATTGATTGGCTTATTCGTACGGAGAAGCTTGAAGGTACATTCGCTTATCTAGATGATATAACGATTTGCGGAAAGAGTCCGGAAGAACACGACAGAAATTTGCAAAATTTCCTTACGGCCGCTAAAAAGTATGGCCTAACACTTAATGAAACTAAATCCATATTCAAACAAACTTCAATTAACATACTCGGGTATACAATCTCGAATAATATAATAAAACCCGATAATGACAGATTAGAACCACTTCTAAATTTACCACCACCTCACGATTTGCCTAGTATGCGGAGAGCCCTGGGCATGTTCGCCCACTATTCAAAGTGGATACCAAACTTCTCTGAAAAGATAAACGAGCTGTCCAAAACTAAAACATTCCCGTTGAACAACGCATTGATCGAAGATTTTCAAAAACTTAAAAATGACATTGTCAAATCTTGCGTTCACGCGATTGATGATAACGTGCCATTCACCGTAGAAACTGATGCGTCTGAACACTCAATTGCAGCGACTCTTTCTCAAGCAGGCAGGCCCGTGGCATTCTATTCGAGGACACTCAATCAAAGCGAGCAGAATCATTCTGCCATCGAGAAGGAAGCTTACGCAATTGTAGAATCGTTGAAGAAGTGGCGACATTTTCTCATAGGAAAAGCATTTCTGCTTATCACTGATCAACGATCTGTCTCTTTCATGTACGATGTGAAGCACTCTAGCAAAATTAAAAACGAAAAGATTCAGCGCTGGCGATTAGAACTATCTGCATATAAATACGACATCATATACAGGCCTGGGGCACAGAACCATGTAGCAGATGCTCTATCTCGGGTTTGCGCTATCGTCACGACGCCTTCGAAGCTACGAGCGCTCCACGAAGCCCTCTGTCACCCTGGAGTGACCAGAATGGCGCATTGGGTTCGCTCTAAGAATTTGGCTTATACCATCGAGGAAATAAGACGCATAACTAGCGAATGCCGCATCTGCTCTGAAGTCAAGCCTCGGTTCCTAAAGGCTGACCAGCAAAACAAACTGATCAAAGCTATAGCGCCGTTTGAAAGACTGAGCATCGATTTTAAAGGACCCGTACCATCAAAATCGAATAATAGATTTATTTTAACAATCATTGACGAGTACTCACGGTTCCCTTTTGCTTTCCCGTGCTCTGACATTAGCGCGAAGACTGTCATAAAGCATCTAGATACTATTTTTACGATGTTTGGTAATCCGGCTTACGTACATTCTGACCGGGGGACATCATTTCTATCGGCAGATGTAAAAGATTTCCTGCATTTCAGACAAATAGCTACGAGTCGCACAACCCCATACAATCCTCAAGGCAATGGCCAGGTTGAAAGGCTCAATTCTACGCTTTGGAAAGCTGTACAATTAGCGTTGAAAACTAAAAATCTTCCAATAGAGAGCTGGGAGGACGTCCTGTCGCAAGCATTACACTCCATACGCTCACTTCTATGCACTACTACGAACTGCACTCCGCATGAAAGAATGTTCCGCCATTCTAGGAGATCAGCAAACGGAGATTCGATCCCAACGTGGCTAACGAGCTCAAACAAAGTGCTTATGCGACGTTTTGACCGGAGAACTAAATATCAACCATTAGTCGAAGAAGTAGAAGTGCTGGAAACTAATCCTGCCTACTCCTACGTACGAACAATGGACGGTCGGGAAACAACTATATCTAACCGTCATTTAGCGCCTCTAGGGAGCAACAGCAACGATTTCTCCGCAAATGATGACTTTGTGGACGCTGAGACCGAAAGATCACAGTCACCACCATTAAGCTCGCCACCTCGCACGCCACCTGCCTCACCGCTGGCAACTCCTTCCTCGCCGCCCACGTCGGAAACTCTGCAAGAGACGCCCGAGCATGCAAGCCCTGATAGTAACGAACCAGTGGTCGCGGAGCCATTAAGGAGGTCGAGCAGAACCCGAAACCAGCCGAAGTTCTTACTCGACTACATATGGCCGGGGTGAATGTAGTGATCCTCTTTGTACATTCTTATTTTTATAATTTATATATGTCATATCCTTATGTCAAGTTTTGCAAATTAAAACCTGCAGTCAGGTTTTGGCTTTTATTTCACTCAGTCAGGCCCCGGTTAGATTAAGGGTGCGTCCACACTTGTATCATTTCGCCGATCCGATCCCCGTTGCGTATCTCCACCGCGTATCGTGCTGTTTGGACGCTCACTGCGGGCACCCCGTATCATTTGCGCCGTCGCGCGAAGAAACGCGTCCACACTTGCCGTATCGTATCCTCGTTGCGTATCGCCGCACCGATCATTTCGGCGTGCAGTAGTTTGGACGCTATCCGTATCGTAGCACCGTATCACCGCCCCGATCATTTTGGCATTTCGTTTTCGCCGAACATTTCATTTCGTTTGTGATCGTTGTTCAGTGCGGAGTTGCGTCCCATTTAAAAATGTCGCCCGCTGAGTTCGCTCACTGAACCTTGGGACAGAAATATTCTTGAGTGGGGGCCGTGTACCGGAAGTCGCAGCGAGGAAGGCCTTCATTTTAGTCATCTGCTCATGGAGATTTAGCACATGACTGTGCTCGTTTTATAATACATAATGCGGCAGCAAGATTGTCGAGTGGAAACCGCGTGCTGGAAGACGCCGCGTGGGAAGGCCTTCGATTAAGGCACCCGCTCACGGAGACATGGCCTTCGTATGACTGTGTTTGTTTTATGGCATGCGGCAGAAAGGTTCTCGAGTGGAAACCGCGTGCCGGAAGACGCCGCATGGAAAGGCCTAACAAAGTAGACAGTCCATCAGTGGTATGGTATTTTTTAATTATCGTAAAGATTAAGGATTAAGAACCAATGACCGAGGCGTGGATCGATGACTCAAATAGCGCCTTTGATGATCGGGGAAGAACCCACTCGAGATGGATCACGGCCGATCCTCACCCCGTATCCTCACCGCGTATCATGAACGAAAGTGTGGACGTCACGCCGTCGCGATCATGCAATGCTTTCGTGATCGCGAGTGTGCGGGGTACTGAAGATACGCGTATCAACATGGATTTCGCGCGAGCGTTGCATGATCGCGACGGCGCGACGTCCACACTTACCGTTCATGATACGCGGTGAAGATACGCGACGGGGATCGGATCGGCGAAATGATACAAGGGTGGACGCACCCTAAATCACTTTTCGTGACTTTTCCTTTCCTGATTTAAAAATGGCTTATTATTTTCGCGGCGACAGAAAAATTAAAGAGCAGCAAACTATTTGCAACTAAAATAATAACTTGTCAGCGATTAAATATTTTGGCAATCATTTATATTAAATGAGCTTTAAACTAAGGATATTTTAAAATTCAAATAATGGCAGCTACTTTAAGGTAGCAGAAATTATAAACAAGATTACTGAAATCATAGGCGAGGTACTATAAATAATGACTTGGCGACTAATATCAGCAGAAGATCCGACTCGGCCGGGTTAGGTTAGGTTGGTTTTTTTTTTTATATCCCTAAAAAGCGCTCCTTTTATTTTTTTTATGACCTTGATTTATTTTAAATGTAATCTCCATTGAACAATTAGAGTAGGCCATTTTCAACTTTTTATCCGCTGTCATGTTTCCGCTTACCTAATTAGTTAATTCAGTCGCCATAACTCGATGCTAGTTTATATTGAAACAAAGCCGAAAATTGATTACTTAGCTGCTACTTTTTACTTTATACTAGTCTCCGCAATTAGTCGCCAACTTATTATTTTTGCTACCCCCTTTAATTTTTTATAAATCCCTAAATCAGATTAATTTGTCGCCGCGTTAAATACATGCCTTTAAAAATGTAAAGAAACGGGTAAATTGCTGGAATAGCAACACTGGCTATGTTTTATACAGTTGCCATGCTTAAATATTATTGAAAGTATTGCAATGCACTTAAATTCCAACACTTTCCTAAGCTTTATAATAAGTAGCTCAAACATATTCATATTCATATGTCAAAAAAAGAAAATCCTGAAATGAAATTGAAAATGAAAATGTAAACTTGTATGTAAAGGCATGCTAGAAATGGGACTAAACTAAACTAATGATACTGATATCATTTTCGATTGATTGAGAGTTATTGGTGATGGTGAAATCAATTTATTATACTGGTTACTGTTCAATGTAGCGGGAGTCGGTGCACTATGATAATTGTTTATTAACATTCATTCATATTTACCAATGAAACCGAAGCACAGCAATGAGATGGATTCCGGCTTTTTCGAAACGAACTATGTTTATATATTTCATATTATTATTTCTATTATATTTATTGTATGCTTTGAATACCTGTTTAGTTGACGAAAGAAAGGTAAGCATCACGATCATGATTTATGAACAGTTGAAATTAATTTGTAATGGAATTAAATTCAAGGTATATTTTTCCAGTTTTCACTGAAACATATACTACTGAAAGGGCATTATGCTCAATATAAAAATGCTGCGGTTCGGTTCGCGTCTCTGCTGGGTTTCAATTCGGAGAATGAGGCAGACTACAAATACCGGAGGCTTAAGAATCAGAATGTTATGCCAGTGAAGAGATTGCCTGACGCGCTTGTTATTGGTGTTAAGAAATGTGGAACGAGGGCACTTTTGGAGTTTCTAAGGTATGGGTGATTCTACAGGAGTCTCGTCTGCTATAATAGTGTAATGCTTTAACACTATCATGATCAACAACCCACCTGGTGGGCGCTCATTACTTCTACACAGCTGCCGGCCTGGCTCGCTGGGTGGTTTGTACTACATAGCACCCACCTAGCTGGCTCTGTTTGTGCCCTGGGGTGGGATTGGGCCCTGATAGAGGGCTCTGTCGGTTTCTGGGGTAGTTGTAATTTTTTGCCTGGTTGTGAAAGTGTTAAAATCAATAAATTGTGATAAGAATGTATACAGCATATCATTCCATGAAAGTTTGCAGCATTGTGTATGTAGCTCATTGCTTCAATATTTTTGAAAGCGGACTGGTGGTGGTTAAATCTCCTTTAGATTCTAAATAAATTGTAATAGAATCACCTATATAAATAATTTACAGTATTGCCCTTTACTAACAGTAAAGCTTTTAAAATTATATAATTAAATATAATCACAGTTATTAATTATGAAAAAAGAAAAAAACAAATGATTGACCATTAATTTGTTGTGTCTCATTGTTTGGTCATTATATTGTATTGTATAATATCAATGGATAAATTCAGTTTAAAATGTATGAAGATCTTGTAATTTGCAGATTGCACCCAGATGTAAGGGCTGCTGGTTCAGAAGTTCATTTCTTTGACAAGTTCTACCATAAAGGGTTCGAATGGTACAGGTGAGCATTTAAGAAAATATAGAGAAATAAAGAAATCAAACACCGCAGTTGTTCTTTGGTCATAAAATCTTTATTGATGGAGGCTCTTTATAGTCATTATGGCCATCATGCAAGGTTTAAAGTTGTCTGTTACTATGGCTAATAGTAATAGCATTAGGGCATGTTATGTTTCGTAAATGTATGTCCTAGCTAGAAGAAGGGTGAATGTGCTTAGCATTTAAATAAACGGAAAGTGGTACAGCGGGCGATTTGGTGGAATATAATGCTAAATTTCAAGCGACTTGTGTAAGATTGCTTTGGGTCAGGCGTCAAAGCACCTACTCCTTATAAGTAGAGGTTGTGTGTTCGATCCCCACCTGCAATGTAGTGGATACTACATTAAACTTTGCCCAGCAGTGAGATTTTACAGGATATTATATTATTATAGTTATTCATTTATATAATCAAATGAAAGACTTACATGTGAATTTAGAAATACCTACAGGTAATGATAACCAAATTAATCATGGTATGTGTAAAACAAAAAATATATATAAAAATAAATCTTAACTTAAATCTACATTAAAAATTCCAGAGACAAAATGCCTCCGACCCTGGAAGGCCAGATCACCATGGAGAAGACTCCTTCCTACTGGGTAACGAGGACTGCTCCCAAGAGAGTGCATGCCATGAACCCAGGAGTGAAGCTGTTGGCGGTTGTGCGGGACCCTGTTACTCGGGCTATCAGTGATTACACCCAGTCAGCAAGGTAAGGACAACCTGGAACTCCCATAAAGTAAAATATTGAGTGTGTGTATGTATTGCACACGCAGTAATACTATTTACTATGTAATCAGTTGGTTTGGCCTGAGTGTTCAACCTTCAACTTATCAATCGATACTTTACGATAATTAGGCGTACAGGGAGACTGAGACGTCACTACTTATTGAAATCTATTTACTGTCCATAGGACATTGGAACTCAATTAAGTTTATTATTATAACCAGGTGGAATAGACCGGGTTTTGTGTGTCGATCATTGGTACCGGGTTCGATTCCCGGTCCCTTCCACCAGGTTACGCGTTTCAATTTTTCTCTGAGCTTTGATCTTGTATGAATGGTTTCATATAAATTTAGTAGTGTTTTTTTTTTTTATATTGCTAGTAAGAGTGTGTCGCTGCCCCGCTTTGAGCAGCTGGCCGTGCTGAACGGCAGCGGCGGCGTGGCGGCGGCGGCGGCGTGGCCGCCCGTGCGGCTCGGCCTCTACTCGCGCCCGCTGCGCCGCTGGCTCAAGCGCTTCCCCAGGTGTGTGCTGTCCCTTCTATAGCTCCAGTAAGAGTGTGTCGCTGCCCGCTTCGAGCAGCTGGCCGTGCTGAACGGCAGCGGCGGCGTGGCGGCGGCGGCGGCGTGGCCGCCCGTGCGGCTCGGCCTCTACGCGCGCCCGCTGCGCCGCTGGCTCAAGCGCTTCCCCAGGTATGTGCTGTCCCTTCTATAGCTCCAGTAAGAGTGTGTCGCTGCTCGCTTCGAGCAGCTGGCCGTGCTGAACGGCAGCGGCGGCGTGGCGGCGGCGGCGGTGTGGCCGCCCGTGCGGCTCGGCCTCTACGCGCGCCCGCTGCGCCGCTGGCTCAAGCGCTTCCCCAGGTATGGGTGAAGACCAACAAGTTTGCAACGTTAACTCACCCTTAACTCACTCAATAATAACTCAATAATATTTGTGTCAAAGTCTCCATTGTGCGACGACAGTTAACCTTTCAATAACGTACCTTAATGTTATATTTTAAGGTTCCTTATTGTATCGTTATTTTTTGTCGCACAACGGAACTTTCTCAATTGTTTTTAATTCCTGGCTAACTACGACTTAATTTAATCCAACTTTTTGGTCCTGACCCACATGTCTTCCATTGTTTAGGGTTTGGTACCCAAAAAGTAAAAAAATGGGACCCTATTATGAATGAATGAATGAATGAATGAAAATTTATTCGTAAACATACACGAACTGGACAACACATTAGAAATAAAATAAAATCCTAGGTGTGTATGCCACGAAAAGGTCACACCTCAGCATAAATGCTGGCTCGGGAACGAGCGCTGGTCTTCCGGTGTAACCTATAGGTGACGCCACGGGGAATTACTTAGACTCCGCTGTCCGTCCGTCTCATTAGGCTGTAGGTATATCATGAACTGTGATAGTTAAACAGATGAAATTTTCACAGATGACGTACCTATTTCTGTTGCCGCTAATAGTTCGGTGAGTAGGTATATATTGAATTACTAGGGGTGACCTTAAAAACAGTCCGGTAGTTTTGAATTTTTGATACTTTGTCTAAGATGGTTAGCGAGTGTTTAAAATGCAAAATGCACAATTCCCCTCCCTCCGCGCCCGCCGTTGATACATTACTGGAAATTGCGAATTTTTACATTTTTTTTAATGTGCATATCTCCGTGACTATCTGTCAAAGCAAAAATCTGCAGAAATTGCCGGTTTTTTCAATATGGCGGTGGGCGCAGAGGAGGGGGAATTGTGCATTTTGCATTTAAAACACCCACTAACCATCCTAGACAACATATCAAAAATTCAAAACTACCGGACCGTTTGTAAGGTAAAACCCCTTTATTCATTGGATTAAACAACAAATACTGAAAAACGGAATAAAATAAATATTTAAAGGGGCTGCCAAACAACAAACGTGATCGTTGCGTTAACTTTGTTCCTCATTTTTAAACGGCGCCATACATTACAGGTGCAAACTTAACTTAATCTGCACCTCTAGCACAACTATCATACGCGACTCTCTCGCGCGAGAAATATTACCTATCTCTTTCTTCGCTGTACTGTGAGGGAGCGAGGGGGAGAGAGACAATAGTCGCGAAGCGTATGCTTGACGAGCCGGCCTGTTAATACAACTAGACGAGTTTAACTCGCACAGGGCTGGTTTTTTTTCTAGATAGCATTTGACATCGATGTTAAGTGATAATAAAACCTAAGATGGAGCATGCCTAGAAGATGCCTATTTACTCTCGACTTGATGATGTCCAAGTTATATTTTTCACGAAAAATCCTTTTCAACCGACGCAATAAAAAGAAAAGAGGTTGTTAATTCGACAGTATGGATTGGATTTTTTTTTACTCCTGACGTGGTCCCATTGTCAACATGTCGAGATATGATGAAGATGATCAGATCCCTAGGAAATCGACGGCAGCCCTCAAATATAGCAAGGAATGGGTCTGCGAATCGATGGACTTAAGACATATATGAATCCCGTACTGTTTTAATTTCAGGGAAAGCCTGCTGCTCATCAGTGGCGAGCGTTTGGTGGAGGACCCTGCCGCAGAGATGGCTAAAGTGCAGGTACTTACGTAACTAGAGTAGGAAATCATAGTATGAAGTCCTGGGACTGTCTATACTAATATTTCTCGGGACTGCAAACTCTTAACAGAAACTTAAGCTATATGTATTATGTAATATTCCCAGTAGTCCACACTCTTTAGATACAACTGCGTTACATTTTAATTGATATAGATTATAACATTTTACATATCAATAGGTTCAGGAGCACCACAAAAACAGGGACATTTACACATGCTTATATAAAAAAATTAAATAAAAAACATTATAATAAAAAAGACCATGTATTAGTATTTTTAAATCACAAGAAACACCATATACAAACTGCATAATCGCCGCGAAAAATCAACATACCTAAGTATTAAAATAATAAATGATCAGCACAATGACACATTTGTTTACGATAGGGTGCACCATTATAGGTACATAACATATCTAACATACATAAAATGGGAAAAGATGATGAACATTAGTAATGAATTATTACACACAAAACATAATCATCTTAAATAATTTCCAATATCAGTATAAAGTAATGATGTATCCAATTAGTTAATAATTAGTTCTGGTAATATTCCCAAGCTTTGAAAATACAAAGGAATTTAAGAGGCCTTATTCCTTTTAAAAATTATTTTTTTCATATTATGACGAATATATTGATAATTTCAACCAACTTTTTGAAGTAAATAATACTTTTTCCCCGAGTTCTAGGTAGTAACATAGCTATTTCATGTTTTCATTGCGTTCAGTCGAAAATTTGTCGAAAAGTTGTATTTGTCGTTTTTGGAGTAGTAGGGCCTCGTGCAGGGTCCGTCCGGATTGTTACTACCGTCTTGCCTGCTAACCCACCGCCAAACAGCAATTTTCGCATTGTTGTGTTCCGGTGTGGGGGTAAGATAGCCGGTGAAATTACTAGCATAGAGGCATTCTATCTTCGTCCTCCGGGTAGGCAAGCACTTGTGACTCCTCTGGTGTTGCAGGTGTTTATGGGCGACGGTAATCGCTTTCCATCAGGCGATACGTTTGCTCGTTTGCCCCCTATGACATTAAAAAAAAAAAAAAAAGTTGTAAAAACTAATTTTCCGCGTGAAAATTTTCAGTTTCGAGTAGTTTTTGAAACAAAAATTATCAATGAAAACTTCAAACTGTAGGTTTCAAATATATACCAATACATCCCAATAGCCCTGTTCCACACCAATAAAATGTTAAGAAACACGTTTAACCATAGATAAAAATATCTAAACAATCAGCATTTTAAAAGGAATAAGGCCTCTTAAAAACAACCCTGGTAAAACAACCATTGTTATGAAAAATGCAAAAAATCAACATGATTTCGTGTTTAAACTAAAAATCCACTGATGCCTTGGGAACATTTTCCATAACATTGAGAATATTCCCAATATTGCGGGCATAAGCACTTATGCTGCTTAAATTAGAGTTATAATGGATGTACAAACTTTTATACAGCCTGTTTGCTATCTGGGGGAATATACCTAATGTTAGATTGTTGATTATTATTGAAAACATTCACCATGTGTTCTTAAGCGAATCAAAGAAATCAAACAAAAAACACCATAAATTAAACATTAAAATAGAATATTACGGCATTTTTAATTGCTGTTTTACTCTTCGGAATATTTTTTAATTAATTTTGCTAACAGCTGTCTGGATGGTAGTGTATATAACGGATTTATTTTGCGAAATGCTTCTATCCACAGCGGGTGCTCGAAGTGAGTCAACGGAGTCCTAGTAGCCACCATAGCTCTTGCCAAAGCTTCATGTAATTCCATCTGAAACAGTTAATATTAAGAATAAATAATTATTTACTATACTTTTATTTTTTATAAATATTTTATGACAATCTATCCCCCTTTTATTTTTCTAACCCTCAATAAAATTCTACTAACGCACGTGTTAGTTTTGCGCCGCCGGTAGAAAAACAAAATGGCGTTTCATTACAGCGGGGGACTAAGTTTCGAATCGATAGTGAAAATAAATTATCTCGCTCTAACACTCATTCAAAAAAACAGGGAATAAAATAAAGTACCATTGGATTCTAAAGCGTAAACAAAAATAAATGAGAATGCGCCATATTGCGGAATTTCACTGGAACCAATTTTGTTCACTGGCAACGATTTTATGATAGTTTGTCAAGAATGTCAATGTCGTTCGTGGTGGTTTCTTTAAAAGACAAGTATTTAAAAACATCCAAAGAAAATGCCAAAAACCATTCACAGTTGACAAGTCAGTATCTTCATAGTTTCCTAAACGCCTTTTTTTATAGCTCTACGTAACTGGTTTCCTATCATCATTCATCAAATACTGTATTGGGAACATTTCGTTTTTTTTGTGGACTCAGAATCTACGGAGAGTTTATTTTTATGTCGAACTGTATTTTAGACATATTATACATATACTTGGGTGGATCAACTTTTTCTTGTTGTTATTCTGTCCCGTCACCCAGGGGACATCACCCACGTGTTATATTGTTTACAAATTAATAAATATACAGCCAAACTGTACGAACGTCGTCACAACATGCCATAAAAAACAACACGTTTTAAAAATAAATTATCATTAGCTTTCGAGTCTACATACTAAAAAAATTAATATTCATGAATATCTCTGGAAAACTGAATGTTAAATAAGTTGACTGACAATATTTTGGGCAGCCTATATAATAACCAGTAACTCGATCAAAAGGGATACAAATAATACACGATTTGATAATAGCTAATTATTAAGCGATAGGCAAACTCACTTGCTTGTCTCTATCCATATAAATTGGGGTTGCAGTCTCTTGCGATGAGGAATCTTGCAATACAGCACATTGTTGCCCGTTAGTATGAACCACAGCGCTGCATATTGTCGAAGGTTGCTGATTTCTATTATATTGTCTGAACTCATCTTTCACGCCATTTGGACTCGCTTCGCACTTCAATAAATGACACGTGTAGTTAGGTGCGGGGTTCTTAAATTAAAGTCAATGAGTGAGAAAAATTAAAATATACTATTTAAAACGAATACACGACACATACAAACACGAAACGAAAATACACGAAAAACAACTAATACTTGACCGCGCAGTTGTCGCGCGACACGAAGCAAATACACAGCAACACTGCGGGTCGCGGCTATTTCCCGTGACGAGGCGGCTCGCGCGCACCTCCCCCCGCAACCCGCGCTCCGTCGCTATGACAACGACGCGCTCAGGCTCATGAGTAAACATTGAATACATATACACAACAAAATATATTGCGAATAGTCGCGCTACCTAACATTACCACCCCCCAGTTGGAGGCTTCAATCGACAAATGTACCGTCGGTAGGTAGCACGGCTATCCGTGCAACGGGACGACGCAGCGACCCAGTAGCAGTTTTAACTCGTCACTACCCGGAAACACTTTTTTCACAATGCCACGGGGCCACATGTTACGAGGCTGCTTGCCATCGCATATCACTACTACGTCGTTCACTTTGATGGAGCCCGTGGCTGTTGCCCACTTCTGGCGTCGCTGGAGAGTGGGCAAGTACTGTCTGGACCAGCGTCGCCAAAACATGTCCGCCAGCCCATTCGCCTTCTTCCATTGACGGCGGGCATCCAAGTCAGTGGGGTCGTAAGCCGTCACGCGCGCATCTCCCGCCGCCGTCCCAAGCAGCAAATGGTTTGGTGTGAGCACGACTGGCTCGTCGGGATCAGCTGCGACGTATGCGAGCGGGCGGCTGTTGACGACTAGCTCCGCTTCTAACAGGACGGTGTGCAGCACTTCCTCTGACGGCGCGCGCTCCTTTAGCGTCGCATGAAAGGCGTTCTTCACGGAGCGAACGAGCCGCTCCCAGGCACCGCCCATGTGTGGAGCTGCCGGAGGGTTAAATCTCCACTCAATGCCCTTAGCCAGAGCACTACCTTGTATACCCTCAGTGTTCAGTCCACGTAAGGCGGCGCGCAGTTCTTTGTTCGCGCCGACGAAGTTGGTGCCGCAGTCGCTCAGGATGGTTGCTGGTTGCCCGCGGCGCGCTATCAAGCGGCGCAAGGCAAGTATGGCAGAGTCGCTGCTGAGAGAAGCAGCCAACTCGAGATGAACGGCGCGTGTGGCGAGGCATGTGAACAACACGCCCCACCGTTTCTCCCGGCGCCGTCCAATAGTGATCTCCATGGGGCCGAAATAATCCACCCCGCAGTTGACGAATGCTCGCCGAGTTGTGGCAAGCCTGACGGGTGGTAAGTCACCCATCTTCGGTGGATTGGGCCGCGCGCGCTGCACACGACAGTACTGGCAGCGCGCAACGACTGCCTTCACAGTAGGCCGGATGCAGGTCACCCAGAATCGCTCTCGCACGTTGTTGACGACTGTCTCGTGGTTGGCGTGCAGCGCACGTTCGTGATAGTGGCGCACGAGCAGTCGTGTAGTGCTGCAGGTACCGGAGAGGATCACTGGATGCTTTTCGTCGAATGACAGTTCAGTCGAAGCGCTAAGGCGTCCCCTGACGCGCAGCAGTCCGTCTTCGTACAACATGGGGTCAAGCTTTATGAGGCGACTTGACCTGGGCAGCGGGCGTCCAGCCCGCAGGGCCTTAAGCTCATCAGGAAAGGAGTGAGCTTGCGACTGCTTCAATAGGAAGTTCTCGGCCTCCTGTAACTTCTCCGCTGTAAGCTTCGCCGTCTTCTGCTGAGATCTGCACGTGCTTATAAAGGCAAGCACGTACGCAGTGACGCGCACAGCTCGCGTCCATTTGGAGTAGCGCGCCACGTCGATAACAGGACAGCCAGCCTCGGCTGTCACGAGCGCCCTCTCCAAGCGCTCCGGGTCGTCGACGGCGGGCTCCTCACGGCTCCAGCTCAGCCAGGGTACCTGTGGATCACAGAGAAAGGGGGGACCCGAAAGCCACATGCCCTTGTCATTAGGCCAGTCCATCCTGGTCGCCTCATCAGCAGGGTTGGACTCGGAAGGTACCCAGTGCCAGTCACTTCTCTTGCTTAAGCTATCAATTTCTGCCAACCTATGAGAAACATATTTTTGGTAGTCCCGCGCGTTAGAATTTATCCACATAAGGACCGTCTTAGAATCAGTCCATAAATACAAGTTGGCGATATCGAAATCTACTTCGGACTTTATTGTCACTGCCAACCTGCATGCTAACACCGCTGCTTGCAACTCAAGGCGCGGAATTGAGACAACTCGGACGGGAGCTACGCGTGCTTTACCTGCTACCATTGTACATACTCTACTACCATCGCCACCAGTACCTACTAGAAATGCCACAGCCGCGTACGCTTTTTCGCTGGCATCTCCGAAGACATGAAGGTCTACTGCTGACGACCGTTGCAGGCCGTACCACCGAGGCACGGCGACGTTCGATAAAGCCTTTAACTTGCTCAACCACTGAAACCAGATGACAGCTTCAGAGTCCTTGATGTACTCATCCCACGTTATTCCCGACTGCCAAACACGTTGCATGAGAACCCGTGACTGTATCACACAGGGATATACTAGACCATATGGATCAAAAATACTCATGATAAACTTGAGGAACTCGCGCTTAGTAGGCTTGACCTGACCTTCAACTAATTCAATCGGCAAACGCTTGAACGACAGATCAAATTTCATGCAATCGCTTGACGGACACCAGATCATACCTAATGTGCGCTCGGTCTCCAACTTGTCCAGTTTAACACGACCCGGCACAACAGATGGCAGTTTTTCACTTAATTCTGCTGAATTTGTCACCCACCCCCTGATATCAAAACCACCTGATCGGTGAATGTGGGTGACATCAGCGATCAGCTGTTGTGCCGTTTCTATGGAATCTACACTATCCAAATAGTCGTCAACATAATGTTTATTTTTAATAGCTTTCACTGCCGCGGGGTGCGTGTTTGTGAACTCCTCTGCATTTTTATTTAAAACATAAATGGCTGATGTGGGGCTCGAGGCGGCACCAAAAATCATGACATCCATGACATAAATCGCGGGTTCATTGACCCGATCCTGACCACGCCATAAAAACAGCTGTGCCCCTTGATCAGCTTCACGAATTTTGACACGCATAAACATATCCGCAATGTCGGCAGTGAAGGCTATTTTACCCGACCTGAATTTTATTAATACACCTAACAAAGAATTCATCAAATCGGGCCCGCTAAGCAGATGAGCATTTAATGACGCGCCTTGGTAAGTAGCAGCGGCATCAAACACAAGTCTCAATTTACCGGGCTTGTTTGGGTTCGTGACACCAAAATGTGGTAGGTACCACACAGGACTCGCCTTAATACCGTCATCAAGTTTACGCGCGTAACCCGCGGCTAACAATCGATCCACCTGCTTTGTATAGTCGTCAGCGAAATTCGAATCGCGATCCATTTTACGTTCTATACCAGCTAAGCGTTTACGCGCGTATTCGTAATTGTCAGGCATCTCTATACAATCACGAGCCCACAGCAAGCCCACTTCCCACTGCTTAGGGTTGACAGGCACGCGGCGACATGTATTACTTAATATTTCTAAAGCGCGCTCCGATCTACAATTCTTACGTAGTACCTCAGAAATACCTATTGCCTCTAATTCGAACTGAGCTTTCACTATAGCGTGCAAATCGTCAAGCGGCGTGAGCATGCAGTTGGCAGAGTCGTATTGACTACCACTAACCCCCCCTCCTAATGGACCATGAACAACAAACCCCAATTTTGTATGAGAAGCGACTGGGCGACCAGATTTACCTTGTCGAATCTCCCGGCCGACGATGAGCTTCCAATTGTCTTGGCCCAACAACAGCATGGGTTTCGCCTCCCTCATTTCACTGCAACCGAGGTCCCGGAGGTGCACGTTCTCTTCAAGTACTCGCGCCGGTAACGTCTGCGACGGTAAGTTAACATTGCGTAGAGTTCGCACCGAAATGTCGTGACTAACTCCGTTCGGACCGCGCACAACGACTTTAACACTCCGCGAATTATTGTCAGTCACACAATGTCCGCGCGCGGTCATCAACTTCAAAGGCACTACGGGTCCGTCAACATCACTCGCGAGTTTATCGTCTATGATCGATACAGAAGCGCCATCGTCTAACAAAGCGTATGTGGAATGTTCGGCACCATTACTTGTTACTATTGTCACCGGTAACACTTTTAACAACGCACGCGCTTGACACTCGCCGACGTTCGTCAAAGTTTCGTATTTCACAGGCGGCTCGGGCGGCTCGGGCTCCGAGTCCGACACCGACGTCGGCGGCGGCAAAGGCGGTGGTCCCACCGCGGGCGGCGAAGCGCTCTGCGCGTCCTTATGTAGCAAGTCGTGATGTGACCACTTGCACTTACCGCAGCGTTTTGCGCGACAAAACCTACTCGAATGAGTTTTCACTATACACTTAAAACACAGTCTTTTTTCTTTAACAAACTCCCAACGTTCATTCGGGGTAAGACTTTTAAATTCACCGCAGTCAGTCAATTTATGAGCCCGTGCACACTTAACACATGATAATTGTTCTTGAATCGCTTCCACTTGCGTATGTACACGGTGACTCGCTCCGCCCGTGCGCACGGCGACACCCTTATCGCGCCGAATGGCGGGCGGCGGCGCTCGCGCTTCAAACGTTCCGCCGACACTGCTTATATTTACAGGCGTGTAATATGAAGACGCTCGAGTGAGTTGACTCAGAAAGTTCACTAGAATGTTTAGGTTTGGCGACACTCGTAAATCAACACCACTATTATTGTCTAAGCGCATCACAAATTCACCGTACTGAGCGCGTTGATAAGGCGTTAATTTACCTAAAAGTTCACTTATCAGTTGCGGATTGTTTAAATATCCATCGGCACGAATAGTCTTTAACACAGACACACAATTCCGCACAGCATTCGTAAACTTACGAATTTCGTTCCCGTTTTCGCTAACTTTCGGTAAATCGCGAACTCTCTTGATGGCACACTCTAAGACGCGACTCGGGTGCCCAAATTCATCTTCGAGCGCCTTAAGGACCTCCTCAGGATCGGAGGAGGTTCTCAATAAGTCGCTGACCGCGACTTTCGCTTCACCGACGAGCGCGACTCGGAGGCGCGCCATGTTCTCATATGGTTCGAAATCGTGCATCTCGTTGGTGAATCGGTACGCTTTCTTGAAAGTGAGCCAGTCCGCTGCGTTACCATCGTAACTAGGTATCTCGTGCACCTGTCGCGGCACTATCTTTGTCTGCCCCAGCTTGCCGATGGCCTCCGCCAGGCGATCGATATCCGTTTGTTTCTTCGGCGGCGGCGGCGACGGCGTACGTGGCGTGACGGCGGCGCGCGCGCGCCACGGTTCCGGCGGCGGCGTGTTGTTGAGCAGGCGCGCCGATACTCTGCTCGCGGCGCTGGCTAGCGATCCCTCCTGCTCTTCTTCCTGTACTGCTAGCTCCGCCATATCAAATGCTAGCTTCTTTTTAATTAGACTTTCTCTGAGTTTAGCCACTTCGACCTCCGCATCGTATTCCGCGCGCATTCTTTGCGCTTCGCGGGCGGCCTGGCTAAGTCTTGATGAGTGGCTGGCGCTGCTTCGTGGCCTGACGGTGCGCTCTGATGCCGGCGTCCATGTCTCCGACGGCGGTAATTCCGTTATATCCCCGTGGTCGTTACGACCACCCGTCGCGGAGTCACGCGCGAGCTGTTGAGCTGCATCTGCACCTGTCCCTGCCGGTTTCGTCATCTTCGCTCGACTGCGTGTATTCGGTTTCCGACTTTCTACACTCATAGTTCAACACTTAACACATCCGGCTCGAAGGACCAGCTTTTTGTAGTTAGGTGCGGGGTTCTTAAATTAAAGTCAATGAGTGAGAAAAATTAAAATATACTATTTAAAACGAATACACGACACATACAAACACGAAACGAAAATACACGAAAAACAACTAATACTTGACCGCGCAGTTGTCGCGCGACACGAAGCAAATACACAGCAACACTGCGGGTCGCGGCTATTTCCCGTGACGAGGCGGCTCGCGCGCACCTCCCCCCGCAACCCGCGCTCCGTCGCTATGACAACGACGCGCTCAGGCTCATGAGTAAACATTGAATACATATACACAACAAAATATATTGCGAATAGTCGCGCTACCTAACAACACGCGAACCTCGTGGCATTTTTATGGTGGTAAACACTTTTGCAAAAATTACACGTGAATGTTGTCTTATTATTCACTGTATTTTCTGTGAAATGATTGAAAACTTTGCTTTTTGGCTTCATTATCACGTTTTAGTAACACGAAAGGTCAATATGGGACGGAGTACACAACACAACTAAGTTGTTTAGCCGCTGCGCCAACAAATGTGAATGAAAGAGATAGCAAGTTGCGTGAGTGAAAGAGATAGTAAATGGTAAGAGTGAAAGAGACAGCAAATTGTATGAGCGAAAGAGGTAGCAAGTTCTATGAGTGAAAGAGATAGACATGTCGAGTTTATTTACATCTCCACACGATAACAAAAATATCTGAACACGACCCTATTGTCAGGTTCATAAAGTCGTGTTCAAATATTTTGGCTCTCGTAAGTGTGTAGATGTAAATGAACTCGACTGTAAGTATCCAATTCATTTAACTAAAGCTAAATTCATATAACTAAAATAAACGAACCATCCAGCCTTGTCTTGTTTATTACCAGTCTTTGGGAATATTCCTTAATAGGAATTTAAAGCCTGACTAGAAATATATGAGGATGCGCCATATTGCGGAATTTCACTGGAACTAATTTCTTACACTGGCAATGATTTTATGATGGTTTGTCAACAATGTCAATGTCACTCGTGGAGGTTTCTTAAAAAAAAACGATTATTTAAATATATCCAAAGAAAATTCCGAAAACCATTCACAGTTGTGAACGTAATATTATAAATAAAGTGTACACGTGTTTACTACACGAAAAACAGTCAGGAAAAGAGTGCATTCCACTAAATGATATTACGAGGTTACCATAGGAACTGACAGGTATTTAAACTAATGTCATATAATGCGGTTGCCATTGGTTGCAAAGTTGTTGCCATATAAATCTTATAAATAGCGTAACTAACCGTTGTAACAACATAAAAAAAAATCCATAACAGTTTCTTGTTTTATAGACTAACGTTTCATCGTATTTTAATTTCATCGACAGCTTTTTTTTTCTGAAATAATTTTTTTTTGGAATGTTGTAATGTAAGTTATAACAAACCTAACCTAATCTATAGTTTGACATTTTCAAGATTTCTGTTAAATGTATGACTTCTGTTCCGAGGAAAATTCTGTCTATGAAATGAAGGATTCTGAGAAGTGTTTTTCTATAAAAGAATATCCCCTGTCCATAACACTTGCTTCCAGGAATTCCTAGGCCTCAAGCGGGTGATCACCGAGAAGCATTTCTACTTCAACTCCTCGAAGGGTTTCCCCTGCCTCCTCAAGTCAGAGAGCCGGTCCAGCCCTCACTGTCTCGGCAAGACCAAGGGACGCAGCCATCCTCACATCAACCCGGCCACTATTGAGATCCTGAGAGAGTTCTACAGGCCCTTCAATGAGAAGTTTTACGAGTTATCTGGTGTAAATTTTGGGTGGCCTTGATGCGTTGTGATTTTTGGGGCTATTGCCTGGACGGTAAGGAGTTAAGGTAGTGATTTAGGCTTATAACGACGCATTTATGTCACGTGGATGTAGACGGTATGTAAATTCATGCAGCAGTTACAATTACTAAAAGGGCCCTCTGCGTGTTTGTGAAGTTTATCTCAAAATAACCATAGGTATAGCCTGACAAGCTTTTTCACCCACTCCACATTACGGATTTTAAGTGGCAACTTTCATTGAATGTCACCGCTTTAAACAAAGATGAAACAGGGCTAAATTCTTCGCGGATTTAAAATAATTTTCACTATAGTTACATACATTCTGACTATTATACATTTTATAATCTAAAACGATTTTAGATTATAAAATGTATTGAGATGACAGGTGTCAGAATTTACTTCTTAACGGTGGGGAACTATAAGGTCGGGTTTTCACTTGTCATTCTTGGTTCAGGGCAAGTCGCATAGACAAATTAATGTCAAAATGATTCTGAATGGTATGATATGTAAATGATAACTTATCTGCACTTTGAAATCGGCTAATAGCTGCATTTTTAAACATTTCTAGTCACATTTGTTCCTTATTTGGGATACTAGGCTTATAATAGGTTGGCGTTAGATAAGATTACTTCTGGGAACTAAGTCTAGGCGAAATTTCAAAATGGGGTATCGTAGCAACGGTGTCTCTAAATGTTACTCTTAAATACGTACCTAGTTATTTGTACAATCAACAGCAAAAGTGGCTACGCAGAATTACAATTATTTTTGACGACGCGGTTGACAGCTGCCTACTGAGCGGTCGGTCCTGGATTCGAATCTCGGCAACGGCAAATATTTTTGTGATGAACTCTTGTTCTTGGGTCGTGGATTTTTTTTCCTATATTTAAGTATGTACCTAAAGCCTGACCAGAAATATATGAGGATGCGCCATATTGCGGAATTTCACTAGAACTAATTTCTTACACTGGCAATGATTTTATGATGGTTTGTCAACAATGTCACTGTCATTCGTGGTGATTTCTTTAAAAGACAAATATTTAAAATTACCCAAAGAAAATGCCGAAAACCATTCACAGTCGTGAACGTAGGATTTTAAATAAAGTGGACATGTGTTTTCTACACGAAAAAGTGTCTGGAAAAGAGTGCATTCCATTAAATTATATTACGAGGTTAACATAGTGGAACTGACAGGTATTTAAAGCTAATGTCATTATAGTAAGTTGCTATTGGTTGCAAAATTGTTGCCATATAAATCTTATAAATAGCGCCCTCTTGACAATCCTCATATATTTCTGGTCAGGCTTTATTTATCTATATAAGTACATGTATCGTCGGCTAGTGCCGATAATACAAGCCGATAATACGAGAGCTTACTGTGGGGCTAGATGGATTTGTGTGAGGTTATCTGGTATTTATTAATTAAAAAATTATCTGTACAAGCCTCGCTTAATAGATTTCGTACCAACGTGCACCAGGGTGCCTGGCTTCGCCTTCCGCCTTTGGTCGGGTAAAGTTGGCGCGCGTTCGTAGCCACTCCTAGGACATCCGCATCGCATTTCACGATTTTACACAAACGATTAATAAAATACAAGTCTTTAGCGGGTTTTGCAAAGATCAACAATAAAACTCACTAGTGTCTAGTCTGCCTACGTCTCTGGGTAATTTTGAGTACTTGGTGCGTCTAGTAACTTCTGATGATGAGTGTACAACTACATTGCTTCCAAAAGAAAGAAATACTCCCACGTTAGATATGTAAGTGGTCGGTGCACGTTAGTATTATTACATTTTAGGATAATTGTCGCAATCCTAAAGAAAAACTCAATAATTGTATTTGAATTGAACACCAGTAAGGTAGAATGGGTAGTTTATTGTCCAATGGGGTAAGACTAACCGCTATTTATAGGACTGTGGCAGTCTTCTTCAACCCTTCTAGCACAACTAAGCTTTGCGAGTCTTGTCGCGCGAGACAGCGCTACCCGTCACTCTCTCACGTTACTGCACAGACAGAGACGGGTAATTATCTCGCACGAGAAATACTCGCGTATGACAGTTATGCTAGAGGTGCAGCCGAAAACTGACGAAAAACTGCGCATGATCGGGACAAGTGGCGTGCTCTCGTTTCGGAGGCTCAGGTCCTGTTTGGATCACAACCAAAATAGTTAGTTAGTTAGCAGTCTTCCCCCGGTGATGGTCTTACTTACCCCACCTTGCCTTATGTAGCATAACTGAAACACGTGACTCTTAATCGCGCGACAAACACTATCTGTCTCTTTCCTTTCAATACAGTGCGAGCAAGTAAAGTCCATAAATAAAGTCCATGGATGTAAATCATGGATGGATCAATCAAATACATGGATGTTTTTCATTAGGATTGCCGAATAGTCGAATGTAGGTAGCTCCAGTTCCTAGCAATAATCTTTGATTCCTATTCGTGTTCCGATTTATATAAATCACTCTATGTTAGTAACTTGCTTGGGTCTCGCTATGAGTAGGAAAGCAACATCGTTTAAGTCATTACCAATAACAGTAATCTCATTAACCTTCGCCAAAATCGAGCTAGAGGCGCTTGATGTCCTTTTCTTATTCTCATCGCGAAAAGAAGATAGAATGCGTCTTGACGGGTGTTTGTTTTTGGGTTCGCATGTCCCTCTTTCGCACTTGCCTCGACTGATTTTATCTCATCGCGGATTCATTCGATCAACATTCTAGAGCATTGATACGCTGTTATTTGTAACTATTAAGATTTACATACAACGTTAAGTGATATTATTACCTACGTAACTTTTAGTCTGTTCAGCCGGCATTTTATGATTAAAGCAGTTTTTTTAGAAATTAAGAAAACTTACTTTTAATATGTAATTTTAAACGTCCAACGCGCAATATTGTTTTATTAATAATTAGTTAAGTACCTACGTCATATCTTAAAATATACTTTCCTAATGTGTAATAAGTTCTCAAAGAACGCTTGGTTTTTATTTTATAAGGCGTAAATATCTTTATAAAAGCTTATTTTACCTCTAAGAACTGCAATTTTCTCTAAAACTAGGCATACATTGTCAGGAACAAAATAATTCTTAATATTTTGTTTTTAAGTACCACATTATTCAAAATGTGTTGTAATTTGTACAAATAATATTTTATGTTTAAAATCTCACAAAATCTCAAAGATTAAATTGAAAGGGTACTGTTATTTAAGTGCAATACTAGCAAAGTACATTACAGTATTAGGTATTCTGTACAACAAATATAAGCATAATAATAATAAGGTTTACTCTGGTAATTCATCCACTTTCCATTTGTACACAGAATTCTGCAGTGGCAAAGCTTCCACGAAGCCTACTCTCATTGCTTTACTACATTTTGCATCCTACAATACTTATTCTTTGATTCTACTATGCCACTAAGCGATAGTAAACGGAATACGATAAACAAATGTTCAAATATTTGTCAATACACATTTGTAGTGAATTTCGATTAATTGACATTTATGTAATCATTGATTTAGGCTCACGGCACGAGAAGTAGAACGTTAGAGTAAGAATTACGATACCTAATAAATTGTATTTTATGCTGCCAATGTCAGATCGACATACCTATATATGTACAGTCAAGGAAATTGAAACATGTACCTTTTTGGTACGCATTTCAGTTTCCTTTACTGTACACTACGTAATTGTGAAAAAAATATGCTTTATTACGTTGTATTATGTACGATTCTAATAGTACAACTTGTGCATAAATTGTTTTCTAAATCTGAATATACTCATTGGAGGTGTGGAATAGTCATACTTTTAATTATAACGCTTATTTAGCTACCTCTTACTTTGTTCCTCATTACAACGAATATTTAAGTACGGTTCAGTACAGTCCTGCATTTTATAGTAATAAGATAGCTTTAGTAGTACACAATTAGATTATGTTAGGTCCTACATGCACTAAGCCCTCCGAACACATGTGCCATTATAGTTGCTTAGTAGATTAGCACATAAGAATAAAGCTTTAATCATTTTAGTTACCGTAGTGAAGACAGAAAAGTAAATATGCTTGATGAAATACGCCATCGGACACTATCCTAAAATTCGTTTGCAAGTCGAAAATAAAAATCAGAAGAATCAGAATCAGAATCAGAATCAGAATCAGATATTTATTGATAAAAAGTTCATTTTACACGTCATGGACAGATATACATATAATTATAATATTATTAAAATTATAATTTGTAGAACATGTTAGTTACTTAAAAATTATTCGTTTTACAGTGTCATGTTATTTTGTAGGTACTATTCGCAGGCACACGCCTGTATCAAAAAAACAACTCATTGAGTGCATGTACCTACACTTTTGTTATTATACATTTTTTACATAATATGTTGGTTATTGGTAAAACAGTAAATTAGTTTGATAAGCATCATGTGTTGGTCAATTTTATTTTCTCAAGGAATTCATCGATTTTGTAACAGGCCATCTCTAATAAAATTCTTTTCAGCTTTTTATGAAATGTTGTATTACTCGGCGAGTTTTTAATTTCTTGTGGGAGAGCGTTGTACAGTATTGGCCCCATTATAGCGAGTGATTTTCGAACCTTGGCTAATCTCCTCAGCGGGACGAGTAACAGGTGCTGGCCGCGCGTGTTCCTGCCGTGCTGCTGCGCACGAGTCGTGTAAAGGTCAAGGTTGTGCCTCACAAATGTGCAAGCCTCTAGAATATACACACTAGGTAAGGTTAGGATTTGGTATTCTTTAAATAGATCTTGTGCAGGGTGATCGTATGGTTTGTTAGCAATAATGCGTATGGCTCGTTTTTGGATCTTAAATACCCTCTCACGATCAGCTGCAGTAGCCCAAAGATCAACACCGTACGTTAATATAGAATGAAAATACCCAAAGTAGGCTAATTTCATATTTTCATTGGTTAAAGTTGGAGCGAGCCTTGATAGTGCAAAGCATGCGGAACTCAATTTGTTACAGGTCACGTCTATATGCGGGGACCATGTGAGACCAGAATCAATTTTGAATCCTAGATAGTTTACCTGATCGACTTGTGGAACCTGTATGTTATTTGACATTATATTTAGTTCCTCGTTCTTTGTCTTGCGTAACTGAAAATGTATCAGGTTAGTTTTTTCTAGGTTAAGTTGCATACCATTCGCTAAAAACCATGTAGATATTCTTTCGATGGCTCGACATAGGTTCCGTTTTAAGTTCAATACGTTATCAGCATTGACTATTATACAGGTGTCATCAGCATAAGTTACGTATTCGGGATCCGAACAAGCAGCAGTTATATCGTTTACAAGTATAAGAAATAAATAATTTCCCATTGTTGATCCTTGGGGCACCGCGCAACCGGCCAGCGATTGGACGTTAGACTTTGAATTATGTACATATGTGCATTGCTTTCGGTTATTTAGAAACGATGCTATTGTATTCAGAAAATTGCCTGCAATACCATAACGTGACATCTTTTTTAGTAGAAGCGAGTGATCGACCATCTCGAAGGCGCGCGACAAGTCGCAGAATATGGCCGCGACCTGCCGCCCGCCCTCGAGGTGCGCGAGCACTCGAGACACTACGTCGCGCGCCGCATGTACCGTGGACCGGCCCGACTGGTAGGCATATTGTTGTTTATTTAGTAGGTTATTCGAGATAAAGTAATCTATTATTCTTTTACTCAGTAGCCGCTCAAACACTTTTGAGACAATCGGTATCAAGGATATTGGTCGATAAAATTTTGCTAGGTGCATTTCACCTTTACCTTTGTAGACGGGTTGCACCTTAATGATTTTAAGAGAGTCCGGGTAGACCCCGTTTTCAACGCAGTCATTAAACAATTTTAATAATAAGGATACTAATATCGGTGGTAAGTGGTTAAGGGTGTGAGTGGACATGTCATTTATGTCTCTCGACCCTTTTAGTTTTATATCTCTAAGGATTTTTAAAATTTCATCGAGCGTAAATAACTTAAATTTAAACGTTGGCGATATAGGCGGTAGATAATGATCTAGATAAGCGAGCGCGTCATATATGCGAGGTTTTGTGTTGTTATCGTTGGCTGTTATGTAATAGCGGTTGAGCTGGTCGGCGGCGGCGGCGGCGCGCGCGCCCGGGCTGTCCCCCGGCGACCCGCTTACGAGTACATCCAGCGCAGTGTTCCCGCCGGTATGATTTTTACACGTCTCGGACGCAACGACACGCCACACACTACGCTGCATGTCATCAGCACTAGATATAAGGTTATTTACGTACTCACTTCTCGTATTCTTTAAGGCGGACGAGTAGCACGCTTCGAGATGCAGAAGATATTAGCTTTAGCAATATACAGACCACACAAGCTTTTCTATCGAGAGTATGTACTTTTCTGTTGTTACTATGCTTTTTTACTGTATACTGAAATAAAAGAGTTGATAAAATTAACAAATATCATTTTATTTTATATCTCCTTTAAATAAAAATAAATAACCTCAAGGCATATTTGTTGTTGGTATGTAAATAGGTAAGTCCACTGGATTTATTTGAAGGTATGATATGGAGGAGATACCCACTATAGCAAACACTATTCCTACATCATCGTTGTATTTCGAGTGAAGTGTAGCGAATTCTTGGCCGGTTGGAAATGAAGAGGATTCCCTGAAATAAAATAAAAAAATACTTATGTAACTGAATTGAAAATACCAGAAGCTCGATTTATTTCACAAAAGCCAGACAACTGTATATTATTCTTTATTCGTGTAAAATGCGACGCAATTAATCTTTTGAACGCCAAAGAATGTTCCTACAGCTAAAAGTCGTGACATTGATGCCACATTCGTAATAAATTCAATTATCAATGATTTTCGAGCACTTAACACGTTCACTGATAAATAGTGTCCCATTTGTGGGGTCACGGCAAGCCTGTATTACAGAGACAAGGTTCACATGTTAAACTGGGACAGTGAACGTGTTAATTTTTTTGCTCAGGCAACAGTGGCAAACTGTCTGCTAAGACTGTCTTAGCAGTTTGGTGAGTTAATTTCAGTTGCATGCAGTTATTTACCTTTTTTTTTTATAAAAAATATGTTAGTCTGACCAGAAAAATATATGAGGATGCGCCATATTGCGGAATTTCACTGGAACTAATTTCTTACACTGACAATGATTTTATGAAGTCAATGTCATTCGTGGTGCGCAACGCGTGGATGGCGTGGTCAAATATTTAAAATTATCCAAAGAAAATGCCGAAAACCATTCACAGTCGTGAAATAAAGTGTACATGTGTTTACTACACGAAAAACAGCCAGGAAAAGAGTGCATTAAATGGTATTACAAGGTTAACATAGTGGAACTGACAGGTATTTAAAACTAATTTCATTAGGTATAGTGGGTTGCGATTGGTTGCAAAATTGTTGCCATATAAATCTTATAAATTGCGCCCTCTTGACAATCCTTATATATGAAATATATATATTTCTGGTCAGGCTTTACCACCATCTCTGGATACCTACCGTACCAGTGTGCCAAAAAAAGTTAAAAAAGCGGTGCAACCGTTTAGGCGTGATAAAAATACAAAAAACAAAATAGTGCGTGGTGTTCCTCCGCGCGGAAGAAGTGAAACTTCGTAATGTGGAAATGAAAATAGGAAGGGGTAGAAATAAATTTTTAGTGAACTCATATGGTTTCGTTAAGACAAACTTCTTCACTCTCGCTCTGTCTCTTTCTATTCCCCCTACCCAGGAGCGTTGAACGTTTAACGCAATCAGTGCTTTCCTACCCCCTCCACGGTAGCGTTAAACGTTTAACGCAACCTTGTTGGAAGTCGCATTAGAAGTTTCACTTCAAAAATCTAAATCATAACATAAGTAACTACTCACTCGATACAAATAATCCTGAAATGTGGCTTTGGTTTACTGGTCTTTCTATAGTTTGGCACATCTCTCTGGTAAACATCGAAATGGATACCGAGTGAGCACTCTTCTTGTACATCTTTGCTTGTTTTTATAACATTTAACTTCTTTAACACAGAACGCAGGTCTGTGCAATCTTCCGGATTTACAATGGAATCCAGTTTAATTTTGCTTTCACTCTGAGATTGTTCTTCAAATTTCAGAGCGGATTCTTTGCAAGACCGCCAGTAAGCTATCTTTGCATCCAGCCAGTTATGAAATTGTACAGGTTGGCTTTTCATAAATTCATAAAGGAAATCCTCACTGCGGTCCATCTGTTTTATTTGGTTTTTAAGTGGAACTTCGGCTCTCCCAAAGTCATCCTCACTTGGCAACCAACCCTTACTAAACACAGTTGTCAAATGTTTGCTATATTCAAACTTCTTTTTCGAATGTCGACTAGACTCATTTAAATCGAGAGAAGTCACTGTTGCGTTCTGTTTCTCTGAAAGTTGCTTCAAAATGAAAAATGGGTTTCTTAACTTCATACTTCTTCGGCGTTTTGAAGTGTTTTCCTCTACGTTAGGCTTGGTTTCCTCAACAGCACATTCTGAATCCGAAGATGAAGGGATGACAATATGTCTTCTATCAATAATTTCGTAATTAGAGTCAACATATATGTCAGCATTGTATGATTTGTTGAATGTTCTGATGACATTCGAAAATGCTCTTCTATGCCGAGCAGAAAGAGTTTTTTTGGCGTCAAGCTCTTTAATTTTTGCCGATAGTTGCTTTACTGCTTCAAAATTTTCGTCATACATATTCATTACCATGTCTTCATTCTTTTTCTTTTTTGCCTGGGCCTGATCATCATCATCTAAATCAATAGTATCAAGAATGATTTCATTCTCTACTACATCCAGTTGATCAGTAAGTTCCAACCTTGTCTCATATCTTGTGTTGTAGGTGCCTATCAATCTCTGTAAGGCTTCGATATTTCCTTCTTGCCTATTGCCAGATGCTACTAAGCCCTTAAGCTTTGAAGCCAATTTTTTGATAGCGTCTAGATGGTACTTTTTGGGATTATTATGTTTTCTTTTACGCGGTCTTCTCGTTGCGTTATCAGTATTAGGAATCGCAGAAGCTGTCGGGAAGCACCTATACATTTGTTGCATTCTTGGAAAGACTTGAAACCTAAAGGGCATTGGAAAGAATGGTCTCTGGTATGTCCAATTGTAATTGAATTGATTCCAATAGTTGAATGGTCGATACTGGTGTGATTGTTGAGGGAATCTCATGCTGGGGAAAAATTGTGAAGTGAAATTACTCTGAGCACTTTCATTAGAATATCCACTTCTTATTCTTCTCACGTGTTGCGCATTAGCTTCGTCAGAAATACCATACGTTCGGGTACTAGACGATGACACTAGTGTCACTGATTTCAGTTTCAGATTTTCTAAATTCAACACATAAGCTGTATTGTTAAGGAACACATTCCTTGGTATAAGCTGTTCTTCTGGTGCTTTTACAGTCACAACATGCTTTTGGTACAAGTCCGGCAAATTTTCGTTGAAACACTCCTGAACCACATTTGAGTTACAAGGCCTTAATTCTCTGCTACTCAAAATATCTATTTTATTTTGTATAATAGCCGCAGACCTGTTATCAGAGATTGCTATTCTTACTATTTCTATTGTATCTTGACTCATTTCTTCATTATCATCATCACATAAATTCACACTTGAGCAGACTTCGCCTTTGTCACCTGTATTCTCAGTTTCCATTTGAATGTTTTGAATGTCATTCAGTGAACAGTTTTGCGTATTGTTTGCCATAGGACTTTGTCCATTACTGTTCGTAACATTTTCTATTTCATCCTTTTCACTTACAATATTATCATCAGTCTTAGTATCTGTGTTTTTATCCCCCACACTTTCGTTTAGATTATCAGACACTTTATTTATTTGTTTGCTATCTATGGTGGTGTCAGCATTTGAAGTATTATTCATTTTACTATGACCACTATCCTCTGCACTAGGAATTATCTCTTCTATTTTCTGATTTGACGTGTCTTTATTTTCTACATGTTCTTCAGTGATGTCCGCCACTTCATTAATTGAATCACTACTTGAGGCTTGTTCTACTTTAGTTGTAGAATCAATAGGTTCAGTATCATCATGTTTAATATAAGTATGTCTCAACACTTTGTATCCTAACCTACTAAGGGATGCATAGACTTTGTATTCGACTAGTGAAATATTATCTTTCAATAGCAAAGAGTATGCTTGCTGGATTGAGACTTTGACGCCATTGTGAGTCAGCTGGAGGCAATTCTGTAACAAAACATATTAAGACCATAAAAATCCGACGTAGCATAAGACAAACAGACCAACCTGGTTAAGGCGACGGGTAATGCGAAACTAGTGTAGTCGATATACATTAATACATGTCTCATTGAAAGTTCTCGATTACTATAAAATGGTGCGATATCATGTCTGATGATGTGGATATTTTCATCTAGACGGCAATCTTTAATACCGACGAATAAAAATGATTCATTGTATACCTACTATGAAAATTATTTAAAATAAATAAATAAATACACGTTTTAATTTGTTTATTGTTTTCATTCTGAACTGAAGAGAAAAAATATATATTTATGTTGATTAACATTTAGATGTTGACAGTAACATCGATATATTTATTTGTCGATAAAATATTTTATAATAATATATTTATTGCATCCAAGTACTTATAACTAGGTACAATGAAGGAGACCCTGTCAGGGTGTAGCAAGAATTTTACATTTTATGCAGTCTGGTTTTGCTACATTACTTTAGGACCCTGTCAAGATGTAACAAGAATTTTACATTTTATGTAGTCTGGTTTTGCTACATAACTTTAGTACCAGTTTTTTTGCTACATTACTTTAGTATCAGTGCCCCGAGTTAGCACAGGTATGACAATCAGATATTTTTTCAGAAATAGCTGGTGTCTAGGAGCTACCAAAACACTATACAATTTAAATCACTGTATACAATTTGTTCACTGTGGTTTACCCCACAAAACTTATTCACGTGAAAAACGGCTACAATAGTTTTGGGCAAGTTTTTGGGACAACTAGAGAACCAAAAATTGTGTATAATGATTTAATAAATATTATAGGTGCTTTTTCCAGATTTTAGACTTACGATTTCTAAATAATGATCTGATTCAGAAAATATAAGAAAAAATCTGAAGTGGCACTAGTTTCAGATTACCCGTCGCCTTAAGCTCGTAGAAGCCTAGACAAACATGAAATATATTACTGAATCCAATTTCAGCAGTCAACGGATTGAAATAAGGGGGGTTATTTAATCTAAGACGAGTAAATGTTTGTCCATGTTCGACCATAAATGTGTACAAACCGCGAGGGTATCATAATGTTTTACCACTATAAAATGTTATATAAATAAATAAATATAAATATTAAGGGACAATCATACACAAATCGACCTAGTCCCAAACTAAGCAAAGCTTGTACTATGGGTACTAGACGACGATATACATAATATATAAATACATATATAGATAACATCCATGACCCAAGAACAAATATTTTGCACAAATATTTGCCCCGGCCGGGATTCGAACCCGGGACCGCCGACTCAGTAGGCAGGTGTCTACAAACCGAGCCAAACGCGTCGTCAAACGTCGTTATGAATTTCTGATGAATTTAATTTAATGCAATACATGTATAACACAATGCATTTAATGAAAATATTCATCAAATTACCATTTCCATCAAAAGCAAAGCCTCCTCCGGATACAGGTACAAGGTCCTGCCCACATTGTGCCCGATATACTGCCAGTGGCTGCCCGCCATCTTGGAAACCTCTGCCAGGTTCAGTTTCTCGTTCCATTCAGCAATACTTAATGTTCCCCTGGAAATACAAATGACAACTCAACTATAGACGCTTTATCTTTGATCTTTGTTTGTTAAGGGGGGAAAATAAAAGTAAATGGACAAAGGATAATACTCAATGGACTCCTAGATTTCATACAAAACGGAAAAGAGGAACACAAAGGAAACATTCGTCTGATGAAATTAAAATAAATTAAAAGCAAAAAAAACCTTTTATTTAAACGCTCTAAAAAGAACTTTATGGGATCAACATAAAGTCAACGACAAGCCCACAGTATTTTCAACAATAAGGTCACAATTCTTTTGGCTTCCTTCTCAACAGCAGTCTCCTCTTTGGAAATGCTGGTAGATTAACAATTTGACTTGTAAAAGTGCCCTTGTGGCCTACTTACTGAATCAATTATTTTATTTCATTTTACAATCAACATCTGACTGGTTTCTTAATAGAATGTAATAAAGAAAATATCCCAAAATTAAGAGATAAACAGCATTACTTTGATGGCGAGTGTAGGGTATGAATTACGCAGTAGGACATTATGGGATCTATCACTTATGATCTAGCTAACAGTTACTTAAAAAATATACATCCTACCAATTACTTGAAAGGTAAAATTGTAACTAAATGCTTTTCAATGAAAAATGACAATATGAGGTACGTACCATTTCTCTATTCTTTCGACTTCAACAATATGTCTCCGTGCTTCCAACGCATTTTGTACCTGTTTTTGTTCCAACCACGAACCATTTGGAACTACATCTTTCAGTCCAAGCTCAGGCAAACTACAATTGACCTTTATCGCACCCAGAGCAACGAGTTGTTCTCCGCTAAAACAGAAAGCCGATATAATCAAAGCGATCCTTACCTACTTAATTTTATCACTTGTATTATGTTTAGGTTACACTTACGATAGCGTCTTGAATTTATCCATACTGACAAATACCTAGTACTGTTAAAGACGGAAATTACTAGCATATAAATTGTTATACTTATTATTATTAATAAAAGTATCCATTATAAAACCGCAACGACCACGAAACAGAAGAAATCACGGTAAGATTGGCGAAAACATTTGTGACATCTGTCAAAACTGTGTTACAAGAGCAGAAAACACAATGAGTGTGAAAAAAATTTGGCAAGTGCGAGTCCGACTCGCGCATGTAGGTCCCATAATCTATAACAAGTTTGTTGTATGGGAGCCCCCTTAAATATTTATTTTATTTTATTTTTAGTATTTGTTGTTATAGCGGCAATAGAAATACATCATCTGTAAAAATTTCAACTGTCTAAACTCGGATTTCTAATTCAAGACCAAAAAAACTACGACAGATACGTCACTGTCAAAATTGACAACATTTAAATGACATCTGAGTTTGTTTCTTGGCTTGCACCAAATGGACAATGTTACAAGTACAATACCAGATTTTGTACCAAAAATCTCCGATGTTTAAGTTTTTATTATCTCCTCTCGTAATTATCTAATAATAAATATTTCTAGTTATTTTGTTAAAACATAGAGTTAAAGTTACCAATAAATAAATTATCTTAGCGTGTTTAAAAATAAAAATAAATTTACTATAATTGTAAAAATATTTTATTGTAGTGGCAAAGTGGCAACCTTGTGGTAGTTTTTTTTGTCTTGAATTAGAAATCGTAGTATAGCTATCACCGTTCATGAGATACAGCCTGGTGACAGACGGACCGACGGACGGACAGCGAAGTCTCAGTACAGTAATAGAGTCCCGTTTTTACCCTTTCGGTACGGAACCCTAAAAATGACAATTTGTAATGTTGATGTTTTTTTATTCTATAGCGTATATTTACCTCAATATGTCATGAAACAAAATATATATATTTTTTTTTCATTGTTTTTTTATATCAAAAACAAAATTTGAAATTGTTTTCAGTATCCTCATAATTTAATAAAACAATAATTATATGCCAACCAAACAAACTAAACACCCTTTTTCACGGTGAAAATGACAAATTACTTATTGTCTCCATACAAATAGGTATTGGTATGTATAGTCTGGCTAATGAAAACTCGAAGTTATGGCGGCAAATTTAAAAAATCTGCGGATGGTCACATTTTGTGTAGTAGTAATTATAGTTTTCATACTAGAACATATTTTTGATTTTCTATGGACACGGAAGGTTCCTAAAGAAATAAGTTAAATATATGTTGACGTGCACTCATAGTCAGCTCACATCATTTCTACCACTATCTACAGTACAGTCAACGACAAACACATATGTTTACACTTTCTAACCATATACAAGGCGAAAAATTAAATTTAGTACACTGCATCACTAATAAGACCTAGCTCGATAATACCATATTAATCCATCACCAAAAAAATATACATAAGTGACACCTACTAAATTCTTGAAATCATAGTATAAAAAAATCCAAAGCCGGATTCGTAAACACATATTTTATAGTTGGCAACACTAAAAAGAATAACATTATGGCGGTTTCTTCTCAGAAACGTTAAGTTAGTTCATGTAAAAATAATTTAATATTGTTTTGATTAAAATATTGCAAATTATATCTAAGTACTTCTTATTTATTTACTGCACATTTACAAAAAGTAAGTTGTTATATTATAATAGTAGGCATCTAGCGATAATTAAAGATGTATACAGTGAACTTGTAACTCAGTAAGTGTCTAGTTACTTCATTACCAGTGTAGGTACTATTCTTGATATTATGGTACGTATATCTATCTGCTTTGTAGTAAAGTATCACCTGGACGGGTAAACAGCTTATGTACTTGTAAACCTAGTTACCAACTAAGCAATACTTTAACTTTCGACCGTCTGTGTTTGATAAGGATCCTGATCCTGACAAAGCATTAGAACCTATTGTTTTACATTCCAAAATTGTCATATGATTGGAACATTTTGATTTCACATACCAAAGGATAAGAGGAAAAATACCACTGCTCACTTTTCCGTTCAAATCGAAACGGTCCGACACAGAACATTTTTCTTCCTATTCAGACTATAATTTCGTAATTTTGGTTAAGTTTTGGAGGAGCAAACAGAGGAGAACGTAACCCGGTTATGTAAAGTTTGAACCTATTTATATGGATCCGAGGTCATAGTTACCAGGTGTAAACTTAACGTAAACTGATATAATAGTACGGGAAAAGGAGCCGTGATATGTCCTCGTAACTTAGTACCTAATTCTTTGAACTATTTTGACGCAAAACGAATTTGATGTAAAAAGTAGGTACTTTAAATCGGTTTACTGTTATTGTTTCTTTTTGTTTTTTTGCAATACGCCAATTAAGTAGTTTTTACGGTCATTACTTTTCCTTCCCTTTTTGTTGAGTATGTAACTAAGTAAGTAGGTAGGTACATAGCTACAATTGGAAATTGGGAACAACATTAATCTTCCAGAAATTGATGACCGGTCGAGCACAGTGTCTCCGTTTCAACTTGACCATAAATGATTTCCTATGTCTGGATGTTTGGATGTTCGAATGTCCAGTTGTAAAGGTTTTATCGGAATCAAAATGTAAAAATAAAAAAAAGCCGAAAGGGAGGGACGAAAATATAAATTGCGACTAAGAACTTAACCTACCGTTGGAAACATATTACGTACTTAAATTTAAGTACTATATTTTTTGTTACTTATCCAATTACAAATAATACCTATACAGTTTTCAGATTATTCGCTATATACTTATACAGTTTCTAGTATAACGGTATTACTTGCCTAATATTCATAGTTCCAGGTCAACGGAAATACCCTATACATTTTGATTCCCTTGAGAGTGTCGAAATATACCTAAGTACGTTTTTTACAGCATTAACGGCCTTATCTTTTTTAACTTAGAAGTTTTTTAGGGTTCCGTAGTCAACTAGGAACCCTTATAGTTTCGCCATGTCCGTCTGTCCGTCCGCGGCTTAGCTCCGTGATCATTAGTACTAGAAAGCTAAAATTTGGTATGAGTATGTGTATGTAGGTATCACGCCGACAAAACGGTAAAATAAAAACAAAAAAACATATTTTTTTCGGTTACTATAAAACTAGTGTGTGGGGTGTCGTTGAATAGGTATTTTAAAAAGAATAGGGGTCTCCAAACATTATTTTTTGATAAAGTCAGCAGTTTTGTAAATATTCGCTCCGAAAATAAAAAAAATAGCATCCCCCCCTCTAACTTTTCAACCAAGGGTCAAAAAATTATGGAAAAATTCGTGAACATGAGGCCTTATAAGTAGTTTCAATGAAAACTATATTGAATAAAATCGGTCGAGCCGTTTTTGAGTTATCGCAAAATTTCATAATTTTCTTAAAAGGACGTAAGTTGACTTCCAGAAGGTAATAAGTAATACAGTTACTTTGGCGTTTACGACCTTTTTATAGAGCTTGAAATCTTTCTCGTAACTTAAGGTCTATTGTGAAGGATAAGGAACTACGGAACCCTACACTGAGCGTGGCCCGACATGCTCTTGGCCGGTTTTTACAAGCTCAATGAACTGTAGATGCTCAATGAGTGTATGGTTTCAATTTCAACTCGATAGCTCCATGCGTTCTCGATATAAAGGATCTTGACAGACGGACGGAAGGACAACAAATTGATCTCATGAGGGTTCCGTTTTTTCCTTTTGAGGTACGGAACCCTAAAAATGACAAATTTCAGCGACTTCGAAACAAACTCGGTAGGTCTGCAGCTTATAGAGACAATAAGTATTAAATTACTGCAATATGATTATTCCGCGTATATATTTTTAAACATTGAAATCAGGAAACTACCTACCCGCTTCTTAAATACATAATATCTTGTAGAATGTTAGACTTAAAGAATTTAACTTTATTTTGCTTAAGTTAAGGAATGCGTCTTTAAGTTCTGGGGATAAAAAAAACACACCATCGTATTTTTAAACTTGAACAAGAAATTATAACGCCGCTTGTTTAAATATTTTAAAAATATTGACTATGTGATCGGTAGACCTCGCGAGCTAAGTTACGAAATGGCTAAAATACATTTTTACATTGGTGTCTTTGGTCTTAGTATGTAGATAGCACAAATGAGTAAGAAGTGTAGATTTAGACGCCACATGTACGTAGCCACAGCTGCCACATAAGCTATCGAAAAATTTTAGAAATGCCTCGGCCCTCATGTTTTTTGTAGCCTTATAAAAACGTCGGCCTTAGATATTGGTTAGTATTATTAAGTAAATAGTTCTGTTGTCTATTCATCACTAAGATGACACGTTACTCGACATTAATAAATGTAATCAATTACCTTTATCATACCATTCTTCCCTGATTTCAACACGCCGTATCGCGAAAACCTTCATAGATGGCGCTGGCTGTCTGAAGAATACCGTTTAAATTACTCATGTGCATTTGTTGGGCTAATTCTTTTTGTCAACGATTCTTTGATAGTGTTAAACTCCAATCATCTAAATTAACGACATCTAAATATTTATGTACTTTTTACATATAAATATAAGAAATGTATGCTACGCGTCATGCCTATTGGTACTGACAAGGCCGACAAGGTGCATTGACAGTTAACATAGACTGCTGTACTTATTTACGGGTTACTTATTGGGTTGGTTATTTTATTGTTATCTTATGAAGTTTTGTGAATTGTTTTTGTGTACAATAAAGTGATTACATACATACTTAGAATTATTAGGTAAAATGTATAAAACAGTACCAAAAGTAAAGTGCGACGAAAAAAATCAGGATTACGTTACTTTTATTCTTTAAATATTCTTTAAAAAACGTACCAATGACAAAAATAAAAGCGTAATTTTTTTTTACCCGACTGTCTTGTGAAGATTATTATATGCTTCTTTCTATAAATCAAATTAATAAAGTAGTAGATAACTTCTGTTATATTAAGATGGTGACAAATAAGCATACTGCTGCACTCTTGATTCCAAGCAATTACCTACTGTAGTCTATGAACATTTGCAGACCTGAAACCAAAAGCATCATCTTTCGATGAACTGAATACTAGGTCACCTCCGGTGGTTTTCTTGAGTAGGACTTAAGACTAAAAGCTGATATAGATGGACAGTCTTTGAACTATTACCCTGATCCGAGCTTCAAAATAGCTGTTCTGATGCAGCTACGCCAACCGCATCGACCCTAACCGCTAGTTCTATACAACGATTATATTGTTTTCAAAGCTCTGAAGTAGAACCGAAAAGTCTGTGCGCAGAAGGACTTATTTAATAATAATAATAATAATACAATACTTTATTGCACACCAATAAAAGTTTACAAAAGGAAACAAGACAAATACAATTTATAAATAACGGTAGACAACAGGCGGTCTTATCGCTAAAAAGCGATCTCTTCCAGACAACCTTTCAGAATATTAGGTTTTACAATAATAATTTGTGAGTAGTCATTGTCACCCTAACTTAAGTAAGACAAAATGATACGTGCAAGCACAACAGTCAAAAGCTTGTTCATTCGAACACAGTAATTGCAAACAATTCAATTGAGAACTATCCGTCGAGAAAATGAAGTGAATTGTACGCGCTCACTATCTTACTAAATCAACTAAACTCTATTATCTACTATCGCGACATCGACTGAAACAATTAAGAGGCTGCGCTGCTGAATGAGAACAACTGAAGTTGGGACCAACTGGAGACCAATCAGGGTCTCTCGAACTTGGTCGGTTAGTAACAGTTGTAGCGTAAGCTACACAGTTGTAGCCTCGCGTAGTAGGTACTACGTAGCGTAGCATGCCTGACAGCTATCGATTAGTGTTCCGGAATTACACGAACCCGCCCGATCACACACGAACGCCCCCGACGGAGCCCGAGCGTCCATACATAGCGGAAGTAATGAAATGTACAGAAAGATATGAACCGGAAAAATTGTCGTCTTTTTCTTCGCGTCGCGTCTTATCCGCGTCCCGAGTCCCTTTGTAGGTTTTTCCTTTCAACGCGTTTTTCCGTTCAGGTTACAAATGGGTGTTGCATCATGACATTTTTATTTTTACTATTACATAAAATCTAACATAGCTTTTTATTAGAGCTTTCAAAAGTTTCATTACAAAATAGGGTTAAGTGCTAGTTAAACTGTAAAAGCCTCGTCTCAAATGGGAGAGCGTCATTAAACTTGAAGTTAATTGGCTCCAGGTACGAGAGTACTCGAGGATGTCGCCGGTAACGTTACGACCGCAGCCTGCGAGGGCTGGAGGCGATTTAACGTATTGTAATATGAGGCGCCTCCCCCGGCCTCCCCCTATAGTCGGGGGCTCCACACCATAGCTCAACGGAATAGTCGCTCGTTCACGCACGCTAGCAACGCCGGCCGGCATCGATTTTAATTCTTTTAAAATTTCGAATTTCGAATCGGGCGCTAGCATTGATGTTCTTTTTTTAAAAATACGATCGTCGTTTTAATGGCCAAGGCTGTATCGTCGATTATTTACTATATATTTTGACGTAAGCGCCCGTAGCCAACTTCACACGGCTCTAATGGGGTGATGGATAGTGTTATCGGTGCTTGTTATTCGCGGTGAAACATGCTTCAATCGTGTTCATAGAATTCGCTTTAGTGGAAAACCCGATACCGTTCTCCACAGGGTGTGTTGTGATTTTACGTGAGTTGGTTCGATGCGTATTTTTGCATCGAATGCACTGAGACATTTTGATGTATCTTTTTATATTTGGAAGATTAATTGGCTGAAGTGAGGTGATGTTTACGTATCCTAGAGTGCACAGTGTCGGCTGAGTGTTTTGGGTCCTGAAAAATCTTAAGGTAAGTTATCAATTAGGACACTCGATATCTCCATCACATACCTACCTACTAATAAATAAGTCTAAAATTATTTAATTTGAATTTATTCTGTGTAATGCTTTGTAGTGTTTTGATGAAATAAACCGTAAGAATAACCCTCTTACTGTATATTTTATAAATTTTTACGTACCTATTATCATATTTATAATACAAATTAATGTTTGTGTGGAGAAAGCTATTTAAACGAATACATTTTATACAGTGTTAATAATCTTTTACAATATTACAAATAACATTTAATTCATATTTATTAAATATCGATTGATTCTCTCGATTTCAGTTTCGGCGGCTAATGCCATCGGCCTAATAATCAGGTTAGGTTTTTTTTTATAAATTATTAAAGTAAGGCAGTCTAAAATGTAAACATAGAATTGATATTGACACCAGCGCCATCTATTTGCGAATAACTGTAAACTGTAGTTCCCACTCTCGCCACAGCTCGCAGCGCCAAAGTGTCAGGCCGGCTACACTGCAGTCACGCCGCGTTGACGCGCGCTGCAACACTTGTGTAGGCGTAGATCGCGTCGCGATAAACAATATTATGTTTTCATCCTTATCAACATCAGAAAAGTGTTTCCAATAACCGCAGTGTTTCTCTACATATTTACACACTAGACACGTCATCAGTGCTCGGTAGTGGATAAATGCAAGTGCGTTTGTGTGAGTGTTTTGTTGTTACCGAGGATTTTGGCGGTGCAAGGCGGTTGCCGGCATGCGGAAAATAAACGGTGAGGATCGTAAGATGCAGTGAGATCGTAAGAAACTTGAAGCATGCGAGTTTCGCGCGATAACCCCGGCCTAATGTAGAGATAAGAGCCGTATTGACATAAGTAACCCGGTTTAAGGAGATAAAGGTTGAAAAAATGCATGGTATATTGTCATTTCACGCAGCGAGTTGCGAAGTGGTTTCAGAGTTCCATTGAAAGCGATAGGGCGATTAAATGCCAACCGCTCGGGGGTCGCTTTACCTTTAATAATAACTGTAGGGGCAGACACGCTTCAATATCCGCTACAAGCTACACTGAACTCTTCAAATAAGTCAATATTCGCTAAAAGAAGGCTGACGATAAAGGAATTACAATAACAAAAAGAGGAATCAAAGGGAGTCAAGTTCATACAAGTTCATTGATGTTGCAACTCAGAACAAGAAATTGATGATTTCCCAGCTGCCGTTGGACCAGGAAGATAAAAAGTTATTATGTCTCGAAATAGTGTTGCTCAACAGAACGACCAAAATCATTAACCGTAGCAGATCCCATACAAATGGCCAATAAACGTAATCCGACAATGTTTGATGGGTCGCCGGCCGCCCGGTTGCGACACAAAATGCCTGTTTGAGGTCGAGGCTAGGTGCGAAATTTGATAAAAAATATTAATCGTTCAACACATGGAAATTATGTAAAACAACACCTTGAAATTAATCAATAACACGACGGTTGAAAGTTGATTCAGATGTAAATTCAATAACGTTTCGAGAATTCGACGCGTTGGGAGGCCGAACACGGTAGTCGCAAGATTTATTGTTTAATGATTGCGACAGACATCGCCGAACATCTATTTGTTTTAATAACACGCACGAATGAAGACACGTAGTGGATCTGTCATTGTTACGTGCGAGTGATAGTGTTCAATTAAACCGTTCGACACAGATGAAATGTTCGAACGAAGTAACGGAGCGGAGCACATAATTTTGCGTCGTTTTAAAGGAAACCGTGTTAATACGAGTTGAGGTTCCCGGTGTCAGACTTGCGGCAGTTTTACGATCTTGAGATATGAGGGTCTGTAAAGGTCGACAGCCGAAGCTTAGTTAATATACTTGCACGTTGCGGAGAAAATCAAATAAACAATCGTTTCATCTCCGGTTTACCGGGCATGCACTTCGTAGCCTTGCACTCTTATGGGCTCGAGCGTTCGGTCCGGCCACTCGTCACACCCATTACGGATTGGAGGTTGTCGACACAGTCCCTTCCCGTTTATAAATAATGCATATCGTAGACTTGAAAAAAGCTGCGATACAAAGCAAGTTTTTATTAAAATGTCACGCCGAGCGGTGTTTTAATTAAAGATTAAGTATCTGTCGTTGTTTATCACGCCTTAATTGAGATATAGCAATTACTTTGAGAAGTATCGGCTCATTAACAGGCTTACATTGTATCCATGTCTGATGGGTGCTCAGTCTGATTGGAACACAAGTATTCATATCTAATTAAATTGTTTATATAGCCTTGAGAGACTTCGGGGCATATCGTTTTGTTTCGATTTTGGTTTGCCTGTACGCGTAACCGTTCATTAGTAAAACAATTTGAAACAATCATACGTCCAATGGTCGTTAATGTCTCTATTGATTTTACCAGCGGTCGGGAACAGCACTTCAATATTGACAATGAGAGGTAGTTTAGACGCCAGTACGTGATCCGAGAATTGATGAGCTCCTACGTGACACCCAGTTCATTGCTCTAGTTTTTTACCGCTTGATCTTGTGAATGAGTTTGCAGACCTTGGCTACAGACAAGGATCTCGAACTTACCCAGTTTATTACTAGAAAAACCCGACGCGTGTCAAAATGTATCTTGCTGCTTGGCTGCCCCATTTTAAGTAGTATCAGTTTCGAGGCAGTTAATAAAATGTTTTATGTTCATTACGTCAGTGGTGAAGTTGTCAAAACAAATTTGATATCAATCCCAAGTCGTAAATCAGTCAATGTAAAATCAATGAGCAGTATGTCGGAAGCGAATGCTGGATTTCAATAGTGGCACATTAGCAGTAGTGGCGCGGTGACGCGCGTGAATGCCATGCTGATTGAAAACGCGCATTTGTCACAAATTGTCGCTCCAATTCCTATGTGATTCGAATACGGAAATACAAAATCGCAACCGAGTTTTCACAAGCGAACCAAGGTCGACATTCAGTCTGATCTCCCTAACAATTTAAAGCGTCTTCACCTTCGTTACTCTCATCTACCTGAGAATTTAATCTTGTATTTTGCCCGTTAATGAAGTTAGCGTCATTTATATTCAGAATCTAAAGCGCAGGTCGCAGGTAAACGCGTCTGCTCGGCTCGCTCACTTGCCTCCGCGGGGTGGTGTGATATATTCAGGACCCATTTAAATATTCCCAGGGGTGATAAGGGGAAGGGATGCGTACCGGTTAATCAAGTAACGTGATCCATTTATCTGGAGCACTCTTGATATGGTGTCGCTGAACCTTGGAATATTGTAAGCTCATTTAAGGTGGAGATTTGGAGCACGGAAGTGAGTAAGTTAACCAGATAATACGTTTCTATTAAGAGGATCCGCGTTTGAAGCACCGTCGGTTTCAATTGAAACTTGAATTAATTGAAGATCAAGTTCACCTCGGCTCAATGACGCAAAAGAACGATTGCAACATTGAAGATTGTACTTTTTGTTGCATTTGTTCTTAGAATGTCCGCTGCATTTATTGACTCGGTAATGAAGGCTGTCTTCATAAATATGGATGGTCTTCCGCAATTGTAATCATAGCGAGTTCCTCCAAGTGTTCAAATTCGATCGATGGCATTGCAGTGGAATGGGGCAGGCAGTGCCGGTCGGGTGCAGCATTTTGCCTCGTTTTACTGCATTCGATCTATTTACGGTTTTATGAACGGCGATAAAGCCGGGCGTCGAACCGGCTGGGCCTCAATAGATACGTCTACATTTAAATTGACGCTTTGTAAACTTTTCTGACTTTACGTCCATTATAATATTGGGGACAGTTCGTTACGGGCGATACAACTGTCAGTTGTCGCTTTCCAATTTCTGATAATATCCTGATATTGTTGCCGTGTAACGACACAATTTGAGAGTACTATAGCAGCGGCGGTTTCTCTATTCTAGTTTCCTAGTGAAATTATCGTGCTTCTGTCAGGAGTACGAGAGTTGTAATTATAATGTTAAGTCGCGGAGACGTTATTTGTTGGTTATGGGATATTAACAGAAACAATAGATTCAATTAAAATAATATTTATTTTAATATACTGTTAGGAGAGACGTGTACTACTAACTAAACAGCGTGATCAATAATAAAGTTAAACCAATGCATACCTCTTCAGGATAGAGGTACTTATAAAAACAACGAACACTTGACAGTGTAGACTACTCTCCATGTGAGTAACAGAGAAAGTCATATAGCACACAAGTTAGAGTAGGACGGATTTGTTTTTGTGAATTCTAACACGCCCCTTCAAAAATAAATCTACTTTCTCTAAAATAATTAATACTTATAATCTATTTACAATAATAGATCACACGCTCTCCTTTATCTGGGGTACAATTTTATCATGGTCCAACATTTGTTGCATAGGATTAGGGAAAACCCAGTAAAACCTAACCAGACCATTTATATATTTAACTATATATATTTACATTATCCAATTTTAATATAAGTTATCTATAATATTCCAAGTTTCTCTCTCATGAGAGAAAAACGCACTGTGGGCAATGGTTTTGTAAGGATGTCAGCCAGCTGATTACCTGTGGAAATATAATTCACTTTAATAACATTGTTCTCCACCTGTTCTCTAGAAAAATGATATTTTATATCAATATGTTTCGATCTTTTGTGACTCGTTGGATTGTTTGCAATGCTTATACAACCATTATTATCCTCGTAGATCGGTATGGGACTAGTTGTTTTAATGTTTATACTGGTCATAAAAGACTTTAGCCAAAGAGCTTCCCTAACAGCTTCGAACAAAGCCATGTATTCAGCTTCAGTAGATGAAGCTGCCACTGTTTGTTGTCTTTTTGTTTGCCAGCATATTGTGCATTGTTCAAATAATTGAAATAAATAACCAGTTGTACTTTTTCTGTCCAATTCATTACCACCCCAGTCAGAGTCAACAAACCCACACAAAAAGTTTTGACTGTTATTTCGGACATATGTTAACTTCAGGTCCATAGATCCTTTCAAGTACCGTAATAACCTTTTTAAGTATGACCATAGTTTATGGTTGTTTTTGTTCGTAAATCTGCTCAATAAGTTGACAGAAAAAGTTAAGTCAGGTCGAGTGCAGACCATTAGATACATTAAACAACCGATAAGGTTTTTACATGGGGCTTCAGTTATTTCACACGAATTTAACTCGTTGTAATCAATTTTACTTTCTAAGGGTGTGCTGACAGTGACAGGTTTACAGTCACTCATGTTAAACTTTTCTAAAATAGTTTTTATGTACAGTTCCTGATCTAAAGTGATTTTATTATCGGTTCTTTCGATTCGAATTCCCAAGAAACACTTAATTTCGTTTAAGTCTACCATTTTAAACTGGTTCAATAAATAACTTTTGAAACTATTCATGGTATTTAAATCTGCAGTTAAGATAACGAGATCATCGACATATAGTACTACGTAAATGTTTTTCATTATATCACCCGCATCTAAAATGTAAATGCATCTATCAGCTGATGAGTACCGAAAACCCTTATTTATCAAAGCTTGTTCGAACATTTGAAACCAACAACGTGCGGATTGTTTTAATCCATATAACGACTTATTTAATTTGCAGACCTGATTATCTGCACATGGGATTCCTTCAGGAACTTTCATGTATATTTCTTCCTGTAACTTCCCATTTAAAAATGCCGTTTTAACATCCATATGATGAAGAAGCAAATTAAATTGATTCGCAAAGGCTAACATAAATCTGAAACTTGTAATTCTTGCGACTGGCGCAAATGTTTCACTATAGTCAACTAAATATTCTTGACTAAAACCGCGAGCCACTAAACGTGCTTTATATTTCAAAGGTTTTCCAAACTCATCATTTTTAATCGTAAATATCCATTTACAATCGACAATATTTCTATTTACGGGTTTTTCTACAAGTGTCCAGGTCTCATTTTCAGTGAGAGAATTTATTTCCTCTTTAATTGCATTTTCCCATGAATACCTATCATCTCTAGATGCAATTTCTTTATAACACGTTGGTATTTTACAAAGCAAAGACTTTGCACACAATAAATAATTAAAGGTACTGTTTTCATTTTCATTATACGACACAGTAGGTAGATTTTTAATCCTTTCACTCCTTCTTAAACTATTTTCATTTACCGATTCATTTTGAGATTTTGTCAAGTCATTATCAAATGTGCTACGGCTTGGATATACATCTGTTTCACTTACAGATTTATTATTATAAGTAGGTCGATTATCAAATGAACTACAGTTTGGGTATGCATCTGTTTCACATACAGATTTATTAGGTTGTTGACCTAATGGTGCAGAAGAACTGCCAGTTTGTTTAATTTCATCTGATTTTGTCTCATCAGATTTTATGCACAACCTCTTATACGAGTGCTTGTCAGATTTACCATAATTATCTGAAATAATTTGGTCAGGCAACAACGGCCTACTAGATAAGAAATTAATCTCATCAACTATAACATCTCTGACTTTTACAAACTTTTGATCTACCGTATCCCACAACTTATAGCCATTCGGTTCATAACCAACTAATATACCTTTTTGCGACTTTTCATCAAACTTGGTTTTCCTTGTTTTATTCAGAAAATAAACAGTTGAACCGAATACCTTCAAATACTTCAGTACAGGCATTTTACTATGCCACATTTCAAAAGGTGTTTTATCGGTTTTCAGTGCTTTTGTTGGGCTTATATTAATTAAATAAGTGGCTGTTAATACTGATTCGCCCCAGAACTTTTTATCAAGCTTAGCACCTGAGATCATAGCTCGACTTCGTTCTGTTATTGTACGGATCATACGCTCAGCAACACCGTTTAATGCTGGCGTATGCGGCACTGTTAAATGGTAGCTAATACCTTTTTATACACAATACTGTTTCATTTCATTTGATAAATACTCACCGCCATTATCAAAATACAAATTGACTATTCTCAAATTAAAATGCACTTCAGACTTAGCGACGAAATCTTGAAACGCAGCAAAAACGTCTGATTTATGGGCTATTAAGTACGTCACAGTGTAGAGCGTAAATTCATCTACAAAAACAACAAAATAGTTTTTTCCGTCTACGGTTGAAGGAGTGATGGCACCACATACGTCTGTATGCACATTGAATAGAGGTCGTTTTATGACTTTAGGTTTTGATTTATTAAATGGCAAACATGCTTGTTTCCCATTTATACAAGCTTCACATAATTTATCACTTACTGTAATATTATTCAATTGCTCGATATCAGAAAACATTCGCTTGCCTTTTATCTGTGCAAACTTGGATTTACCGATATGTCCAAGTCTTTGATGCCATAATTCGTAATTATTATTAACGACTCTATTCGATGTATTAGCGCATTTGTCAAGCACAAAATTAATACCAATTAAATTGTTCAAACACTCACCCTTTGTTACCACCTTACCCTTATTCAAGACTTGTACCGTACAATTGTTGTCAAAAATAACGGTCATTCCGGCTTGTTGCATTTTCTTGACCGAAAGCAAGTTATACGGAATCTCGGGACAGTAGAGTACATCCTGTAGATCACCTTTTATGCCCAAATTGCTGACTACGGCCAGATTGCCTTTCTTTGTCGCTTGAATATATGTTCCGTTTTTTGCAACTGAAATGTTTATTGGTGTTTCCAATGACTCAAAACCTTGCGCTAAATCTTGCCTATTAATTAAATGATCAGAGGCTCCAGAATCCAAAATAAACGAGATGCAGTTTTGGCTTTCTTGGTTATTACTGTATTCTCCGGTCATAAAAGCAAATCCCGAAGTCTTAGCACCTTCCTGATCTGTGATATTAACAGTCTGAACAGTTCTATTGTTTCTATTCCCTTTTTGTTGATGGTTTTTGCCCTTCTGTTTGTTGTAAAAACAGTTTTTTTTTGTAAATGGCCCTTTCTACCACAACAATGACACTTAATGTGTTTATATTGATGGTCTTTCTTTGTGTAGAAGTTTTTATACCGTCTATTAGCGTTAGCATTCCGATTCATGTAAGTATGTCTAGGTTTAATGTATTCTTGACGAATAGTATCAGCTTGAAGTACTTTCATACTCGTGTCTCGCCGTCCATTAATCACTTTTATTTCGTGATCCAACAGCCTAGTTTTCACAAACGCGAGTGTTAAATTGTCCTCGGTCAATGTTTCAATTGCTGTTACGACACCGTCATAATCGTTGGGTAGTGTCATAAAAAGATGGGTCACTTTGTCTGCCTCTTCAAGTTTTGCTCCAGCAGCCATTAATTCGACGATTAATTCATCAAATGACTGAAAATGCCTCAGTAAGGTTGTATCACCTTCCAGTTTTAAGTTTAGTAATCGCTTACGCAAAGCAAGCTGGGTTGCAATACTTTTCCTTTCATAAATATTGTTCAACTTTTCGAATATTTGTTTTGCACTATCGTCTTCACCCACAAGTCCTAATAAAGAGTCTGACAAATATTCTATCAGAGTATTCTTTGCAATACGTTCATTTTGAACCCATTCATTGTCCTGTATCACCGGAGTTTCACTGTCAATCACATCCAAAACATCAAGTTCATTTAATAAATTTCTTATTCTTAGTTTCCACACACTATATTTGTCCCCATTAAATGGCTTAATGTTCCTTTTTGACTTTGCAGTGTCCATTTTGAATTATTATTCAAAATCACTCAGAAAACACACTTAGTCACAAGTCTTCAAAATTAGGCACTAAAAGGTTCTTTTATTTTATTTTAAATTCACTCCACTATTAATTTACTTTAACTGCACTGGGCCCATAACCTGTTGGTTATGGGATATTAACAGAAACAATAGATTCAATTAAAATAATATTTATTTTAATATACTGTTAGGAGAGACGTGTACTACTAACTAAACAGCGTGATCAATAATAAAGTTAAACCAATGCATACCTCTTCAGGATAGAGGTACTTATAAAAACAACGAACACTTGACAGTGTAGACTACTCTCCATGTGAGTAACAGAGAAAGTCATATAGCACACAAGTTAGAGTAGGACGGATTTGTTTTTGTGAATTCTAACATTATTAGTAATCACTGTTTATCAAGTAAACCAACATGGTTAGCCCTTTCGTTTCCAATAGTTACTTTCATCCGAGATTAGCATCGATTCCGAGGACGTGCTTGCTTGAAGCGTATTCAGCTGTAAGTATTAAATTATGACTAAAGTTTACTCTCTCCTCACATTGTATATGTAAGGTCTACAATGTAAATATGATGTGTTATACTGTGCTCAAGCGCAATAATTATAATACTTACAGTACAGTCAAATATTTACAGAACATCCAGCAGCAAAAAGTAAATATGATGTGTTTAGTTACACATACTCTTATACTGCGATCAAGCTCAATAATTATTATACTATTTACAGTACAGTCAAATATTTATACTAAATACAGTCAGCAGCAAAAAAAGTACTAAGGACGCTGAAGAATATGCGGACAACAGAAGATGTTCATTCCTTAGATTATTATTTAGAGTCGTATGCTGATCATTTTGTGCACGTGGTTTGCTTAGTAACTTCTGACAGTATACGGTATACAACAAGGTTATAGTAGGTATTTTTGTCTTACTTAATAAGCTTTTGAAATTGGAACCATTTACTTTCTTATTGCGAGTAAGTTATAGTTATAGGTCTTATGTTAAGTTAGGGTAGATCGCCAGGCGTACAATTTTATGTCAAAAGACAGTTACATTACTATTAAAATAACCACATTATAAAAATTGCTCGAAGCAAAACATTTATTAAGTTACTTCAGTTTTCGAGGAGCATTAAACTTATCCGAAATAAAATCTAAAAAACGTTTCCAGTCTTATCAAGCGTTAAGTGTTATATATTATCCAGACGCTAGTCCATTGTATTGTTTTGAAGTCGAACTTCATAGAGCAAGATGCAAATAATAGCTGGGCCACAATCACAAATTGCGGCAAAACATGGCCCATTTAGAAACCCCTTAAGCGGAGTTTAATAATATCCGGGTATTATATATTGCTAGTCGATTTTATTACATAAGTAGTTTTTGTGTTAAATATATCGTCAAAATTATTACATTATATTACATTATGTACGAACTCAGTATTTCATCATAACGCATCGTAAATTTATCAACGCTTCAAGTCACATCAACAATCGGCACTATATCTCAGTAATAGAATCTTCCCGGCGACATCTATTGAAGTGTCAAGGAAGCAATATTGATCATATCTCCTCGGCCATATTGTCAGATGAGTTCATAAAATATGGCCGCCATAAAATGAAGATATCTGAAACTGAATCCTGAATCCGCCCACGCTGATTAAGATTGCGAAGGTATCGGATGGCTATCGTTAAGGTAATGGTTTCGTATTTTAGTGCTAAAGTATCAGGAATTGCAACAACCTACATATAGGTGTCTTTTCTGCCTTCAAACTAACCTAGTGTACCTACGTTTTTATTGCCTACTTTTTGAACTAATAATAATAAACCTTTCTATTCTATTCCAACGAATATTTGTCATCAGCTAGTTAATGTAAACGCTGCGAGACGAGCCGAGGCCGAGAAAAATACCGACTTAAGACTACGGATTTTAGGAAAAACAGAAGAAATTAAAATTAAGTTTTTGCTTAAAAAACGTCTCTATTAAACCATTAAAACGACGAGAGATAAGTTTTGGTAACATAATTACTAATACCATTCCGCTTTCACTTGGTGTTTAAATACTTTTAATGTTATCTGTTTGCTCCATTTCTTAAATACACTCACTAACGTAACCCCCGAGTCATTAACACTGTTAATTCTCTAACACCACCAAGATAATCTACTTCAGATCCAGTTTAACTAACAAATTATCACCCTGAATTCCAGGGAGGTATTCTCCGGAAGTGACGTCACAAGAATGGCCCCACACGCGTTTCCGCTGCACGGCCTTCACCTAAAAGGCGGTTGATAGTTCTTGTTTAAATTTAGAACAGGCTTGACTTTGAAACGTGTTTCTGCAACGTTTTTAAAAGTGAGATAACCTGTTTTTTATGACTATGAGTATTAATGTGAGTTAGGTTATAAAAAAGTAAGGCTCTTTATTGGCAATTGGAGAAAAAAACTTTATACTTAGATATAATAAATCGTTAAGTCGCACAAATGAATGAGATCAATTGTTAATGCCAGTAAAGGTGATAAAGGTTTTAAATTTGAACCCAAGAAGCTTACGAATGTACAATATATTATTGGAACGTTTTAGTTCCACATACCAATATGCCTATCTGCCTTGCCCAACCGATTTAGAAAAAAAAAACTGAGTTTAAAACAAAACAGCAAATACACGAATTTATATTTCGTAACAAATTGAAAGCGAGTTTCCGAATAATTTGACAAAAATGTCGCATTGCTCTAGACAAAAAAGGGACGAAAAAACGCCTTTGTTATACCCCTGAAGTATCTCGGGAATGATGGGATAGGTTCCGGACAGGCTTTGATTTAAGAATTCCCGATCCTACATAATAGTAGGTATCTTGACACGTCTTGATGCTGAAGTGAGTTCTTTTGCTAGAATTTAAAGCATCCATTTCTTTGGATCCGCCGACCCTTTAGTGTTTTCGGTCTTTTTGGTAAACAGAATATAATATAAAGCGTCGCAATATCAAATAGACGCTTAGGTTTCTGAATTTCAATGTCCTTCGTCTCTTTTTCTTTTACGTGTGGACAAATACTATCCCCGTTTTGTTATAACAAGGTTTCGGTTCGATCGAGTCTCGTCTACTTAATGTCCTCTAATTGATAGGTAACTATCTGTTCCCAGAGGAGGAGAGGAAGCCAAATTAGCGATATATCTCCCAGAGTGAACGATCCCTTTATTATTTAAGACAAAGTTTGGCAAGGTAGGACTTAATGTATCTTACTTACGGTCTGGGCCTCAGATGTTTCGATGAATTGTATTAAGCCGAGTAAGACAACCACTAGTTGTAATTGAGGCAATGATGACGTCGAAATAAGATTTTGTTGTGTAAGCGATTTTTAATTAATGATTTATTGTACAACTAGCTGTGCCCCGCGGTGTTACCCGCTCATCCCACGGGAACACTAAATTTATTCGGGATGAAAAGTATCCTATGTCCTTTCCCGGGTCTCAAACTATCTCCATACCAAATTTCATCTAAGTCGGTTCAGCGGTTTAAGCGTGAAGAGGTAACAGACAGACAGACACACTTTCGCATTTATAATATTAAGTATGGATGTCACACGTCTAGTCAATCTGATGACTCATGTCATGGTTTCAGTACTAATTAATAGGGTTAGGACATTTGGTAACATACTGTGGTTCTAAATCTGTGGAGTCACTATTTGTAATTTTTTTCGAAGTCAAAGTAGAAGTCTCAATATGCCATGATTTATGCTGTTTTATCATTACTAAACTCATTTTATGCTACCAAATCCTAACCCTACTTATTAACCAATATAACTTAAAAATAAGTAGGTACAATTCGATCGAAGAGACTCTTTCCTTTTAAAATTTAACTCTCGATGATCACTTCAGTGTATTTCAGTCTTGAAGAAACATCTGCAGAAAGAGAACGAATTTTTTACGAGGGTCCGAGTTATAAAAGTATTGTGTACCTAATGTAACAGAAGCTGAAAATAATTACTAGACGCACGATATTTCGGTAACCAAAGGAAATAGAGCACACAAGCCAGAAACGTATTTACGACGTAATAAAATTCTTCCAATTAACATGTTACTTTTGACTGACATATCCGAACAGAAGGGAAAGCTGATCACTCCATTTACGATTAGTAGAAAATCTGAAAGCGACTGGTAATGGTATTACAATTGCTATACATGTATGAGTAATATATACAAAAAATTGAGGGACAGGATTGTAGTAGGTATTCATAAATAAAAGATTATTTTTGTAGAAGCACTGTTTTATTTGAATGGGAAGGGAAGGGCGTTGATATCGGCGACGGTAGACGTTTAACCAACCTCCGTTTCGCTGATGACATTGTTCTTTTCTCAACATCGGCGGCCGAAATCAGAAGCATGCTCCAACAGCTGAGCACATCAAGCCTTGAGATTGGATTGCATATGAACATGTCAAAGACCAAGCTCATGACAAACAGCACTAAACATAGGATAGAAGTCGATGGCGGAGGTATTGAATATGTCCATGAGTACATATACTTGGGCCAAATAGTTTCTTTCCAGGCACGACAAGACAAGGAGGTCATAAGGCGTACCGAAAATGCCTGGAAGAGCTATTGGTCCATGAAGGAATTCATGAAGGGAGAACTTCCTATTACTTTAAAGCGGAAACTCATGGACATGTGCATTCTTCCGATCCTCACCTATGGTGCCCAGACTTGGTCTTTGACTAAGGCTCAAAAACAATCCCTCAAGGTTTGCCAGAGGGCAATGGAGCGTAGTATCTTGGGCATAAAATTAGCAGATCGTATCAGAAATACCATCTTGCGCTCCAAAACCCAAATAGCCGACGTAGCCCTGACAGCCGCTAAACTTAAATGGGACTGGGCTGGACACGTTTGCCGCATGTCGACCGAACTGTGGGCTAAGAATACCACTGACTGGATCCCACCTAATGTACGACGTCGCGGCAGACCACGCCGGAGATGGCGGGATGACCTAGACATATTCCGAAAGGATTGGTCCGTTGCTGCCTTGTCCAGAGACGACTGGAAGAAAGAGAGGGAGGCCTTTACCCTGCAGTACAGGCTAAAAATAAATAATATAAATAAATAACTGTTTTATTATTTAAGTTATTTATACTATCGGTACAACAGTTAGCTTTCCCCGTCTGACACAGAGTGAGCTAGGACTCAATGTCACTCAGCAGATTTTAAAAGCATCTGTACCGAAGAGACGCTACAGCCTGTCAAACGATACCTAATGTATCGTCTCATTATAAGACGTCTGTAGCTGCGTTTGGATACATTACAAGGATAAAAACAATTTGACTAGTTAATTGATAACATTGGTACGACTAAGACAATCCTAACACATAACTAAATACGAACGGCTTTTGATACAGATCGTTTCGTTTCGGCGTGGTGAGCGGGCAAATAAATGTCTACCAACAGATGGCACTGTACAACTGGCGCCGCACGTCTATTAAAATCCTGAATCACGCTGTAGAAACGTTTCCTGAAATAATGAGCTCTCTATAGAAAAAATTTTTTCTATACAATGGGCAACATTTCATTTTTTTTACCCCTACCTTTTATTGATTTATCTAATAGTATTTGCAAAATTACACTACGCTTTTTTTTCTTTTAATTATTATTTTAGTTTTAGACACTTTTTTTGTAAAAATAAAAGTACTTTATTCCAAAAAGGCGTAACGCAATTTCCAGGCGGGAATGGATACCGCCTGTGCATTTATAAGTAAAAAATGTAGTGCATCTGTGGACTCAATGTGACAGGCGTTATTACTGTCATGCACGGATTAACTAGCCTATGGATTACGATCCCTAACAAACTTTTTCACAAAGCCTCCTGGAAAAAAAAACGTTATTTCAGAAACACTGGGTTGTCAAATATTAGCAAAAAAGCATTGAACTGTTATTGTTCAACAAATATTGAAATAAATAGACCTTCCTTAGCTGGCCCGCTATCTCGCTCTTACAACATTAATTATGAATTTTGCTATTCCCGTCACACTTTGAAATAGTGTGGTACATCGCTCGGAAGCAAATATATCGATAAATAATAATAATAAATATAACGTACTAGCTTTTAAAGAATGAAAGACTAGTGATAATTCTGCCTAATGTGTGTCAACATATTTCGTAGCTTTTCGAAACAATAATTATTGTGTTGCGTGTTCGTGTAACTGAGTATATTTTGCATCGATTTTCAAGTTATACTAAGCGTGAAAACTAGTGATCCAGTCATTTGGTTCGAAATATAGAGGTAACTTGGACAAATTTCTGAAAGTTTCGAAAATTGGTGATATTAATGTGCTCTTTTCGAATTTCAACTTGGCCACCTCGTGTCTCTGCTGCACACGCCACGATATAAAAAGGGTCTGAAAGTTTGTGTCAATATATCGTTTCTTACTCATTTAACAATAGAAACATTTATATGGAAATTATTAATCTAGAGAATATTTTCTACAATTTTCAAAACTCCTGGAAAAAATCCCAGTAACCTCTATTTCTACTTACTTTGACCAAGAAAAACGAAAATTGTCGATATCGAATAATGAATTAAGTCGATAACTGACACTTCCCTAGTTTTGTTACTCGAAAATAGGTGCAATATACAAACAACTTGTCATGCAACGTCCATAGACTAAGAGGTCCGTGTTGTCATGGTAACATATTAGATGTTTGTTTTTATTCTCAGCTTTCATCAATTTTTATTTTTATTTGGCTGTTTTTTTTTCTAATAATAATTGAAAGGCCGTGTTGTTATCATAGAATGTTTCGGCACAGGACAAAATTATAAACGCATCATCATGGTGTCCCTCGATAAATAATATTTCTTCTTTGTACAAAGTCAATATCCTAAAAGGTTCACTGTTTGTGAAGATCATAATTTATAAATGTAATGTAATGTAAGTACTAGGAATCTCTATGTTTTGATTATACAATTAGTTAATACAAATGTTTCAGTGGGTAATATTATGTTTTTTTTTTCAGTTAGAAGAAAATGTACAAATCTATGAATTACCTAGTGTTGGGAGGACCATTAAGTAAAACACTAAAGAAATCGAAGACATCTTGTGTGTCTAAATACCAATGCAGTTCAACTCAAACGACTAACTGTGAATAAAAGTGGGTTCAGATATTGAAATGAAATGTGTATTACCTTTATTGTTTTTATTCCGTAGTAGTAGTCGTTAATTTTTTACACTGCAATAAGCATATATCGAAAAATACAACAAGATCCAGTAGAATTGAAAGATAATAAAAAAACATCTGGATAAACTGGCTTTTCATGTGAAAAAATCATAAACATTCCCATTAGGATTATTGTTCATAACTTTGGTAAGGTTTACAAAAAAAAGCATTCTCATTTACTAGTATATACTTGTTATTTTTAAACAAGATTAAATTAATAATTTATCAATGTTAAATTATTACGATATGATAACAGGTATAAATACTAAGTAGGAATACTCGTGATTTACAATATTTTTTCGTAAACCTTACCAACCAAAACTGTCGTATTGTCGAAATGCTCCCTGGATTTTGATGTATGTTCAAAATCATAATACTTCCACTTATAAATAAAATAACATATCAAATTTCACGTATCTTGAAATCAAAGTAATAAATAAAAATAACGCTACTAATTAGTATTTGTTTAATTAAATAACTTTTTTTACGAAGTTACACACATGTCTTTTGGAAAATGTAAATCTCGGTCTAGTCCTCGTTTCATTTCACTGATGGCAAATTCGTAATCACTGCATTTGATACACCACAGATATCCATTCTGCTTCATTATTGGTACAAGCATCAAACTGCTCTTCTTAAACTATAGGTATCTTCCGGTTCGGTTGCAAGCACAGAATATGAGTATTTATTAACTCTTCATCTCACACAGTAGACAGAAGGCCCCTGGTCTTTCTTCTTAGTTTTGTATTTCCCCTTTATTGTAGGACACGGCTGAAAAATATCGGGTAGATATCTGGATTTTGGTTTCCCCAAATTCTATTGCATAAAACTTTGTTTGTCATAATGTATGTATATAATCGGCTTGCCGGCAGTGTGCCGCTCCTCTTTAGCGTATATTTTATAATATATTCGATTTATTCTGAAAATTTAATTGGAACAGAACGTAAAAAGCAGTGAAATGAAAAGTGAATTAAATAATTTTATTCTGACAATGACATCAATGACATTTGTCTACTTCCACGCACACATACCTAGACATTTTTTTTATATCGCACGTAATCGTAGTGATTTGAAATTAACTTTCTTCAGCCTGGGAATAATCTTTTGCGATTAATATCCATTTTTCTCAAAAAATGGTGGTCTGAAAATTCTAAAAAATATTTTATAGTGCTAAGGAAACCAATCTCTTCGAATAGGGATTAAAATATAGTGACTTCAAAAAAATGAAATGTTGTATAATGCATAAAGTGGGGCAATTTGGATACGGGCAACGGAACCCTAGGGGACAGAGGCTGGCCGACTTTCTGGAGAAAGAGGAACTCTTCATGATGAACTCTTTCTTCCAGAAGCCGCCTCACAGGAAATGGACCTGGATAAGTCCCGATGGTTCCACGAGAAACGAGATTGACTTCATCATGACCGACAAGAAACGGATTTTCAGTGATGTGTCTGTGATCAATAGGGTAAAGACCGGCAGTGATCATCGAATCGTAAGAGGCACACTGAATATCAATGTTAAACTGGAAAGGTCCAGTCTGATGAAGTCTACGCTCCGACCTACTCGGGCCCATATTCAAAACCCCGAGAGCTTTCAACTCGAGCTCTCCAACCGCTTCGCTTGTCTGGAGAACTTTGCCTCAGTGGACGAGATCAACGACGGGCTAGTGGAAACTGTCCACACGGTAGGGTCTAAGTTTTTCAGACCCCGCCGTAAAGATAGACCTCAGAAATTGTCTGATCGAACCTTAAACCTCATGGCTGAACGACGCTCGCTACAGTTGCAGTCTCCCGATGACGCGAGGTCATATAGGCAGCTTAATAGACGTATATCGAAGTCCTTGCGACATGATCTGCGGCTCTTTAATACGAACCGTGTTAAAGAGACCATTGAGCAGAACAAAGGCTCCAAAGTGTTCGCAAAGGACAAGTCTATTGGACAAAGCCAGCTGACCAAGCTGAAACGGGAAGATGGCAGCATAGCGTCGACCAAAGCAGAGGTTCTAGGCGAGATCGAGAGGTTCTATGGTCAGTTATACACTTCAGTCGCAAAGCCCGTTGACAGCTTGGTAGGCGATCCAAGAGCCAAGCTGTCCCGACATTATACCGAAGACATCCCGGACATCAGTCTGTACGAGATTAGGATGGCCCTGAAGCAGCTTAAGAACAACAAGGCGCCGGGCGAAGACGGAATCACCTCAGAGCTTCTGAGAGCGGGTGGAACACCGGTACTTAAGGTCCTCCAGAAGCTCTTTAATTCCGTCTTGTCCGAGGGCAAAACGCCTGAAGCATGGAATAGAGGCGAGGTGGTACTGTTCTTCAAGAAAGGTGATAATAGCCTATTGAAGAACTACAGGCCCATCACGCTTCTAAGCCATGTTTATAAGCTGTTTTCAAGGGTCATCACGAACCGTCTCGAACATAGACTTGATGACTTCCAGCCTCCCGAACAAGCCGGTTTCCGAAGAAGCTATAGTACCATAGACCACATACATACGCTGCGGCAAGTTATACAGAAGACTGAAGAGTATAACTTGCCATTATGCTTAGCGTTTGTGGACTATGAGAAAGCCTTCGATTCGGTGGAAACATGGGCAGTGCTCGAGTCACTTCAGCGATGCCATATTGACTATCGGTACATTGAAGTGTTGAAGTGTTTGTATAGTAACGCCACCATGTCGGTCCGAGTTCAGGAGCAGAGCACAAAGGCCATTCCATTGAGAAGAGGCGTAAGACAGGGGGATGTTATATCCCCGAAACTGTTTACGGCCGTTATGGAAGACGCCTTCAAGCTCCTGGAATGGCAAGGACATGGCATCAACATCAATGGCGAATACATCACTCACCTTCGGTTTGCCGACGACATCGTAGTCATGGCAAAGTCGATGGAGGAACTCAGCGTGATGCTCGATGACCTCAATCGAGTTTCTCAACGGGTGGGCTTAAAAATGAACATGGACAAGACGAAACTCATGTCAAATGCCAAGGTTGTGCCCATCCCGGTCTCTGTTGAAAACTCGGTACTCGAAGTTGTTGACTCATACATCTACCTAGGACAAGTGGTCCAATTAGGTAGGTCCAACTTCGAGAAAGAGGTCAACCGCCGAATCCAACTCGGCTGGGCAGCGTTCGGGAAACTACGCAATGTCTTTTCGTCCGACATACCTCAGTGCCTCAAGACGAAAGTCTTCAACCAATGTGTGTTACCAGTGATGACTTACGGCACCGAAACGTGGTCTTTCACTATCGGCCTCATCTCAAAGCTCAAAGTCGCTCAACGTGCAATGGAGAGGGCTATGCTCGGGGTGTCTCTACGTGATCGAATCAGAAATGAGGAAATCCGTAGACGAACTAAAGTGACCGATATAGCTCACCGGATTAGCAAGTTGAAGTGGCAATGGGCAGGCCACATAGCACGCAGAGCAGATGGCCGATGGGGCCGAAAAGTGCTCGAGTGGAGACCTCGGACCAGCAAGCGCAGCGTAGGACGTCCACCTACAAGATGGACAGATGACCTTATAAAGGTCGCCGGAAGGCGCTGGATGCAGGTCGCTTCCAACCGGTATATATGGAAGTCCAAAGGGGAGGCCTATGTTCAGCAGTGGACGTCCTGTGGCTGAGATGATGATGATGATGATGATAATGCATAATGCGCTCTCAGTTCTCTCCCAGTACTAAAATTGGTTAAAAGCCATCCAGCCGTTACGGCGTAGTGAGAGGATAGAGAAAATCTCCATGGAAAACTAATTTCCAACAGAATTTTATAATAAATAACTTTCAACACGTGTTTTGTTATGCTAAAAAACATACTAATTTTGTAACTACTTATTCATAGCCAGGGGGAATTACCTGCCCGGTAATAACACTACATACAATTCTAAGAAACAAATGCGAACCTGATGTTTTCGAATTTCAAACTTCCTGAAACTAGCAGACAGGATTTCCTCAGTCAAAACACACATTGTTAGCCGAAAGTCGACGGTAGCCGTGAGTCACGAGAACGCTTAATCAGGGAAGAAAGTCATACGAAATACTTATTTGTTTGTGCATGACCCGGGGCAGTGCAATGACTTGGAAAAAGTGAGAGAAGTTTTGGTTTCAATATAAAGTTGGGTAAATAAACATGTGCGGTTAGAATGAGGGCATAATTTTAGAAGTTCCTTTGTTAACGAAATTTACGAGTAGGTAGTTCTGCATTTTTAAGCTATATACATAAATGATACCTGTATAATTGTAACTACCGTTAGTTAATAAACTAACAAGTGATATTGTAAACTGACGTAGTGTTTATAATTTCACCAGATAAGTTATAAACTGATGGTGTTCACAATTTTGAGGTGACGTTACATATTTTATGAATACATACTTGTGACATGACGATTGATCTGTTTGGGAACATTACATTGTTTGCTTTTAAATTTTCAACATAACATCCAGATGCATCGAACAGTTTTGTTGGTATTTCCCATAGGTATTCTATTATTTTGCTTACAGTTAAGTGTAGGTAATAATGTTATCTCTAAACATTTTATACTCAGCTGGACACTTTAATTTGACATTAAATGGTGACTTTTTTACCCATAAACTGACTAACGGTTGTCCTCAGGCACCTGATGGTTACGTGACTACGGGGTCGAAGATGTATCACCCTGGTTCAACAACACAGCCTATTCGCTCTTACCTTGAAGAGACCCAAGTTATAAATTTTAGGAAATACACACGATTGGAGCGAGTTCCATTCCTTAGCGGTTCACATTACAAATGATAAGGCAAATCGCTTCTTGCGAATAAGTGGTAAACTGACTACATAAGGATGACGTAGCTTTCCTCGCCTGGATGTCCGATGGTGAAACGGGGACTACTAATAAAATTAAAAAAATAACGTCTAAAACATTCACATGCTTAATGCTTAATCGGTTTTTACCTTTGGTACCTCTTTAGTTCCCGTCCCCACGGTAGACTACAACGACATAACTTGTAGGATAAGTCTTATTTTACCAATAAGGCAGCGCGTCAGGCGTCTGCGACGTCGACAATGGGCATGTATATTCCAACAGACATCTTCTGGATACGGCTGGTCGGTGGGAATCGTAGCATATGCAACTTCGCAGACACTGTGGTACCCTTGCTAAGCAAAACCAGCTTAAGAGCATTGAAGAAATGATTGCACATCGATCCTTACGGTTTTAAGCAGTAGCATTGTCAACGGTTGATTATGCGCGAATAACTGGGGAGTATGTCTAAAGTACGGGCTTTTAGAAACGGCATAATCTTTCGCGGTGCTGAGTTTCTGAGAAGCGAAGCTGAATATTGCAGTGCAAATTTAAAAGTGGCAGGACAATATGGCTCTTTGTTACAAGCTAGTTTTTAAAACGATATAAGTAGGTAATGATGATGCAGAATGGATGCAGAAGGCGTGCGACTGTGTCTATGGGATAACTTTGGAGATATTAAATATTTCAGAACTTGAATTTTCAAAGAAACTTCTTTTTTGATTTAGAAATGGATGCAAAGGAACTAGTGTAGGTAATCTGATTTTGTTGGAGCTTGTTTGTTATATTCCTTATTTTTTTCACTTATCAAATTTTTTCATTATTTTTAACTGAACCACAAATAGATACCTACTTGTATCTAAAGTTTTCCACAGCGAAAGTTCAAATAGTCTATTGCATGCAAAGAGAATACCAAAGTAAAAGCGGCTTTGGGATTAAATTGCGACTTTACTAGTGTTAGGGAAAAGATACATTGTCAACGCAAATAAAATACAAAGTTCACGATGAAAACATAACGGGTCGATAGCTATAAATCAGAACCAGGTATAACAACAGTTTTTCTCAATCTCGGCAACTGTGTACAAGCGGTTCACACAAGTATAATGTGGGACAAGTGAAAAGTTATTAGCGAGTGGTTTTTACATTCTTAATTATTAATGAAGTCATTAAATATTATGTTAAAATTACAAACTGTTTATAACTTACATGCAACAGAGTCTACTGAATAGATCTAAAGGTGGCGGTATATGTCGGTCAACACAATGCTTGTTACGATACACTTGTAGGCTTGATATAACTTATTTGCAGAGATATAATTTTTGCATAGGGAGATTAAAGGAGGGAACTGCAATTTGCAGTATTTGCCGTTATGTGAGAAGACATTTAAATTTAAAATGGTTTTGGTGATCCAATGAAATCTATCGTATTTGCCTCCAAAAATTGTTCAAGTTAATTCTCAATTGAATTATATATCCGTATGCAAGACCAGCTTCTACCCTAAGATTATGATTGCATTTTTATTCATTATGTAATAACATTGCATACTTAATAATACTACTTAACTATCATTAATTACTTATAATTTTAAAAACACAGCAGGCTTCTATGCCACACAGTCTGCTAACAGCGTAAAACGTGCATCAGAGCTTCCGCTCACCGCTCCCGCTTGCGCTTGTCATTTAAAGCCTTAGATCGAGACAATGGGTGCCCTCGTCAGTTCAAGATCACGACCGGGCGCTATCCTATGCAAAGCGAGCTAGGAATTAATATTCGCTTTATGGAAAGCCTGTATAACGGAGGTTTGCAAGAGTATACACCTTTATAGATTGTAGTATACTTAGATATTGGATTAAATTAAAGTTACATTTCCTTCGTCATCGTTTTACGCTTCAACGTGTGATTTGCACGTTTTGCATGTCAGCGACTTAAGGATGAATTAAGAGAATAAATGTTTGAAAGTATGTATAGGTATACAATACTTGTTTGAAAATTATGTTAGGAGCCACAATACAATACAACAATATCTACTTTATTGCACACCAATAAAAGTTTACAAAAGGAAACAAGGCAAATACAATTTATAAACGACGGTAGACAACAATAATATCGTTTTATTATACTTACTACTTAATATAATGCTCGCTGTCCTATGCAGTCGACTAGGTTAGGTATTAGATTTTTCCAGTTCCAATGCCCTATGAATATAATACAGTAGCTTGTATATCTCTTAAACTATCGTGTAGATAACACAAGGTAGCGCATATTTAGAACGAAAGGCCTTTCTAATCGGTATCAGCGATGGAATCGAAGACAAAATCACGACCGCTAACTAGAAGCCTCGTACGTCATGGCAACAATTACTTGACGGGTACATTACGTAATTATAAGCACAGTCGTGAACAAAATATCTAGGTACTAAATCTACTTAGAAGTTCTTATCTTGTTCCTGTCTTCATCTTCTTAAAACACAATGAAGGGTGCACACACTAGTCACTCTACAATACTCCGAAGCTCATTTGGCGGAAAGCACAATTCTTCAGATTTTTCAAAATTCCGAAAACATTTGAGCATTTTTGATATATTTTTTGGATATGATACAACCATAACCTAACTCTATTATGTTGTTGTTACATAATAATCTATGGCATAAAGTTTGGAGAAAAATTCGTGATCGGAAAATTCGGAATCAAATTTCGGATTTTTTGCGTGTTCTGCACAGGTGTTCTGTAACCAATGAATGAATAGAATAGAATAGAAATGTTTTATTTGCTAGAATACTACAACACATGTGGTACAAGATCTAATGGTACATAGGTTAGTAATGTATTCTGTCTTTGAACGACATGCAAAATTGTGTTTATACAACATAAGTAGAAAATGAAATAACACAAACGCGTTCGAAACTCAAGAAAAAGAAAAGCAAACTTCCATTAGATAGAACCTCAAACTTACGTTACTATTTAGTAGAATAGTTACTGTTTTAGCCTTTAATTATTAAAATATTATTAAATGTAATAAGTAACTAAATACGCAAATAAACCTTTTCAATCTCGCTTGCCATCGGTGAAATTGGGGCCAGATTTTAATAAAATTCAAAAACTTACTCCTTTTTTGGCAACATTACATATTTGGCACGTTAATGAAGGATATGCATGTAATCAATTCGTCATTCACTTTACGTGGAAAATAAAAAATGTTTCTCGTCATTTATCATTGACAGTGACCATCGTCGCAATCATTAATAAACAATTTCAGTCCTTTGTGTTGACATCAAATGACATGCTATTTACCGTTAGTAATTTTAAAATAATTTCACGTACGGCTTTTATATTTGTAAACTTTTAGGAATTATCTTTAAAGGTCGACAGAGGCAGAATAAATGGTTATTCATTCAGTCGTATTTGCTGTGAGTGAAAAAGGAGCGACTGTCCTTATTTTAAGGACTTTTAATATCATACGTACATATTTGCAGTAGTTTCATTCCACATATTATGCTGTATATAGACCGTCCAAATGTTTTATCATTTATCTAAAGCTGCGACAAATAAGACCATCTGTCCGCTGACATTATATTGATGAGTTAGCTTGGAAACACGAAACTATTCGTAAATTATTAACCACATCGAAAAATGTTTACAACTATAATGGCATTGTTATGTGCAAGTGGAGAAGTCCACTTTCAACCCCCCAACCGCTAGACGGCGCGTCGGGTGCTTTCACCCCCATGTGGTTGGATTACCCATCTATAAGTATATACCACTAAGTGCATGGTCACAAACTTTGCAGATCCGTGGCGCTGTGAATGAGCTAATATTAACCATTTAATCAAGTAGGTATAGGAAAGGAGAAAAAGTTACTGATATTGAAGTCAGTTTTCAATGGTCACTGTAAAGATTTTTATATAAAGCAATTAACGTCTTCTATCGTACATCGATGCGAAATATTGAAAAATATAATGGTGCGGGCGAGGTTCGATTGATTCGATTCGACGCTTTCAGGACCAGCTCATAGCATGGTTTCGGTGCTCCAATAGGTAAGTCGTCCATGATGGCCTGGAAAACTGATCACGATAAACTTTGACAACTCAACATTTAAACATTTTAAGGCAAAGAAATCAACCTTTGAAAAAAACAAGCTCACTATACGCGACACGCGCCTTCATTCCAGCGCACAGCGCAGCGATGCGCATTCGTAGCCAGTCGTAGCGTGCGTTATGCGATGCACATCACACCACTTAAAAAAGAAGGACGTACTGTGGTTCAGTGTTTTTTTATGTTTGTTACCTCATGACTCCGTCATTTATGAACCGATTTGGAGAAATATTTTTTGGTTCAAGAGCATCTCCAAATTGGTCCCATACAATCTTGGCGGTAATCTGATCACTGAAAGAACAAAAGGAAATGAAAGAACTTCTATAATTTTATCGGCACATCTCTGACGATTTCGGTGTTTTCTATACTGCTGGGGTAAGAATATCACCGGGGAAAAACGGGAAAAAACTGTCCAATAACTAACTGTTAGTCTTACCTACTTGCCCCATTAGACAATAAACTATGTTGCTCTTACCCCACTTTACCTTATGGTAATTCGTTTAGCTGTTCTCGGAAATACGATTTTATTTAGTTGAAGTCGTTTGTTGTAAAAGGTGATAATCCCAAAAGGTTTAAAAATCGAATATACCGTTGCTTCACAAATGATCGTAAACAGGAAACGTGAAGCACTTTTATCGGCGATCGTACAGTTGTCACTTTCGCGAGTCGTGAGTCACGAGTGAGCATGGCGCATGAGGGATCTGCGGCAGAGTGTGACACTGAACTTCTACATTTAATAACTAGAGACTGTGAGTAAACCTACCGAGGCTGTTGAAAAAAAAAACAACCCCCGTAGCTACCTCTACCATTTGGAATCAAAAATAAATCTGTATTTGTGATTAAGGGATCGGATCTGCGGCCGAGTGTGACACTGAACTTCTATTTAATAACTATAGAGGCTCTCTGAGTAAACCTCCCGAACCTGTGTTGAAAAAAAATTCAACCCCCTTATAGCTATCTCCACCATTTTGAATAATTTCGAAAAACTGAATCGAGAATAAAATGTGTATTATTATCGAACCTGCTCACAAATTTTTACGAGAATCGGTTGAGATATCCGTCCCGTCCCGTAGGTGAGACTCTGAAGAACGGACATCAAAACATCCACAGATACGTGAGATTTCTGGCCAAGCTGAAATGGTCGGTCAATATATGATAAAAGCTTCGATCACTCCGCATTAACATATCAAGAAGTGACAGACTTTGTCATTTATCTATCTCGTGATAAATGCCATCACAGCCACCTGGAGACGCCGTATTAGAAGAGCAGAGCGTCAGTAAATAGAAACTGCTAGGACAAATTCTGCCATGTTACAGAAAAAAATCGTACCTATCTTTTTACGGATGTCATAGTAAGATACGTCCTTTTACCAACATGGCAGAATAAGGAAAAGAAGGCGCCTGCAATTTCGTCCGGGCGGAGGAAAAGTTGTAATCCTCTTTTTTGCTTTTCCGGAATAGTGTTTTATTCTGTTTTCGTATCGTAGTAGGGTAAAAAAAGTATCCAAGCATTGCTATCTGTGGAACTTGATTGAAATCCATCCAAGTGGAAATATGTAAGGTAAGGTGGGATACTAGGGCTGCCATTTCTAATTCGCCGAACCCGGACAAAGACTTAAAAATACCCGGACATTTGGGATACATCGCATTTTTCCCCCGGACGTGTCCGAAAATAATATAATTAATAAAACAATCGCTTTATTTTTCTTTTACATAAAAAGTGTCCGAGTTTTCCGGACGGCCTCCAAACTAGGACAAACAGGGACACCCGGACGGATGGCAGCCCTAGATAAGACTAACATAGTTTATTGTCTAATGGGGTAAGACTATAATAGATAGTTACTAGACTGTGGCAGTCTTCTCCCGGCATGTTACCCCATCTTACCTTAAGTGAAATTAAAAGGTGATAAAGGTAAAAGTTAGGAAAACATCTCTAGGAAAAAATCTAACGGTTACGTTCACGATAATCACTACGTCCATTCCTTGATGACCATACCCGGGGTTTTCGGTGCACGAATGATTTGTCGCCTACTGTCAGCAGTGCCAAAAAAAAAACATTCTTTCACCGAAAGCCCCGTGGTATGATCACTCAGCTATTGTACAATGCGGTATTTGATGACGGCTCAAGTCAGCTACTCTTTATGAAATGTCAAAAGCGATCTGTATTGCCGGCTCCACATGCTTGGCAAACAATGGCAAACATACAGGACGCAGTTATATGTAGTAGCACGACGTAGTTCCGTCTCACTCTAACGTATAACTGCGTCCTGTATGTTTGCCGTTGTTTGCCAAGCACGTGGAGCCGGCATATAGTATATAGTATCAAGTTTCTATGAAGATACTGGCCTGACCGTCATAAGAATCAGTCGTCAAAACATTTCTTTTTAGTTTTTCTCCAATTAAAAATATTATAATGAGTGTTTAGTGGTTTCAATGATACAATTTATTTTCACTATAGTCAGATACCGTATGTACACAATATTTTGAATCCTTATGCTCCGTCTTACTTCCTCCACCGAAGTGCCTCTCCAGTGGTATTCATCCAATCTTGGTCAAATTTGCGAGTAGTTGCGGTATTATTATACCTTTAAACTAAGGCTGGTTTTATAAGTTCTATTCCAAGAATAACGCTTACTCTTGGATAGTAGGTAATCTACAGGGGTCGGACTTTCTTTCGCACGGTAAGACTAATGGAGAACTATGGAGCCGATTTTTTTTTATTAAAGCAGTAACGTCTGCTAACGTAAACTAAATGTTTACAAATGAAGCGAAAATTTATCATTAAATTTTTCAATTTTCGCTTCATTTGTAAACATTTAGTTTACGTTAGCAGACGTTACTGCTTTAATAAAAAAAAATAAGTAATTTGGGTGTAGCACATCGTTACTATCGATTCTCAACAAATTTGAGACGATGGTGCCGACGATAAAGTCTAAATCTTTACGGTAGATGGCGCTACGATGCCACCCTAAGGCATGTCGAAGCAACTGGTTGAAAAATTCAATGACTCTGACATCTGATTCGGTGGTTCAATTGGGAGGACGCCAGTGTTGGCCCGGAAAGCCGTTGGAAACGCAGGTTCGAATCCTGTCCGAATCATTAAATTTTTCAATTTTCGCTTCATTTGTAAACATATAGAGCCGATATTTTTATTCTATTAAGAGCATGTATTGTCCCACTGCTGGGCAAAGGCCTCCCTCTCATTCTTCCATGCGTCCCTGTCCCGAGCAATCTCCCACCAGTCTTGGTGAAAGGCGTCAAGTTCATCTCGCCATCTCCTTCGAGGTCTACCACGACGCCGGATGCTGTTTTGTGGGACCCACTCGGTGGTAACTTTAGCCCACAGGTCGTCCGGCATGCGAGATACGTGTCCGGCCCAGTCCCATAAGTGTATTTCATTCGCAATTTTAATTTTATAGTCAAGGAAAAAGTCAGAAGAATATACAAAGACCTGATTTGTGTAGGCATTGTTTTTTTCGGCACCATAAAATACGTAAATATTTGCAACTTAATTCATGTTTTCTGGAGTAAATTGGGTTCTATATTGATCGAATATCCATTTATGACAAGAAAGTTCATGATATTGACAATACATTGAGTTAAATTAGGAGTTTTAAATATAGTAAAAAAATATTTTATTCATAATTTTAGTAATTTAATGCTTGGGAATGTTAACCATAATAACCACAAAGGCAGATTGGAATGAAATAGATTAATGAGTATGAGTATGAATTGCATTTTAATGTTAATAACGGCTCCATAGTTGTCCATTAGTGTTACCGTGCGAAAGAAAGTCCGACCCCTGGTAATCTAATAGCTCAGTTGGGAGAGCAATACGCCGGACGTAGAGGTCGCGGGTTCGAGTCCTGCTTAGATTGTAGATCACATTAAATCTTTATTTCATAATTTACCTTTGTGTCAATATTTATAGGTCATGTCAAAACCCCATATTAGTTTGACATTAATACCCGATAGTAAGTGTTATTGGTGGAATAAAAGTTCATTTGAATGCAGCCTAAAATGTTTATATAGAAAAATTATAAAATTGAAAGTTTTATGCTCTATTCTGAAGCTTTCATAGCATAATTGGTAATGCACCCGTCTGGCCCGGAAAGCCGTGGGTACGTGGACTCAAATTCGGCTTAAAGCTTAAAAAAAAAAATTCTTCGCTTCTATATAAACATTTAGTTTACGCTTAAAATGCTTATCACTCAAAAACCGCAGTTTATATAAATCATTGTTTTGTCACCTTATTGTGCAACTGTTGCAAAATTAGAGTTATCGCGGTTGAAAGTGAAGACAGTCGATCATTCGTTCAATTGAATGGAACGAATGGAACGAATGTAACGATTCACTATTCAGATAGTATTACAATTAATCTCCGTAACGAGCTTACGTAAAACTCATTAACGTCTCGGTTTGTTCAATTGAATTTATTTCATAGTTGAGAAATTGAAATAGATCGGGCTTACAAAATAACAACAACAACAACTTGGGTCAGCTTCAGGACAACATTTTATTTCTTTACCAAGTTTTTTTAAATATCCCAATTACTGAATATAAAATCCATTTTAAAAGATCCTTATCCTAAAAGAGCTTAGTGAGAAGTAATAGTAGAAGGCTACAGAGCAGAAAATCTTTTGTTTTTTATGTCATACGAGCAAACGGTTCGCCTGATGGAAAGGCATTACCGTCGCGCATAGACACCTGCAACAGGTCAGTCACAAGAACTATCGCCCAACGATACGGGTTCACGTTTTCTTAACGAAATCGTCTGCAGGCCAAATTTTATGTATTCACGCCTTCTTTCATGACAACCAATTAGGATCGTGCAATAAATAAATAGGCCTTTTTTTGTTTGACCTGACCGGACCCAACAATCCCAACCCGGCCTTTAAAATGCAGTAGGACAATTACTGAGGCGGATTTACTGCGGAAATTGTACTGCTGTTCTATTAGTGCGTTGTGACTGTCAACTATTTCACCATGTGCCGTCATTTTAGGTGCCTTGGTGGTAGGTATATCATCTCAATGAGAAAGAAAAGTTACCAAATGGTAACAGTCAAATAGAGCATATCGCTATGCTATGGGGTGGTAAGATTCTGTTCTGTGGTAAGATGTCAGCGTCAAATATCGACAATTTAAATTTCATCGACTGCACCGAGCTAAATTCAATGAGGTTTTTCTTTAGGAACTGACTGAAGTTTACCATGGACGTAACATCACGTCCGAAACATCGAGGTAATTAAATAAGCATCTTTTGAACGCGATGAAGTCCCAAATAACAACGTATTGTTATAATAACGCGTTAAAATCGTATAAGATTAAATCAATATAAAAGCTTTTTCCAATAGGTTTAATTCTGGTAAAACAAGGTTTTAATTGAACCCAATTAATACACGGTTTAAAATCCCAACCCGATAAATGAATTACTCATTTCGCTCATCTTATTCAATTTTAATTTTAAACGATTCTGTTATCCGATAAGTAGATTATCGTTGATTGTATATTGTCCTCATTGTGATTGTTTAAGGTTAAATTATACCTAAGGCACAGAAGCTGCTGCTTAACTAACCTTACCGGTTGTCATTAAAAAGAAGCTAGAAAGTAAGTATTAGTAGTAAAAGTAGTTGAAGGATTTGTTATCTGGACCATTAAATTAGGATTTTTTAACGTGTTAAAGCAGAGGATTATGTTATTTTCCGTCTTCAAGCTTTGGACACCGATGCCGAATTTGCAGTACTCCAATCCTTGGCTAATTATTCATGGACATAGCAAAGTTTCCTTACCATGTCTATCTGCACCACCAAAATGTAAATACCACGATTGCCCAATAACTCAGTTCGAAACCGAATTATTGGCCAAACTCCATTAAAACGCGATCGAAATTCAATATCCTTTCGGCCACGTCGCAGTGTTTGTCCCGGCGAAGTTATCACAACTTTCTTAATCAGGACCTTCTTTGCGGCCGCAAAATAAGAGTTTTCCGGTCCCCGTAAATAATTCCCATCCAAATTCTATCTTTGACTTTGCAATCACTTCCTTAATACTCCAAAAAGTATTTTAAGAGTATCTTTTAAAGTCCAGAGTGGCCTGACAGTACGGACGGTATCTATAAAGTACTTAATGTTTTCAATTCTGTATAATCGGTTTAGAATTTCCAGAGTTTCGCTTGGGTAATTGGATTGGTGGGCGGCGGGGGTGAATTTTTCAACGGACGCAAACGCGTGCGATACGATTCAATCGGACTGTTTAATGTTCTTGTGGGAAAAGAAGTGGAATAATGGCAGTTTGTGCAAATTGGTCTTAATTTATGAGACTCAAATACCTTAGTCACTTGAAGTGAGTATTTAAAGAGTGACTCACTTATGAGAATCGGAAACTGATTTTCCCCAGTTCCCAATTCTCACGGTGGGTCGAAGTTCCATTTTGCCAAAGGACGGAATAGGTCGCTAGGATAAATTTTGACCCTTCAGTACTTGTAGCACCTTCTACTGTTATTTATTTTAGGTTAAATATGACCTGCCCTGTCATACTTAGGATTATGGTCAAAAGCACAAAACAGAAAAAACGCTAGAGAACGTCGCCCGCTACTTTTTAACATACACGACACAGGGAAACGAGACGGCGGTTTTGTGAATATTGTGATATGTTGTCTTTTAATCAGCAAAACAAAACAATACAGAACACGGAAGGGGAAGTATCCCACGTGTTTTCTCCCTCGTTTCCCTACGCCGTGATAGAATGTCATTCAGCAAGTACTCATAAAGATTAGTCCTCACTTCACTCTTATAATAAACTACAGCAGCAGCCCCCTCAGATGTCAAATGACGTAAGTAAAGAGAGCTGAAGCTGTACATACATCGTTATTGATTCGAGATGCGTTAGAGCGACACGTCTCGCCAACATTTTTTATAAACTCCGATCTTTAATATTAGAGGGGCGCAGATGTTAGAAACCTTTCATCCATTTGGAGCATACATGAGGGTCGATTGAAGGAAGTCCGATTGTGAGAGCGTTTTAATCTATTACGGTACTGTAATTTAAAAGGCAAGGCTTTTTAGGACGTTGTAACATTTGATAAATAAAGGGAAGTGTCCAAAGGTTGGCACTTCAGCAGAGAAAAATACAGAATTCTGTGACAAATCAGAGGAAAAAGAGATTGATGAGCTGATAAGCTAGGAAATTGATAGAGGAGAATCCAGACCCTGGAAGTCATGAAGCAGCAATGAGTCAAACGGAATCAAATGAGACCAAACGTGATGGGTTTATCTTGTTCAGTTTAGGAGTTCCATGGCCAATTTCCGATTCCGAGTCAAATCGAGAAGTGGTTTTGGGGTCAAAAATTAACCCACATATACTGACATGGCATGTTCAATAAAATCTTGTAAAATGCAAGTTACTAAAACTAATTCAAATAAAATTCTCTAGAATACAGTAAAAAATACTCCATTTCTATCAAAGGATATCCGCCGTAGTGATTGACAGTAAATTACTTGCTCTCGCTACCGCTCGATAAAAAACAAGTCGAAACTTTCCTAATGAAATATCACTAGCACAGCCAGCAGGCTGAAGAAATGTGCTGTCACCCTCCGCGAAAATATTGTTATCGATTGCACCCAGGAAACGGAAATATCGAGAAAAGTTCAAATACGATTGAGACCCGGTTCGTTCACCTTGGCTGTACCGCATTTATAACGCAACCGTACGTCAAACTAGCACGACGCATGTTTAAAATGTCGCTTTGATGTATAAATTACGAGTCGGATTTATTTCCAAAACTCTAGCTCCTATTATTATAATAGAGGCGTCAGACGTCGAATCTCAAGGGTGCGACTGAAACTTTTGAAATATTACTATAGATCCAGCTTCAAAGGCAATTGTCTGCCATGGCGGCAGGTTTGAAATATTCAGGAGTATCCCAACTTAATTAGGGCGGTACTTTTGTGAAGGCAAATTTATGAAGGGAGGTCGAGAGGCTAAAGTCATGGCCGTTATAACCCGGCCGAGTTGCGGACGTCGTGATGTATGGGACTTGGGGCGAAGAGGCTCCCTTTTTGACCGGGTTGGTCTACCGGCGCCATGCCGTCTAGGGTTGGCCGCACCCGGTTATCGATTTTCGGGAAACCCTCGCATGAATTAGAATAACGTGCGTATTGCTTTTTGACATGCAACTTTGTTTTGATTTTAAGTTAATAAACAATCGTCTGTGACTGTATCTTCATTATTACAAAATGTAAGATTTGTTTTTAATATTCAGCATAAGCCTGGTTAAAGCAGGTTGCACTTTTGCAGTCACGTATAAAAGGGCGTTGACCTCGTTTTTATATCGTTTCATTAAATAAAGAGCGTGTTGGACTTGTAACCTGAATTTGGTTTCAATTTGGCGAAAACATCGTTTTTATTGATATGTTAATTAAGCATTTATATGCAAATCGCTGACACAGTTCCGTTTCAGGTGCTCTCGTCATATCACACTGATGCATGCTGACTTTACTTTGCTTTTATTGCGCAAAACGGTCTATTTTATACTACAAAACCTACTTCAGGGTTTTGAACGTTTCCTTCTAAAGCGGTATGTTATCGAAAATATATTTAGTCATTATGTTGACTTTCTTTTTCTGTTCTTCAGGTAATTAACGAGCATTTTACGTCAGCGAGTTATTAGTATTCGAAGGCTCGAGTTGCAAATGACAGAAATGGAATAATCGCAGGGAAACAATGGTAAGAGTGAATTGTGAACAATTTTGTTTTTGGTTTTAGTGCTTTAAAATTACATGTTATCCTGAAAATATGCTAATAGCGACCTCCTTCCCATTATAGTAGTGATAAAAATTACAAATGTTAAGCAAAACCAATAAAAAAAAAATTGGACAAGTGCGAGTCCGACTCGCGCATGAAGGGTTCCGTACCAAAATCTATAACAAGTTTGTTGTATGGGAGCCCACCTTAAATATTTATTTTATTTTATTTTTAGTACTTTTTGTTATAGAAGTACATCATCTGTGAAAATTTCAACTGTCTAGCTATCACCGTTCTTGAGGTACAGCCTGGTGACAGACGGACGGACGGACAGCGAAGTCTCAGTAATGGGTCCCGTTTTTACCCTTTGGGTACGGAACCCTAAAAATAACACATTCGGTAATTGTTTTCCCTCTGGGCTATTCAGTTGTGATTGGTTAATTTGTACTGTCTACGTGTTACATCTAGGTATTGCCTAAATTAACTAGCTACTTACAGCAGCAACACACATAAGTTTGTTCTATAGTTTTGAACATAGGTAGGTACAATATTAGATATGCCTTTATAACTGGCAACTTCGACCGCCTGTGTCCATGCTGCCAACTCTGAATAGAATAGGTAAATAGTTTTATGCTCTCAAACATTGAAGAGAATTTGCCCTTTGGGAAACTAAGGGCAAGGCTCCGTCTTACACAGGAGGATATCGCCTACAAATTTGAAGCAGAATTTAATTAAAATGGGCTGCTACGTTAACAAGCGAAATGTAACAACCAGCTTCGTATCTTCGTATTAAAACGATGAAAAGGATGGAATTATTCTCGGGGCAAATCATAATTAAGAGTAATTACAGCTTAAATTTACTATTTTGATATCTACTGGTATCCTGCATTTGGTATCATGTTTTTCATTTCGTTAGGTTTCTTAAAGAGTTACCTACTGGCTGTACTTTGATTCGTAAAATTCGTACACTGTTATCAGAATGACTCTGGAATTATAATACGAATTAAGGATCCAAAAACGAAAGAATTAAATCTCCAAAAAGAACGGCATTTGTTATTCGAAAGCAGAGGGAAATAAGATATTAATTCGATAAAATAGATACTTAATTCAAGTTTCATTTCGATTTCCGATATTTGAACTAAAAGCCCATTTTAACTACTGTCTCTAAGTTTAAATATTGCTTATAAAAGCGACTGATAAGGACGACAATTCAAATATTTAGTATTTTCAACGACACTTTTGGTAGGTATAAATTCTTGATCTGGAAATAACCAGCGATTCCGAATGTGATCGATAAAATTCTAACAGTTCAGTTTCTCAGTGCACAAAAGCGTTTAACATCGATATTGGTTTCGGCACCAAGCGCCGCTCTAAGAAGAATGGTCCCATCTATACTGAGTTATACGCCCGGCTTGTCGCAGTCCATTTCCTTTAGATCCACACGCTGACGTGCGAAGGCGGTACCATTTTTACAAGTTACGATTAAGACTTACTTGCCTTTTCGTAACTGTTACCATTGGGTAAATTTCTTTATGTTTACTAGTAGTCTTTCCGAGTTACGATAGCAAATTAGCAATATTCGACGTTGCAGCAATACCTATAGGTTTTACGACCTTGCTAAATATGAAATATGATCAGCAGACGACACTATAAAGGAGGCAATGCAAAAATTCAGTTTTGACATAATATAGTGGCTAATAAAACTTACTATTTTGTTTTCTGCTGGCTTCGTATTAAAGTAAACTCCCAAGGTTGTCCGTTTAAAATTAATACTCAGCCAGCAATTGCCTACTTCCCTTTCGCCCTTTCGACAATAACGTACTAATAAATGAAATTCTACAAAAAAACTTCTTTTCGAGGTCCAATAAGCAAAGTTGCTAAATGGAAAATTCAACGTTCATTCCAGTAATTTCTGCGGAGTTTGCTATGACAAAATATTTAATGAGTGTGGCGGGACATGATTTATTTTTCGCTTCTTTTTCCTTTACATTTTCATTCCTTTTGAGATAACTTTCTTTGTATATTCGTTGTGATATTTCCAAACACAGTGTTCGTATTCTATCTTATTATGGACTATTTTAATCCGCTGGTCTCTTTGTGTTTCTTGACTCGGTCAGATTCTGAGTCTTACCTAATCTTGAAGTACAATGTACAATTAAATTGTGAGACTCGAGACGGATATCATAATCATCATATCAGCCGATAGAAAGCCTCCCCCAAAGTTCTGTCCAACGCTCGATCGTGCGCCGAGACAGACATACATACAGACAAAAGAACCAGCTTGAGTTAATTTTTAAGTTCTGTTCTCACACGACGGTCTGTTTGAACAAGCATTATCACGAGAATCGTTAATGGACAGGACAGATAAACGCAAAGGTCTGGCTCATAAACGAAAAAGTGATATGCGCTAATTTTGACCCTCTCGGCACATTAGGTACATGCCTTTACTTCAGCGTAGTCGGGTAAAAAGTATGTATCAAACAGCTATTTCAGTGTGATGAGGCTCCGACAACATTCCGGCGGATATAATGGTATTATTATTATTATGGAGGCAAGTTGATTAACGATATTAATCCTCAATATCCTCATACATTTTATGTAAATCGTATATATCGCTCATATTTTTCTTGAAATCCCGAGAAGGAAAAATTAAAGTTTTATAATGTATAGATGAGTGCTACTACTGAAGGACCAAAGAGACGCTAAAGAGACGGTAAACAGTGACTAGAAAATTTTCAGTTTATCTCTTGCTCAAAGTGCCGAAAGTATGTACAGTTTTCCTTATCAAACCGTTTTTGATGCGTAGAAAAACATCTGTTTCGCACCGCACATTTCGCCGACAGGTGTTTCTCGAGGCCCTCGGACCGCAAGCGGTGTTTTACTGAATTATATATTAGGGGTTAAAACATGATCGCAGGCTTACGGCGACAATTGTGGCCGGAAATGTTTACAACCCCGGACAGTGACACCAATTTGGTTGTGGAATTAGTTTAGAATATTCTCTTTCAAGCCTAAACTTTCTTTGTAGGTCTGTTTATTTGCTATGTATGTCCAGGATGAGGGCGTCAATTCGACATTTTACACTAACAATGGCATTTATTCTTTGAGATTAACATACCTTATAATTTATGTGCGTAAATATCAACATAGCGAGTTGTAGCGTATCGCTAAAGTACAAATGACGTGAGCCTGCAATATTTATAGTTTTCTCCTGTAAAGTTTCAACTTTTCAATGTCACTGAGTGCAACTCAAATAACAGTAAAAAAAACGCAAAGCTCAGATAAATTATCGGCTCGTCTAGCATTAATAGGAAAAAATGCAATAATTTGTTTAAAAAACAACATAAGTAGCTGGTCATCATGAGACCTTCAGTCCCGAGATCTTTCCTTTTATATTGGCTGATATCCTTTCACTTGTTCTAATCAAAGCTGAATATCTTGGATACGGTTAGGGTTATTTTCTCCAAACATAGCTACGAACCATCTTGATAGGCGTTTGATAAAGATAACCCATTAAAATCATCACAGACAGACACACGGACACGTAAGTATACAGATACACATGTTATAGTACATTACATACCTAGGGCGGGCGTTTGTGGCCCGAACCGAAGGTGAGAGCCATAAATATGCGATCCGAGGCTTTACGAATTACTGCCCGTGGTTCGTCCAAAGTTGTATGTCTTGCCTTGGCCAGGAAGTGAGATTTTCTCACCAGAAAATCTCATTTACTGCTTAGGGTGACGTAAAACTTAACCTCTTTTTTCGTAGGGGGTTAAAAAAAGTATGTGTCCAAAAGATTATTTAAAGGGTAAAAGGTTAGTCTTAAGGACAGGAACTCATCTCAGGGAACAAGGTACCTTAAGGCCCACTACATGTAAGTAATGTATTCATAACCAGTCTCTTGCGCGTCTATTTTTAACCGTCTGGGAACTTCCAAGTAAAAACACGAGTAAAAAAAACGGGCCTTTAAACAATGGGCCATGTTTGCCATGGGATTAGCATGTTTGAGTTTCTCATGTGGATCTACAGAGCCGCTTAACACGTATCCTATCCGGTGCATCCATTTGGACACCATTAATGGATTCTGGAGTCATTGCGTCGATGATAGTGTACGCAGGTACATAGAAGGTTTAATGAAAACAATATAAAAAAAAAACAAAAAAGAACCGACTTTAATAAAACTAAAAAGCCAATAATAACCCGTTCAAGTACAGATTACATTTGACTCACCCTTTGAAGTCGGTCCCAAACCACTCAATTATTATATTTATATATTATAGTTTACGTAAGGTTTGGCACCGACTTCAAAGGGTCAAATTAAAGTCGGTTTTTTTTTGTTATTTTTTTTTTTTGCTTTTTTGTGATTCTTATAAAATACTTATGGCGGGGTGATCGGGGAGGTCTTGAAGGCATGCATATCGTTTGAATTATCTCCTAACTGTTAAGGAGTTGTACCTTCCATCATCAGCTCAGCATTGGAAGATGATGACTACCATATACAAATACTTAAATAGTTTTAGAAAATATATATTAGCGTTTACCCGCGGCCTCGCTCGCGTTAGTAATCGCACACACTTTTACGGGAATCATGCTTTATCAGGATAACAAGTAGTCTATGTGTAAAGTTGGGGTACTTATAAACTACCTCTGTTCTAAATTTCATGCAAATCCGTCCATCCCTTTCAGCGTGAAAAAGTAACAACCAACAGAATACAATTCTAAAACGGCTTTGTGGAGGTTAAAACCTTCTGTTATGTTTGTTCTATTCTGTGCTAAAAGTAAACGACTACACCTACATGTACAGTCAGCAGCAAAAGCAGCTGACAATTTTACTACTGGCAACTGGCATATATCTAATTGTATACTAAAATTGTCAGAGCTACTTTATAAAATTCGGTATGGAGGTAGCTGACACCCTGTATTAAGAGGGCGCCGAGCGTTAGCGACTGAACCATAGAGCGCGGGGAATGCGTATTTAGATCGGCGCGCGGCCGCCATAGTAAAAATGTATGGAGAATTAAAAGCACTTTTTGATAAATCTGGACCTTTAATACCAAACAATAATTGAAATATTTGATGCGGCCAAATTTTAATGTAAACATTCATCTTTTTTTGAACTGAAAATCAGAATAGATTTCCATTGTTAAAGTATAAAAAAACACTTAACGCCTGCTTACGATTTTTCAATTTTCGTCCAACTTTACTTAGTTCTCTAGGGTAAAATATTAATAATCTTATATTTTTTTCTACGGAGAAGTGGTTAACACATTCTTCGAAATGCTAAATATCTAGTTTAGAAATGGATTTAACTACTAGTGTTGACATTATCTACTTAACGGTAACTGTCTATTTTTTTCACATTTCGCTCGGCGCAGTCTTAACACATAAGCTACTTTTTATCCGGAAATAATGTAGTTTCCCCGTGAGATGAGCGGATAACACGCGGCGCAGCAAGTTCATAATAATCGCTTCTGTTATGAGTTAAAATAACACACGGAGCCACTATAATCTTTTATTGTAACTGGCAACATGACGGCCCGCAGTAATTACGTTAAAACGCGCGCATTCATTAATTAGGATAACAATTTAATGGATATTTTACATCCATGCTGAAACATGAGAGATAAACGTTTTAATAGATATAACACTTATTAATTAACATCATGGACGTAATATAAATGATGCAACCGATGTATTTCAATTGCCGCTATTCGAGCTACAATAAGAGGAAATAAATACACTTGCTCATATTTCCATACTCTCCATTAACGTTAATTTTGCACCCGGTAACTTCTGTACCTTACCACGAGTTTAGAATGACCACCTCGTTTACGCACTCGCTAACGACAGCGTAAACAATTTGTATGGAGAATTGTAGTTCTACAAAGTAACCAGTAGGGGCGCTGTACCCTTACCATGAGATTACAGTGACAGTCCTCGCTAGCGACTGCGTAAAGTATTTGTATGGAGAATTGTAGTTCTACAAAGTAACCAGTAGGGGCGCTGTACCCTTACCATGAGATTAGTGACAGTCCTCGCTAGACACTGCGTAAAGTATTTGTATGGAGAATTGTAGTTCTACAAAGTAACCAGTAGGGGCGCTGTACCCTTACCATGAGATTAGTGACAGTCCTCGCTAGACACTGCGTAAAGTATTTGTATGGAGAATTGTAGTTCTACAAAGTAACCAGTAGGGGCGCTGTACCCTTACCATGAGATTACAGTGACAGTCCTCGCTAGACACTGCGTAAAGTATTTGTATGGAGAATTGTAGTTCTACAAAGTAACCAGTAGGGGCGCTGTACCCTTACCATGAGATTACAGTGACAGTCCTCGCTAGACACTGCGTAAAGTATTTGTATGGAGAATTGTAGTTCTACAAAGTAACCAGTAGGGGCGCTGTACCCTTACCATGAGATTAGTGACAGTCCTCGCTAGACACTGCGTAAAGTATTTGTATGGAGAATTGTAGTTCTACAAAGTAACCAGTAGGGGCGCTGTACCCTTACCATGAGATTACAGTGACAGTCCTCGCTAGACACTGCGTAAAGTATTTGTATGGAGAATTGTAGTTCTACAAAGTAACCAGTAGGGGCGCTGTACTCTTACCGTGAGATTACAGTGACAGTCCTCGCTAGACACTGCGTAAAGTATTTGTATGGAGAATTGTAGTTCTACAAAGTAACCAGTAGGGGCGCTGTACCCTTACCGTGAGATTACAGTGACAGTCCTCGCTAGACACTGCGTAAAGTATTTGTATGGAGAATTGTAGTTCTACAAAGTAACCAGTAGGGGCGCTGTACCCTTACCATGAGATTACAGTGACAGTCCTCGCTAGACACTGCGTAAAGTATTTGTATGGAGAATTGTAGTTCTACAAAGTAACCAGTAGGGGCGCTGTACCCTTACCATGAGATTAGTGACAGTCCTCGCTAGACACTGCGTAAAGTATTTGTATGGAGAATTGTAGTTCTACAAAGTAACCAGTAGGGGCGCTGTACCCTTACCATGAGATTACAGTGACAGTCCTCGCTAGACACTGCGTAAAGTATTTGTATGGAGAATTGTAGTTCTACAAAGTAACCAGTAGGGGCGCTGTACTCTTACCGTGAGATTACAGTGACAGTCCTCGCTAGACACTGCGTAAAGTATTTGTATGGAGAATTGTAGTTCTACAAAGTAACCAGTAGGGGCGCTGTACCCTTACCGTGAGATTACAGTGACAGTCCTCGCTAGACACTGCGTAAAGTATTTGTATGGAGAATTGTAGTTCTACAAAGTAACCAGTAGGGGCGCTGTACCCTTACCATGAGATTAGTGACAGTCCTCGCTAGACACTGCGTAAAGTATTTGTATGGAGAATTGTAGTTCTACAAAGTAACCAGTAGGGGCGCTGTACCCTTACCATGAGATTACAGTGACAGTCCTCGCTAGACACTGCGTAAAGTATTTGTATGGAGAATTGTAGTTCTACAAAGTAACCAGTAGGGGCGCTGTACTCTTACCGTGAGATTACAGTGACAGTCCTCGCTAGACACTGCGTAAAGTATTTGTATGGAGAATTGTAGTTCTACAAAGTAACCAGTAGGGGCGCTGTACCCTTACCATGAGATTACAGTGACAGTCCTCGCTAGACACTGCGTAAAGTATTTGTATGGAGAATTGTAGTTCTACAAAGTAACCAGTAGGGGCGCTGTACCCTTACCATGAGATTACAGTGACAGTCCTCGCTAGACACTGCGTAAAGTATTTGTATGGAGAATTGTAGTTCTACAAAGTAACCAGTAGGGGCGCTGTACCCTTACCGTGAGATTACAGTGACAGTCCTCGCTAGACACTGCGTAAAGTATTTGTATGGAGAATCGTAGTTCTACAAAGTAACCAGTAGGGGCGCAGTACCCTTACCATAAGATTACAGTGACAGTCCTCGCTAGACACTGCGTAAAGTATTTGTATGGAGAATTGTAGTTCTACAAAGTAACCAGTAGGGGCGCTGTACCCTTACCATGAGATTAGTGACAGTCCTCGCTAGACACTGCGTAAAGTATTTGTATGGAGAATTGTAGTTCTACAAAGTAACCAGTAGGGGCGCTGTACCCTTACCATGAGATTACAGTGACAGTCCTCGCTAGACACTGCGTAAAGTATTTGTATGGAGAATTGTAGTTCTACAAAGTAACCAGTAGGGGCGCTGTACCCTTACCATGAGATTAGTGACAGTCCTCGCTAGACACTGCGTAAAGTATTTGTATGGAGAATTGTAGTTCTACAAAGTAACCAGTAGGGGCGCTGTACCCTTACCATGAGATTACAGTGACAGTCCTCGCTAGACACTGCGTAAAGTATTTGTATGGAGAATTGTAGTTCTACAAAGTAACCAGTAGGGGCGCTGTACCCTTACCATGAGATTAGTGACAGTCCTCGCTAGACACTGCGTAAAGTATTTGTATGGAGAATTGTAGTTCTACAAAGTAACCAGTAGGGGCGCAGTACCCTTACCATAAGATTACAGTGACAGTCCTCGCTAGACACTGCGTAAAGTATTTGTATGGAGAATTGTAGTTCCACAAAGTAACCAGTAGGGGCGCTGTACTCTTACCATGAGATTACAGTGACAGTCCTCGCTAGACACTGCGTAAAGTATTTGTATGGAGAATTGTAGTTCTACAAAGTAACCAGTAGGGGCGCTGTACCCTTACCATGAGATTAGTGACAGTTCTCGCTAGACACTGCGTAAAGTATTTGTATAGAGAATTGTAGTTCTACAAAGTAACCAGTAGGGGCGCTGTACCCTTACCATGAGATTAGTGACAGTCCTCGCTAGACACTGCGTAAAGTATTTGTATGGAGAATTGTAGTTCTACAAAGTAACCAGTAGGGGCGCAGTACCCTTACCATAAGATTACAGTGACAGTCCTCGCTAGACACTGCGTAAAGTATTTGTATGGAGAATTGTAGTTCTACAAAGTAACCAGTAGGGGCGCTGTACCCTTACCGTGAGATTAGTGACAGTCCTCGCTAGACACTGCGTAAAGTATTTGTATGGAGAATTGTAGTTCTACAAAGTAACCAGTAGGGGCGCTGTACCCTTACCATGAGATTAGTGACAGTCCTCGCTAGACACTGCGTAAAGTATTTGTATGGAGAATTGTAGTTCTACAAAGTAACCAGTAGGGGCGCTGTACCCTTACCATGAGATTACAGTGACAGTCCTCGCTAGACACTGCGTAAAGTATTTGTATGGAGAATTGTAGTTCTACAAAGTAACCAGTAGGGGCGCTGTACCCTTACCATGAGATTAGTGACAGTCCTCGCTAGACACTGCGTAAAGTATTTGTATGGAGAATTGTAGTTCTACAAAGTAACCAGTAGGGGCGCTGTACCCTTACCGTGAGATTAGTGACAGTCCTCGCTAGACACTGCGTAAAGTATTTGTATGGAGAATTGTAGTTCTACAAAGTAACCAGTAGGGGCGCTGTACCCTTACCGTGAGATTACAGTGACAGTCCTCGCTAGACACTGCGTAAAGTATTTGTATGGAGAATTGTAGTTCTACAAAGTAACCAGTAGGGGCGCTGTACCCTTACCGTGAGATTACAGTGACAGTCCTCGCTAGACACTGCGTAAAGTATTTGTATGGAGAATTGTAGTTCTACAAAGTAACCAGTAGGGGCGCTGTACCCTTACCATGAGATTAGTGACAGTCCTCGCTAGACACTGCGTAAAGTATTTGTATGGAGAATTGTAGTTCTACAAAGTAACCAGTAGGGGCGCTGTACCCTTACCATGAGATTACAGTGACAGTCCTCGCTAGACACTGCGTAAAGTATTTGTATGGAGAATTGTAGTTCTACAAAGTAACCAGTACGGGCGCTGTACCCTTACCGTGAGATTACAGTGACAGCAGTGGCGTGCACAGAGTTTTACGACAGGGTAGACACAAAATTTTGAGAAACTAATAACTTACAGAAATACTGCGGGACAGTTTTTATTCTTCGTCTTCTCAAATATCAAGCAAATCGACCATCTCCAAATATTTTTTTCTATTAACTGATGACCGCAAACAATAAACACCACCACAATTATCACAATTAAAAGAATACACTAAAAGTTTTTATTCGCTTATTTACTACTAGTCACCACTATCACACGTAATAATCAAAACAAACAATTAACAATAATGGCGTCCAAGTATGCAAAACCTATAGGTAGCAAAATACGACAAACATAAATAGTACCGTTTTTGCGCTAATTAAAGTTACAAAAAAGCGCCTTTTTAAATTCGTTACATAGTCAACATCGGAAGTTCGAATCTACAAATAATAGCTAAGGAGAGAGCGAGACAGGCTACCTGTTCGGAATTTTTCGCTTAACATCGGGCGTCGCGGTATTCGCGCCTCGCTCGCACCGAATGTTGTTCGCCGTGTCTAGTCGCGGGTCGGAACATCCTACTTCCGTAAGGAAGTAAAAGACATGAGACAATGTCTTACTTCTGTATTTGTGTGCGTGAGTTTTGTTATTGTGTGCAATATTTTTATAAGAACGCACACACACGCGGTCCGTGTTACCACGAGGAACACAAATATAAATTTAGACAGAAAATCGCCTGTCTTTACCGCTTACGGCGCGAAGCGGCGCTAGTGCCGCGGAATCGTTCAAGTCAACCTCCACGGAATCGACCAATACGTACGTAATTTTGGCGCACCGACTCGATAGATGGCGCGGATCGCAAATTGATTATTTTTGTACATTTGTTTTATATAATTTTATAAAAAGGTAATGTTTGTAACAATAAATAATATATATCGTTTCTGTAATCAACTAGGGTAGGCAGTGTCTTTTTGTCTTTATAAGGTGCACGCCACTGAGTGACAGTCCTCGCTAGCGACTGCGTAAAGTATTTGTATGGAGAATTGTAGTTCTACAAAGTAACCAGTAGGGGTGCTGTACCCTTACCGTGAGATTACAGTGACAGTCCTCGCTAGACACTGCGTAAAGTATTTGTATGGAGAATTGTAGTTCTACAAAGTAACCAGTAGGGGTGCTGTACCCTTACCATAAGATTACAGTGACAGTCCTCGCTAGACACTGCGTAAAGTATTTGTTTGGAGAATTGTAGTTCTACAAAGTAACCAGTAGGGGCGCTGTACCCTTACCGTGAGATTACAGTGACAGTCCTCGCTAGACACTGCGTAAAGTATTTGTATGGAGAATTGTAGTTCTACAAAGTAACCAGTAGGGGCGCTGTACTCTTACCATGAGATTACAGTGACAGTCCTCGCTAGACACTGCGTAAAGTATTTGTATGGAGAATTGTAGTTCTACAAAGTAACCAGTAGGGGCGCTGTACCCTTACCATGAGATTACAGTGACAGTCCTCGCTAGACACTGCGTAAAGTATTTGTATGGAGAATTGTAGTTCTACAAAGTAACCAGTAGGGGCGCTGTACTCTTACCGTGAGATTACAGTGACAGTCCTCGCTAGACACTGCGTAAAGTATTTGTATGGAGAATTGTAGTTCTACATAGTAACCAGTAGGGGCGCTGTACCCTTACCGTGAGATTACAGTGACAGTCCTCGCTAGACACTGCGTAAAGTATTTGTATGGAGAATTGTAGTTCTACAAAGTAACCAGTAGGGGCGCTGTACCCTTACCGTGAGATTACAGAGACAGTCCTCGCTAGACACTGCGTAAAGTATTTGTATGGAGAATTGTAGTTCTACAAAGTAACCAGTAGGGGCGCTGTACCCTTACCATGAGATTACAGAGACAGTCCTCGCTAGACACTGCGTAAAGTATTTGTATGGAGAATTGTAGTTCTACAAAGTAACCAGTAGGGGCGCTGTACCCTTACCGTGAGATGACAGTGACAGTCCTCGCTAGACACTGCGTAAAGTATTTGTATGGAGAATTGTAGTTCTACAAAGTAACCAGTAGGGGCGCTGTACCCTTACCATGAGATTACAGTGACAGTCCTCGCTAGACACTGCGTAAAGTATTTGTATGGAGAATTGTAGTTCTACAAAGTAACCAGTAGGGGCGCTGTACCCGTACCGTGAGATTACAGTGACAGTCCTCGCTAGACACTGCGTAAACAATTTGTATGGAGAATTGTAGTTCTACAAAGTAACCAGTAGGGGCGCTGTACCCTTACCGTGAGATTACAGTGACAGTCCTCGCTAGACACTGCGTAAAGTATTTGTATGGAGAATTGTAGTTCTACAAAGTAACCAGTAGGGGCGCTGTACCCTTACCGTGAGATTACAGTGACAGTCCTCGCTAGACACTGCGTAAACAATTTGTATGGAGAATTGTAGTTCTACAAAGTAACCAGTAGGGGCGCTGTACCCTTACCGTGAGATTACAGTGACAGTCCTCGCTAGACACTGCGTAAAGTATTTGTATGGAGAATTGTAGTTCTACAAAGTAACCAGTAGGGGCGCTGTACTCTTACCATGAGATTACAGTGACAGTCCTCGCTAGACACTGCGTAAAGTATTTGTATGGAGAATTGTAGTTCTACAAAGTAACCAGTAGGGGCGCTGTACCCTTACCATGAGATTAGTGACAGTCCTCGCTAGACACTGCGTAAAGTATTTGTATGGAGAATTGTAGTTCCACAAAGTAACCAGTAGGGGCGCTGTACCCTTACCGTGAGATTACAGTGACAGTCCTCGCTAGACACTGCGTAAAGTATTTGTATGGAGAATTGTAGTTCCACAAAGTAACCAGTAGGGGCGCTGTACCCTTACCATGAGATTAGTGACAGTCCTCGCTAGACACTGCGTAAAGTATTTGTATGGAGAATTGTAGTTCTACAAAGTAACCAGTAGGGGCTCTGTACTATTCTCCAAACAAATCGCTTACGCTGGCGCTAGCGAATACGAGAGTCATGACTACAGACAGTCCGACAGAGACGCACGTTTTGCTGGAGCCACTTTAACCCCCTCCTTAGACTATCAGCCTCCCAGAGGGCTGCCCCTTCATCTCATGACAGCTAACTTTAGAAATCCGCAGGACCACTTGCACAGGCTCAAATAAAAAAAAAAGCTAGCGAATACGATCACGTTTAATCATGGTAAGGGTACTGGCGTCGTATACAAACTTAACGTACCTGGGTTATAAAAATCGACGATTCGTGCTAGGCTGTTTCCTCTTCCAAAAATTAAGTAATCGTAACGAGACATTGGAAATTGAATATATATATATATATATAGTCCTCCTTGGCGTATCCGTCAATGGCGAACCTGGCTCCATGACAAATCACTCCAACCTACACCCCGCCTGCCAGCCCGGAGCAGCCCATATAAGGCACCGCTGCCCTGTGTCGCGTGGCATTTCGTCACCCGGCGGCGCGCACTCATCTCGATACCACTCGCCCCTTTTCTTTTGTTTCTAATTTCAATTATATTTTTATTATTTTGATCACAGTTTTATTTAAAATCTAAAATCGGCGCGCAATGCAACTCACCCTTGTTGAATAGGAAGGCGGCAATACACAAATTTTACAATAATGAGCGCAAGAATCGAAAAGCTCCGACATAGAACATTTCGTTTAGACTAAGAATAACAAACATTATGTATAAGCATTATAATTATGTTTTGTTACTTATGTGTAAGTTAGTTGCACCGCCTACAATTTTTCCGCTTTGCCCTAAGGTTGACTGGTAGAGAATGCCTCATGGCATTAAGTCCGCCTTTTGTACGATAAGTTTTCTTTTGTGCAATAAAGATTAAATAAATAAATAAGATTAAATAAGGGAAATCCACGGAAGATGCTGTGCTAGCGCTCACTAAAGAAATCTCTGCAAAAGTAGACAATGGCCGAAAATGTCTGGCAATCTTCCTGGATTTACGGAAGGCATTTGACACCGTCTCTCTCCCTATTCTTACTTGCAAACTCGAACGTTTGGGCATAAGGGGAAAACCGTTGGATCTTATCAAAAACTACCTTCAAAATCGTACCCAAATAGTAAGAATAGGTAGTCATACTAGCTGTGAACAGCGTATTAACTACGGAGTACCCCAGGGTAGTGTTTTGGGACCAACGTTCTTTTTAACCTACATAAATGATCTAATTAATCTTGCTAGACATGGGGGTAGTGTGGTCTCATACGCTGATGACACAGCAATCGTCTTCAATGACAGTTCTTGGGAAGCAGTTTTTGACAAGGCAGAGAAAGGCTTAGGCTTGATCTCTATTTGGCTTAACCAAAATCTCCTAACACTAAATGCCTCAAAAACAAATTACTTATGCTTTTCAAAGTATGAGAGCACGCAACCTCCCTCGAATCTTAATATAAAATTGCATAACTGTAAACAACTAGATATTGGTGTAAACTGCAATTGTACAACTATTGGTAAGGTGTCTTCGACGAAGTTCCTTGGAATAATTTTAGACCAAAGACTCTCGTGGTACGAGCATGTGGAACATCTAAATGGTCGGATTAGAAAATTAATCTGGATCTTCAAAATTCTGAAAAACGTAGCATCACATCAACTCCTCAAGCAACTCTACTCCGCGCTAGCTCAGTCAATTATTATGTCTTACTGCATACCTGTCTGGGGCGGAGCCTCCAAAACAAAATTCCTGGAAGTCGAGAGAGCCCAGAGATGTTTGCTCAAGGTTATCTTCTCAAAACCATACATGTATCCTACCACTCAGCTTTACAGCGACTGTGAGTTACTTTCTATGAGACAGCTCTATATTGTAAATACTATTGCACGGTTACACAAAAGTCTCACTTACCAGCCATCAAACGTTACCCGTCGGAGAAAAGACAAAGTTGCCCCTTTACCTACATGTAAATCTACATTTGCTATGCGCCAGTTTGCCTCCCAATCAGCATACCTATACAACTTTGTAAATAGCAAAATTAGCATATATCCACTACAGTTCCATGCATGTAAAAAAGCAGTAATAACATGGATAAAAGAATTAAGCTATGACGAGACTGAACTACTCCTGTCTCGATTAAAGTAAATAGATATACATATTATTCACATACACAAAGACATGCACACACGGACATACATATATGTAATAAATTCTACATACTCTATTCTGCATTTATGAATCTACTACAAATTAATATTTTTTATAATAGTATATAGAACAATAGAATATAGAACTTGTAAACTTTGTATAAAAATTTCATTAAACTAATAATTATAGTCATGTTTCTTTAGGCATATAATTAGTTTTGGTTTTAATGGTTTGTCACCAATTCTTGTTATGGAAGAGCGGTGTCTCCTGACACAAGCATAATTAAATGCTTAGTAGAAGGCTCCAACCTTGTCTATTTGTGAAACATTTACCTGAACCATAATAAACATTTTTCATTTTCATTTTTCACAATAAAATTATAATTTCGAATTATAATTTTATTGTGAAAAATGAAAATGAATCCTTAAATAAATAAATAAACATCGAGTTTTAATGACGGTTACACTCGAATTACTGCGCTGTATTGACATGTTATTATTCACTTTCCAAATTCCCCAAAAGTATTTAAAAGATATTTACCGTTTATAAATTTCCACTCGACCATTTATCAAAATGTTTGACAATGACGGATTGTTTTAGGATTTTCAATTGCTCTCTTCATCGGCGCACCGCATCGTTAGAAAGCTATTAAATACGGTATAAACAAATAAGTATCGTTGATTATATCTTTAAACGATTATGGCCTCTTTGTATTAGATCGCGAATTACGTTATTAAATGACTTAATCTTAATAAAACTTTTGTTAGACATACTATCACACTAATATTATAAAGGCGAAAGTTTGTGAGTGTGTTTGTGTGTATGTTTGTTACTTCTTCACGCTCAAACGGCTGGACCAATTTTGATAAATTTTGGTATGAAGATAGCTGACACCCTGGATTAACACATATGCTACTTTTTATCCCGACAAATGTAGTGTTCCCGTGGGATAAACGGATAGCACCGATCGGCGCAGCTAGTTAAATATATGTATAAAGCACTTTACACTCACGTTAAATTGTCAGGAATGGCCCGACATTCGAACTCGTATAAAGAAAGCTCTTCTCTCGCCTAACCTTAGTCAACTTAGCGAATAGTACAAAATCACTAAAGTTCTGCCAAAAAAGAACACAATCGATTCGTCCAGTCTAAAGACTTCTGCTTTAATGAAACGGACGATAAATGACAGACCTTCGTTGTTTGTTTTACGCCTCTTTAATTAAAAGGAACCTTTTCTCTAAGATACAACAGCCAATGCTTTTTAGAACTGCCAACAAATTTGACCTTTTGACAGTGAGGCTTGCGGGCCGTAAAAACCCATTCACCATTAGGTTCAGTAAATTAAATTGTGAATGGAAAGTTTGAGTAACAGTTGGAGTACGCGTAAAATGTTACTTAGGTTATATTTTAAAATCAGGTCGGAAAGAGTTTTAGACCTTAGAATAAAGCCACATTAGCCTACGCTTTACTGGTAAAAGTAATGTGGAGCGAATTTGAGTATCATTCACAAAGTCGTTTTTCCGAAAACATCGTTTTGCGAGATTTTATTCCTCCGAAAGAAGGGAAGAGACGCAGACAAGATAGAAAATATCGATAATCCTGTAGTAGAGTTGAAAATATTCTGAGACAGGTGAAAATTTGATCAAATGACAACAAATAAATAAATGAAGGTGCTTCTTATTTTCTAACAATCAAGCAGGGGTGCCCAAACTTTTTCAGTCTGCGGCGCACTTACAGGTTTAATGTCGGCAGTCTATTTAGTTAAAAAAGAGCGTACTATCATGTACGCTAAGTATGGTCTCTGGAGAAAAGTAGACTGGAGCGCCTTGTACCAGCCCTCTCTACTCTACGATACAACACACCACGGCGGTGCCGCGGCGCACACTTTGAGAACCACTATACTAGGGAAGTCCCGATTGCTTGAAAAAAAAAAGATAGTGCGACAAATTTCATCCGCGTGATAATGATAGGTGTATCTGATATAATAAACTATACAAGTAAGTCGTATTCCTTGGGATGTAAAATCCGCGAACAAATATTTCGCTGAATAAAATTATTCCCTAGATCAAAAACAAATCGTTTTAGATGCACGTTTACAAGGAATGTTGTAAATAAGTTTCTCCTCTTTGAATAACTGGTAACGAGTCATTTAGAAAGGGCGTCGTTGTAAGATTGAGTGATAATGCTGACTTAGGATCTTGATTCTAGACAGTGCTAGATCCAGATAAAATGTATATTTATTCCGGCTTTCTATAAAGTTTATTAAAGATGTTTAGAGACATCCCACACTAGCGTGTTTTGAGCGCGAGCGAGCGTTTTGACGCGATGTCTCTAACGGCGTTCGAACGTCGTCTTGCTAGCGTTTTGTCGGCGCCCGAACAGAACAGCGCCCATGCCTTGACGGTGGTGCGACACGATAGTGGGTAGCTACAGCTGCAGCCCAGCAACATCATGTCGGTTACAGCCGTACGGTTACCGAGCAAGCCATAAATTACGATTACGATTACGGGGCGAGGGGATTTCTTTGTGCACTATCCGCCGCAGCGTCGTTGTGCGGGCGCTGACAAGACTGGCAAGATGATGACGTTCGAAATACGTTTGAGACGCGTTGCCTTTGGGTGGACGTTGCGTCGCCGCTGCGTAACGTTGCGTTACAGCTGCGTATCGCTGCGTAACGCTGTTTCTTTACTGCGTAACATTGCGCTCGCCGCTGCGTGAACGTTGTGTCACCGCTGGGCGCGGGCGCTGGCAAAACGCCAGCGCTCAAAAGTCGCTAGTGTGGGATGGCACTAAGGGTCGCACAAATCAAGTTGGGAGTCGCAAACAGGCAAACATGCGCTGTACAGGATGCATTTTGTATGTAAGTGTGAGTTACAATTACAACAGTATCGAGTAGTTATGGCAACTAGAGGTTAGCGACGTGTTTTGTATTTAAATACCTCGAAGGGTCAGTTATATCAAGATTAACTGAACATGTACCTTTTCACTTCAACTGCAATATTCAACGTCCACTGACTACTGTGACAAATCAAAGAAAAAATATATAGATTCAGTAGGTCACTTAAATTAGATGTCAATATCTGTACTGGTGCCTTTTGTTATTTTAATGACGTTCATCAATTCAAGCCTCTGTAATGTGTTTAAAAAAGCACCAAAGCCACTGCTGCTGACAAAATGGTTACTATAATTAGTATCTATAATAAATAACCTATTCCATTCACATCATCCGTATCCAGATAAATCTGCCCGTCTTGTTCTTGTCCTGAAACCTGATGTCCTTATTAGATTTAAACTTTACTTTGAATAAATACCTTCCGTGTCACTATTATCCATCTTCAGGCCGTTTATCCATTTAAAAAGAATTTCTTCCAACCAGTTTTATTTTTCCGCACAGAGACAAATAAGCATCCAAAACTCATGTCACGTTTCTTCAATATCTTAAATTTTGGGCTCTATTCACTTAGAGAAAGGTTGTTTTTGGTTACGAAAGAATTCTCTATACACGAGCTTGCGAAAATTATCTTTCGACATGCCAACCCTCTTCGGAGAATCACGTACCGTCGCGACCGCTTCCAAAAATGGCTCGACACCATCCAGTCCCTTGCGGATTCGCCAATTTTATTTTGCAGGTGGACAAATTGATAACCACCACTGCGGCGTACTGTATTTTGGACTTGGCATCGACAGTGGCGCCATATGCAGGTGCAGCGATAAGTTGGTCTTGCTGCACCAGTTCTGCATTGACAAATTTAGGTTTGCGAGTGAAGAAATCCTGAACTGTCGTTGAGGCATAGTTCCTTCGGGATTTTGTGTGAAAGTGTCGCCACTCACAAGTGCAGTGATAAATTTGCGGCGCTATACTCGTTCGGTTCGCGGTCACGGCTGCAACTGTTCCGTGACAGTATTGCCAGGTTAGAAAAATAGTTTCAGAATCTAGGCGTGGAATGTAAAGTTAGCAGCTATAGTTATTATTGTTATGAATAACATCCATTCAATATGCTCGTTAATTTCATCTGGTCTCAATCACTTCACCACCTTTTACATATCAATAAAGAAATAGCTACTACAGTTTCTACAACTGACAGTAAGCTGGATGCAATGCAACCAAATTTGAATAGGTTTTATACGTGAGAGTAAGCGATGCATTCTAATCTTTACATTGCACATTGAAATAAAATTAAATATTTTATCGTGTGCTATAATCTTTAAATTATTGTGTCGCGACTGATATTACCCCACGGTAACAAACCAAAACTACCTAAAAACGCTTAACCACATTCAATAACATATCCACAGCTCAAAACAACCAGAACAGACACAAACACTGACAAATTCCGTTCATGCGTACCAACAGTATCATGAGGGAAGCAGATCGTAAATTTTTATAAGAGCGCTGTGTCACGGCAACGTCAACCCGTTTAATCCAAAAAAGCATAAACTCCTTGAATTTTGAAGACACATACATCTTTTCGGCAACTCGGCACCGTCATGTTCTGCTTAATCCAAAATGACGTATGTCCTTGAATTTTGAAGGGACATACATCTTTTCAGCGACTCGGCACTGTCATGTGCGATACACGCTCTAAGCCGTTATATTTGGCGGGAAAACATTGCGTGACAACCCTACCAACGACTGAGGTGTTTTTGCAAAACAAAACACGCACCATTTGAAATATTTTTTACGCATATGAATGGCGGAACGCAAACAACGCGTTGGCGTTGTTATCAATTTCTTAATTTGATATATTGTAATAACAAGCATGTCATAGAACTGTGGCCCTATTTTTTTATATAAGACGTAAACGAATCTTTGACGGATCGCCTGATGGTAAGCGGTTACCGTCGCACATTGATACCTGTAACTGTAACACTAAAGGAGTTAATTAATTGAATTTGGCGTTACTTTGCGGAAATCCATATCAATTAAAATAATAATATTATTATTTTAACAAAAGCTGTTGCAAGTGCGTTGCCGGCCTTTCAGATGGAGTACTTACATTCTATTCTTGAAGAAGGATTGATAGTCGTTTATAGCGCACATTTATCGAGCAAATTATTATGGGTTAGTTGTACTGGATGTCAAGTTGAAACAATTACTTGAATTTTAACACTTATATTGTAAATAAAATACAAATTTATTCCCGACAATGGGTACGTGGAGTCTAGCTGAAGTTAAGCTTAGCTCTAAATCGCGCGTGGGTGCAGACCATGGGGTCTGCATATACACTTTACATATATCTATACGCACGTACACTGCACTGACACATAACACCTCCCATCCTGGAGAGAAGCCTTTCCTTTACGGCTTCGTGAAGAAAGGCTGGCTAGGTGACACCGCTGAGGCTGCTCTTGGGACGTCTGCTGGGCTGCTTGTTGGTGCTGCTGCAGTTCGTTGTCCTGGATGGCACCCTTTCCATTTTTGGTATAATATATAGAAAAGGCAGATAGATATAATGCTGTAGACAGGTATCAGCCAGTAATTAAATGATGTTGAAATATCCACGTCTTCTAATTCTTGCAGATCTTCCTTCTCTATCAGAGATTCTAACTCAAAAAGACGATCTAGCTGTATCTTATCTATCTTCAAGGGTTTTAAGCCATTTGCTATGGATATGTTCTCTAAATTGAAGGAGAGAAGTTTGATCGGATATCCTTGCAGTTTGTTTTGCAGGTTTCTAATAGTATTTTGCGATGTTGAGACGCTACAAGCTTCAGGTATTTCAAACAGGTATGTTCCTTGTATAGAATCGTGGCTTTCTTCGTCGCAGGTGATTCGGATTTTCGTAGGTCGTGTACAGGATAACAAGTAGTGTTTATCGTCCATTTTCTGCCAGACTTCGGGAACCATCTTCACTGCAGTGTAACAGCATTCCTTGATAATATCGTGTTTCAATATAAGTTGATGGATGCAGTTGTTGTGGCCATTGGTAGGTAGAAAGTTCGACTCTTTACAGTAGTATACATCTCTGAACTTGTTGCATTCTTGCTCTGTGTAGACATAGTGACTCTCATCCATCGCCAGAAAAGGGTAAGGAGGAATAATAACGGTACTATTATAGGTCGGGGTAGGATACAGGTGATAGTAGGAATATTTGTTTCTGCTCATGATTGGGATTTTTAATACAAATACAACTGTATTGTCAACGTAATAGGAACCTAATTCGATTAAGTCGTAAATGTCTCTCGAGTCGGTATGTGGGTTGATAAGAAGTTCGTCCGATTCGTACAATGTAGTTAACGTTTCAGAGATGTACTGAATATTTTCGGATGAAATGATGCTGTGATGTGTAATATGTAATCTGGAGAGTGCAATTGCATTTTCTAGGGATATTAGTATATCATAAATATTTAGGCAATTCATTTGAAGTAGGTTATAAAGACTGGTCATTTTAATAAAATCCGAAAGTCTATAATTAGTCATGTTGATCTCTCTGGTAACTTCGTTTATCTGTGTATAGATTTTATATTGATTGTTTACAATTGTGGACATCGTTGAGTTGTAAGATTGGATTAAATGTTCGTTTAGTGATATTCCCCGTATGAATGAGTTTCTGAGATGTTCCTGATTTTTTTGTAGGATGGATATTGCCCGTGTGTATGCAACAGCGTCGTCATGATCCAAGTTTCCTGTTATACTTTTTATGACGGAACCCAGACCATTTATTAGCCCTCTCTTATATCTTAAACTAGTCGTGCTTAAAGAATTATATTTCTCAGTGATTAAAGTAAACTTATCTCTTAATGCTTGATTAGATACTAAAAAATTACGAAAATACTTAGGGTCCGTGGTCCCAAGATAGTTACTAAATGCTAACAAGTTACTCTCTAGTGATTCTATGCTTTATCTTATCTAACTCGTAGTAATGTATGAACGTATGTTCGTTCTTCTGAATTTTAGCAAGACCTAAATAAAAGGGTGTAATACCGGGATTATTGGACAGCCGGGTCATGGTCACCGAGGACTTGGGACGATCCAGGGCGTGGCTGGTCGTCAGGTGGTGCAGTTGGAGGAGTATCATCCTGTAATGTATGCAAAATCCTCTGGTTACGAAGGGGTCTACGTAAATTTCTTTTATTATATATCTGATCTCTAACATCTAGCACCTTTAAGCCTAGGTCTTTACTAGCTTTTCTTGTAACGTATCGAGGTGCGGTTTTTTGTCTACTTGCTTTGGGGTTTATGGAATACATTTGTTCATTTTTTGAATAATTCAATGGTGGCTCTTTATCTTTGTTATGTTTGTCTATTACGTGGGCGTGTTTTTCTTGCAGTGTTTTATTTAATTTAGAATATAATGCTTTAGTGACTTCTTTATGAGTCTGGACATAGTTTTGTACGCAAGTGACTTCTAAATCTATATCAAACGGGTCTCTGTTATCTATGTGGCCGTTAACAATCTCGCTAGGTTTTTTATTTGTCACAGAATGAATGGAGTTGTTGTAACCAAGTACCGCATATAACATGAGTTCGTTAGTGGAAAGATCGGGTTGAGTTTGACTTAAAATACGTATGTGCTCGAGAATTGTGGAATGGAAGCGTTCAATAGCGCCATTAGATTCCGGATTATTGACACTTGTGAAGTGTAGGCTTATTTTATGTAATTTGGCATATTCTTTTAAGGGTAAGTTTTTGAATTCTGTACCGCTGTCTGCCGTCAAACACAACGGTAATTTATGATGTGACATGAAGATTGTGAGGGCGTTCAACACGCTTATACCGGTAACGCTTTCTAGGGGATACGCTTGCGCATATTTAGAGAATGTATCAATAATTGTCAAAAATTTTTGAGACTTTACGGTAAATGTATCAATATGTACTACTTCAAACGGTTTTTGGGGTATTGGTACGTTTTGGAATGCTTGTTTGCTAGGATGACGTTCATATTTATTTGTTTGACATATTTCACAGTTATTAATAAACTCGGTGATAGATTTAGTTAAGTTTGGCCAATAATAGTTTCTTTTTATACGTTGTTCTGTTTCCTGAATACCTCGGTGGTTTGTTTTGCCCTCGTGACAGTTTTTGATTATTTTAATTTGTTGATCTCTATCGCTGATGTCATCTAACTGTTGTTTGTAAAAAGTTATTTTATATGCTTGATTTCTAAAAGTTTTTTGTAATATAATAGTGATTTTCGGAATTGCCTGATAGTCAGTAACATAGAGACCATATTTGATGTTAGGTTGAATGTGGTTTTTAAACAAAGTTATCACTTCTTCATTTAGGTTATTTTGACTAATTTGAGCATATAAGCGTTTTTTTCCACGAAATATTTCTTTTGTCACGGGCTTTTGTGGTGAGTGTAAGACAATATCGATAAATATTTGGTTGTTGCAGGTATTTATGGCGTTTTCAGAAATAGGGATTTCGAGAATAGGATTTTCTTCTGCAGTGTGGATTGTTATATTCTCGGCTGGTATTTCTGTTCGATTATTTACGATCATCGACGAGTTGTCGATCGATTCTATTTGAGAAACATTAGAATTCGTATTGTTATTTTGCAGTTCTATTCTTGAAAGGGCATCAGCGTTGCTGTTAGATATACCTTTTTTGTAAATAATGACATAATCGAACTCTTCTAATTTCAATTTCCATCGAATCAAACGGGAATTCGGTTCTTTAAGATTCATTAAATATTGCAGGGGTTTGTGGTCAGTTATTATATTGAATCGTCTGCCAAATAGATATGGTCTAAAGTACTTTGTCGCGAAAATAATTGATAATAATTCTTTCTCAATACAGCTGTAATTGATCTCGCTATCGTTCAATGTTCGTGATGCATAGGCTATGGGCTTATCGGCACCTATGGGGCCTTGTGACAAAACTGCACCGATTGCAAAGTTACTCGCATCCGTCCGGAGATTAAATTCTTTCGAGAAGTCTGGGTACTGTAGTATGGGGTCATTTGTTAGGATGTTTTGGCATAACTTAAAACAATTTATGTATTCATCATTCAATTCTATTTTTGCGCCTTTTTTAAGGCAAGCGGTGAAAGGTTTTGTCAGTTTTGCAAAGTTTGGTATGAATTTACGATAGTACCACAGTAGGCCTAAGAATGATTTGATCTCTTTTGTTGTTTTTGGGATCGGGTATTGTTTTACGGCTTTAATTTTACTCGGATCAGGTTTAATGCCATCACGAGTGATGATGTGGCCCAGAAATGGCGTTTCTTTTTTTAGAAATTCTGATTTCAGGGGTTGAATTTTGAAATTAGCTTCGCGTAGGCGTTTGAATACGCTTTCGATATTAAGTATGTGTTCTTGCAATGAAGTACTATATATAATTATGTCGTCACAGTAAACGATAACATTGGGTAAACCACGAAGTATGTTATCCATTACGCGCTGGAAGGATGATGGTGCGTTTTTGAGCCCAAATGGCATTCGCAAATAGGCATAGTGTCCATTGTCTACGGTAAAAGCAGTTTTTGGAATGTCATCTTCATGCATTTCGATTTGATGGAAACCACTATATAGATCAATTGTTGTGAAATATTGGCTTCGACCTAACTTGTCTAAAATATCAGAAATATTGGGAATAGGATATCTATCAGAAATAGTTTTTTCATTTAGTTTCCTATAGTCAACCACCAGGCGCCATTTAGATTTTCCGGAACTATCAGGTTTTTTGGGCACAATCCATATCGGAGAGGACCACGGACTATCCGAAGGCTGTATTATTTTTTGCTTTAACATTTTTTCAATTTGTGCTTGGATTTCAGCTTTGTGTATATCTTTGGGGGTATCGGTAATTTCGCGTGTACACGGGAATTTCGTCGGTAGTTTTAATTTTGTGTTTTATTTGGTTGGTAAATGATAAAGGTTCCTTTTCGTCATGAAATATGTCTTTGTAATTTTGACATAATGTTAAAAGATGTTGTTTCTCTTCTTTATTGAGGTGGTCGGTCCTAATAACTGACTCAACTTGGTCATGTTTGGTGAAAATCGATTCAAAATTATGAACTTCAAAATTTGAATGCAGTGGATAAACTGTCAAGGGAGCCGCGAGGCTCACAATGATGTCATTGCTCGTTGGGTTAGTTATTTCAGCAAGGGCGTATCCAGCTTTTGAAGTGGACACGGTAGATGGAATGATGCATTTGTTCAATTTGATTTCAGGCAAGTAAAATTCTTCGTTTTCCGTCGATACTGGGATTTTTACGACCTTTGTAGATTTTGCGCGAACTAAGGCCTCAAATAGGTTTCGTATGCCAGAGTTTAGTATTTGAATTGGTATCTGGGAATTAGGCGTCACTAAAACTTTTTTTCCAATGTCAACATTTGCGTTTAAGCTTTCCAACATTTGGTAGCCGATGAGACCGTCAAACACGTTATGAAATTTATACACATAGAACTTTAACATATTGTTTTGGTTGAGCTCTTGGAAAGATGGTATCTCTATAGAGTGGTCATTATACGTTGTACAATTTAAGTTTGTAACAGCGAATGGTTCGAAGTTTAGGGGGACATTGCTGTAGTATTTAGCAACTGCTTCGGGTGAAAGGAATGACTGATTTGCCCCAGTATCGATAAGTAGTCTTAAAGGTGGGTTTTCGATCTGTATATAAGGCAATTGCCTTTTAAGATGGCTATTAATTTCTGTTAAGACTCTGGTTTTGTTTCTGAGCCCTGCCGAAAATTTTCATTATAATCAGAATCATTAGAGTCGGAATAATGCTGTGGGTGATTTATCTGCTCTATATAGTTCGAGCTCTCGCCGGACGCGCTATCGCCACACGTGGGCAGCGATAAGGACTCGACGCCGTAGGTCTGTTGTGCGTAATCGGCATCAAGTTGCTCCTGCTCGGTATTATGAACTTCTTCAATAACAAAGTCCGGGTTAGCGTTCCGTACGACCGGTTGAAAATAATTATTATTCGGGGTTCTGTTTGGGTTCATCGATGGGCGAAGTGGAATTTGAGCGGAACGGTATGAAAGACCGCTCATGGGTTGTGGTGGGTTTTGTCTATATATGTTGGACCGATTATTAGCAGACAGCCGCTGTGGCACCGCAAACTGATTAAAATTTGGTTGCATAAAAGGTCTCTGTTGGTTAAATAAGGGAGGCCGATATGGCGCCTGATTCATCAGATTGGGTCTAAAAAGTTGGTTTGGGGTTCTGTTAAATAGAAATGGTTTATTAGCACCGAAATTTTTCGGCTGATTCGTCACGGGTTTTGACTGTTGATTAGTTTTTTGCAACATTTGAATATTTTCTTCTTCTTTTATAAACATAAGGGCGGTGGGCATGTCCGCCGGTCGCATCGCTCGAATAGAGGATCCAAGAGGCTCTTTTAAGCCTGCTAAAAATGTTTTTAATGTTTGCGCCGTAAAAAAGGAGCGCTTGCAATTTCGGACAGCAACGTCTGGCTCGTGTAAAGATATGTAATTAATTATTGTATTTAGCAATTGCATACAGCGAGTATAAAACTGCTGACAATCTTCATTTTCCTGTCTTAAAGTAACTAAATCTCTAGTTAACACATTTTCGTCTCTTTGGTCAGAAAAGTGTTGTAATAGTACCTGCTTAACGGATTCCCATGTTGTGCAACCATGTATATTTACTACTTCTTCTGCTTTTCCTTTCAGTTTACCAAGTATATTTTGCAAAACGATTTGGTTTTGAAAATTGTCGGGATCCGCATCTTGATAGAACTGTGTCAGTACCGATTCACTAGTCGAAATGAATCGAGATAATTGATTTGGGTTTCTGTTATAATCAGGAATAAAATTCACGGCTATTTTAAATAGATTTACCACATCAACATCCATTTTACAAAAAAAATCAGAACCTTATAGCAATAAAAAACTTCAAGGTTATCTATACACAGATTATACGAATCAATGCCTAAGATTTGTCATAAAAGTGTCAACGTCGATCGTTGTTAATATTATGTATTCCCTACATATATAATATAAAGGAATAAAAAGGATCTGGCTGGACTTACATTAATGTCAGCATTTTCTTTGTTTCTCTCTCAGGCTCGTAGATTCGGTGAAAGTGACGGCTCTTGATGTTTGAAGAACTTTAACTTTCAGACCGGAGACTGCGCCAATTATTATGGGGTAGTTGTACTGGATGTCAAGTTGAAACAATTACTTGAATTTTAACACTTATATTGTAAATAAAATACAAATTTATTCCCGACAATGGGTACGTGGAGTCTAGCTGAAGTTAAGCTTAGCTCTAAATCGCGCGTGGGTGCAGACCATGGGGTCTGCATATACACTTTACATATATCTATACGCACGTACACTGCACTGACACATAACAAGCACGATCGTCACACAAAACCATGAAGAAGACTTCGCGGTTTGACAAACTCCAAGTGTGAGTGACAGATGCTTTGCCACGTATTTATCACGCGATAAACGCAACCATCATAGTCTTCATAAAAATAAATGAGGGTTTTGTAAGATTTTGTTAGAATTCTGTATAAACATTACACATGCACCGACGAAGTTAGGTTAGAAATCATAGTTATTTACATCCATGATAGTAGAGTTAAAGTTTCTATTCAAATAAGAACTTACCTTTCTGAAAGCAAAGTTTTACTACTTTTCTAATAAGTTCTAGATTTTAAAATCGCTTCTGAAGTTTCAAAACGTGGAAGTTTAAAAGCTCGCTTACAGAATCCTATTCAAGGTTCCTTTGGTTAGGTAAGTTTTGTTTGTAAGTTTTCTTTTCTAGACTTCTTTTTATTGTAGACCTTAATTTTATTATATTTTAACTTAAAGATTTTATTTCAAAATCATCAACCATCAACAATTTTTTTGTTATACAACGTTGAGTTACCAGTATATTACTTTTTACAAACTTTTAAATAACTATGTTTGTTTGGGAATCTTGCATTGCAGATATCTTCAACGGATTGAGCTGAAATTTTGCATACCTACTTAACTTTGATGACAAATACTATAATATAGTAGGTACCATGAAGCTGGTCTGATGGAGCCGGAAGGCGGCCCTAGGAACCCTGTAATAGAGAGGCCTTATATTCCTTTCAAAATGCTGACAGTTTTAGACCACCGCCAAGCTTTAGGTTTAAAAGCATCCGATTATACGATGCCTATAGTGATAATGTGCAAAAATCGTGTAGATTTTAATCAATACTTTGGGAGAATTTCCGTAGGTTTATAGGCTTGTCACTTACCATGAAGTGGTTCCTGCATTCCTCAACCAATCATAACCGATTCGGTGAAATATAGCGATCGCGAAAGGAACTTAATCTAACGGCTGGGATATAGTTTCTGGAACATTCGTATTCCTCGCACATTGCTGGGGATCGTTACGGGAATGGACTTAGACTCGTTCTCTTTATGGTGGTTGGAATTTGAAGTACCTTATATGAAACGGAGTATATTATACTGATGGAACTCTGTGGGCTGTAGACTTCGCAATATTTTCATTAATTTCTGTAATATGCAATTTTTTACGCTTTCAACGTATCTCTGCCACTTTGAAAAGTTTCAAAAACTTAATCGACAAAATTAAACTATACATTTATCGAACCTGCTCATAAAATTTCACGAGATTGAGTTGAGAAATGAGATTGATTATTAACAAAATTCACACCCTTAAGAAACTACTGTGCCACGAACATGTTAATAGAAACATCATAGTGTGAGTAAGGTTTCCTCTAATCGCTATAGTATTTGTTTGAAAGCCCTAGATCCCATAATTATGGCCTTCACCTTGGGTTCGGGTCACAAACACATTCTGGGATTACAGACATAAGCAGTGTCGTTTCGTGGCTATGCGAGCCAATAACGTAGAAATGTGTAGCTCGCGAGTGAGTGATTCAAACGAGCTATATCATTTGGATTAGCTCACTAGCTCTTTCGCTCACTGAAGATTCAAGTAGCTCAGTATATCATCTAGTATTACTCGCTCCCTCTCGCTCATGAAATGAATGTTGCCATGCTGCCGTGAATCTAATTCATCGACATCTCTAGTTCTCTGCTCACTCGTGAACGATATAGTCTAAAGATCTACTGAGCTAAATGAGCTAAATGAGGGATACATTTATATCTCGGTGAGCTCAAGACGAAAGTCTTCAACCAATGTGTGTTACCAGTGATGACTTACGGCACCGAAACGTGGTCTTTCACTATCGGCCTCATCTCAAAGCTCAAAGTCGCTCAACGTGCAATGGAGAGGGCTATGCTCGGGGTGTCTCTACGTGATCGAATCAGAAATGAGGAAATCCGTAGACGAACTAAAGTGACCGATATAGCTCACCGGATAAGCAAGTTGAAGTGGCAATGGGCAGGCCACATAGCACGCAGAGCAGATGGCCGATGGGGCCGAAAAGTGCTCGAGTGGAGACCTCGGACCAGCAAGCGCAGCGTAGGACGTCCACCTACAAGATGGACAGATGACCTTATAAAGGTCGCCGGAAGGCGCTGGATGCAGGTCGCTTCCAACCGGTATATATGGAAGTCCAAAGGGGAGGCCTATGTTCAGCAGTGGACGTCCTATGGCTGAGATGATGATGATGATGATGATGAGCTAAAGACACATATCACTCTTTTTACTTTAGTGACACATTCTGCGCATCTCTACAATAACGGCATACGCGACCACAGGCTTGACAGGTGCAAGAATGGCCTGTGCGCGGTGAACAAGTGCCGAGCTGATGTTGTTTGGCACTTTTAGTAGCGAGTGTTCTGAACCACGTCTCATTCAAGGTCTATGTACGAGTATCATTTACTAATAGTCAGTAGGTATGAGAGTTACAGTTAGCAGCAAAATAACTATATACAATGATATTCTATATCAACTACGAAACTTTGTTCCCATAAACGTTTCGCCAAATTTTCATTTGTCCGAAAGTATTTTTTTCCTGAAACCATTTTTTCAGGACTTTATAGACAGCGTTTTAAAGAACCCATTAAGTTAGGTTAAGTTTGTTTTATAATTATTCTGAAAAATTAACAGTTTTGAATAAATGGCTTTCGGACAAATGAAAATTTGGTGATGCGTTACAGATGAGAAACAACAATAGGCTAGTAGACCCAGTTTTGAAATATATTTGAAATGGTTAATAATGATCTTACTAGCTCTAAAAAAAGCTAAATTTTATCAATTGAAAATTAGAAATTTCATAAACAGTCAAAAACGCCGTCCGCCATTTTTCCCTTTTGCTAATCTGTGGCGTGACGTAGAATTACCTGTAAATATTCGAAATTCGACCGTCGTATAGTGCCATTCCGCTCACTCCAATATACTTTGACAGGACATCGAGAGGGACGGCACTATTCGAAGTCGTCAAAGTAGACTTTCAGTTTTGTTTATATGAGCAATGACGTCACTATCATAAGTGAAAATGGCGGACAGCGTTTTTAAGCATTTCAAAATACAGATTAAAAACCATATTTTCAAATTCAATTTTTTCAGCCATCTTTCACTTTTATGAATTGAAAAAAATATTTTTAGGTTTCCTTTGCTAAATACTATACAGAATAAACATTAGTTTATTACAATTTGACATGAGTCATCTAGCCTATTATTAGTGTTTAATATACAATAGTTCATTATGATCTTTACAAGCGTTATTTTCTTGATAATAGAGTTAAGATTGATCATTTCGAGGCTTTGAGGCCTTGTTTGCTTAGTTGCTTCTGCTGTCTGTACCGTCATCATACCCTGACCCGCATACACCAATTAACGTTCAATAAAACTCCGATACCGCCAGCGCATCTCAAACTTTGCGCAAACAAATAAACACGCTTATATTAGTCTCAGCGACCGGCTATTTCCCAACGGCAACATCGAAACTTTCAAACTTGCGTCGTGTTTACCCCTTCGGGAGATGCATTTTCAAAAATCTGGTAGTACAGAATGTTGTGACGAGGTACTACCAAAGTGTTATTAAGCAAAAGAGAAGAATATGAGTCTAGTCTGATTTATTCGTTTCAAACGAGAAAAATCGGTTCTACTGATTGGTATTTTTGATTCTGATTCTGAAGGCTTACAACAGTCCTTCCAAACCGACATAAACTGAAAAAGTCTGAGCAGTGTGTGCGGTATATTAGTCCTAAAATATACATAAGAACCATTTACCAAAGTATAAGCTTCAAAAACGCCTTTGATAGAAAATGCATTCTACTATAAAATTTAAATGTTAAATGACTTGTAACGGATATATAATTAGTAAACAACTTGAACAGAGCATCATCGTCATCATCATCATCATCGTTCTGTTTTACTAGTTAGATCTCATTCACCAATGAGCTGGCCACTTCACTTACAAATGGCTTCGAGATTATAAATGCGCGGTTCTAACACCACAATGGCTAATTTTAGTTCATTGCTGAAAAATCTACTTTGAAGCCACCGCCCCCGTCGCCGCCTGGGTCGCCCCTGCTCTCTAAAGCCTACTGTTTATAGTTTTTGTTTAAACCCTAGAGGCTAAAACTACCACTTTAGCCGGGTAGCTGCGCTTCGTGAAGCTAAAATAAATGCTTTTCGAGCAGGAGAAGTAAAGGTGTTTTTAGGGTTCCGTACCCAAAGGGTGAAAACGGGACCCTATTACTGAGACTTCGCCGTCCGTCCGTCCGTCCGTCCGTCCGTCCGTCCGTCCGTCCGTCCGTCCGTCTGTCACCAGGCTGTATCTCAACAACGGTGATAGCTAGACAGTTGAAATTTTCACAGATGATGTATTTCTATTGCCGCTATAACAACAAATACTAAAAATAAAATAAAATAAATATTTAAGGGGGGCTCCCATACAACAAACTTGTTATAGATTATATATATGTATAGGTACGGAACCCTTCATGCGCGAGTCGGGCTCGCACTTGCCCAATTTTTTACAGTTTGAGTGTCGCAGTGATGCAAGCAAGCAAATGGAGTCGATGATTGATCTGCGCTCGCGCACCGAACGGCGCTGGGTCACGCGAACAAACAATTGAAAACTTGGATAGTAACATCTGTGCAATATACGATATATTTTAAACTAACTTCATCAAGTAGGTTCGCGATAGAACGATCTCGAATTCAATTTGTATGTTTTTTTTTATGTTATTTATCTATCGTTTCCAGCGCTCTACTAAGAATATCGAATTATAACGGTCATTTCTGACTTTTAGAACAGTCTGTGTAGTTAGTCTCATAAAGACGTATTGATATGCTAAAAATAATACCGAGAAAATAGAGGCCGAGGCACATAACTACAGATAGATGTAGGCTACTAGACTGCTATTATTAGCATATTCTAGGTACAAAGAACCTTTTCAGGAAGCGAATAAAGAACGTAGCGTGACCGGCGCACAAAAGGCTGAGGAGTCTTATTGTTGTTGCAAAAAGCGGCCACGGAATTTAAATATCGATTACTATTTTACTATAATACATAAAAAAACCGTGGGGTGACCGGCGTTAGAATTGTCCCCCACCATATCGTCCCGTGGTTGCAGTAGAAGCCTGCTAAGGGAATAATAATATACCGGGAGATGGGCAGCAGCGTCTTCCAGAGACCTTTAAAAAAAAAAAAAAAACTGCGCGCGCCAACCCGCCTGCCAAGCGTGGCGCGTATGGCAAAACCCCCTTTATGATAAGTCACATTAATACCAGGCCCCCAGTCTCCGGCAGCTCCGCTATCCCTGGCGTGGGTAGCGGCCAAGGTAATGGCGGAGCAGGGGGTGCTAAGAATCCCCGGACGAAATCCGGCTACCCATCCCCACGACGACTGGCCCTGGTAACACACAACATACGCACAATGAGGACTGACGAAAAGATTTGCGAGTTGGAAGAGGAACTGAGCAGGTTACACTGGGACATTGTAGGATTATGCGAAGTCCGTAGAGAGGGGGAGGACACCGTAACCCTGAAGTCTGGTAACCTGCTCTACTACCGGGAGGGCGCCCAACAGTCCCAAGGCGGTGTCGGGTTTCTCGTTCACAAGTCCCTCGTTAACAACATAACTACCATCGACAGTGTGTCGAGCAGGGTGGTATACCTAATACTCAGAATATCCAAAAGATATTCGTTGAAGGTCATTCAGGTATACGCACCGACCTCGTCACATTCTGATGAGGAAGTAGAGGCTATGTATGAGGACGTAAGTAGGGCCATACATACTTCCAAAACCTACTTCACTGTTGTTATGGGGGACTTCAATGCAAAGTTGGGCAAGAACAGCGGTGATGAGTTGAGAGTGGGGCAATTTGGATACGGGCAACGGAACCCTAGGGGACAGAGGCTGGCCGACTTTCTGGAGAAAGAGGAACTCTTCATGATGAACTCTTTCTTCCAGAAGCCGCCTCACAGGAAATGGACCTGGATAAGTCCCGATGGTTCCACGAGAAACGAGATTGACTTCATCATGACCGACAAGAAACGGATTTTCAGTGATGTGTCTGTGATCAATAGGGTAAAGACCGGCAGTGATCATCGAATCGTAAGAGGCACACTGAATATCAATGTTAAACTGGAAAGGTCCAGTCTGATGAAGTCTACGCTCCGACCTACTCGGGCCCATATTCAAAACCCCGAGAGCTTTCAACTCGAGCTCTCCAACCGCTTCGCTTGTCTGGAGAACTTTGCCTCAGTGGACGAGATCAACGACGGGCTAGTGGAAACTGTCCACACGGTAGGGTCTAAGTTTTTCAGACCCCGCCGTAAAGATAGACCTCAGAAATTGTCTGATCGAACCTTAAACCTCATGGCTGAACGACGCTCGCTACAGTTGCAGTCTCCCGATGACGCGAGGTCATATAGGCAGCTTAATAGACGTATATCGAAGTCCTTGCGACATGATCTGCGGCTCTTTAATACGAACCGTGTTAAAGAGACCATTGAGCAGAACAAAGGCTCCAAAGTGTTCGCAAAGGACAAGTCTATTGGACAAAGCCAGCTGACCAAGCTGAAACGGGAAGATGGCAGCATAGCGTCGACCAAAGCAGAGGTTCTAGGCGAGATCGAGAGGTTCTATGGTCAGTTATACACTTCAGTCGCAAAGCCCGTTGACAGCTTGGTAGGCGATCCAAGAGCCAAGCTGTCCCGACATTATACCGAAGACATCCCGGACATCAGTCTGTACGAGATTAGGATGGCCCTGAAGCAACTTAAGAACAACAAGGCGCCGGGTGAAGACGGAATCACCTCAGAGCTTCTGAGAGCGGGTGGAACACCGGTACTTAAGGTCCTCCAGAAGCTCTTTAATTCCGTCTTGTCCGAGGGCAAAACGCCTGAAGCATGGAATAGAGGCGAGGTGGTACTGTTCTTCAAGAAAGGTGATAACAGCCTATTGAAGAACTACAGGCCCATCACGCTTCTAAGCCATATTTATAAGTTGTTTTCAAGGGTCATCACGAACCGTCTCGAACATAGACTTGATGACTTCCAGCCTCCCGAACAAGCCGGTTTCCGAAGAAGCTATAGTACCATAGACCACATACATACGCTGCGGCAAGTTATACAGAAGACTGAAGAGTATAACTTGCCATTATGCTTAGCGTTTGTGGACTATGAGAAAGCCTTCGATTCGGTGGAAACATGGGCGGTGCTCGAGTCACTTCAGCGATGCCATATTGACTATCGGTACATTGAAGTGTTGAAGTGTTTGTATAGTAACGCCACCATGTCGGTCCGAGTTCAGGAGCAGAGCACAAAGGCCATTCCATTGAGAAGAGGCGTGAGACAGGGGGACGTTGTGTCCCCGAAACTGTTTACGGCCGTTATGGAAGACGCCTTCAAGCTCCTGGAATGGCAAGGACTTGGCATCAACATCAATGGCGAATACATCACTCACCTTCGGTTTGCCGACGACATCGTAGTCATGGCAAAGTCGATGGAGGAACTCAGCATGATGCTCGATGACCTCAATCGAGTTTCTCAACGGGTGGGCTTAAAAATGAACATGGACAAGACGAAACTCATGTCAAATGCCAAGGTTGTGCCCATCCCAGTCTCTGTTGAAAACTCGGTACTCGAAGTTGTTGACTCATACATCTACCTAGGACAAGTGGTCCAATTAGGTAGGTCCAACTTCGAGAAAGAGGTCAACCGCCGAATCCAACTCGGCTGGGCAGCGTTCGGGAAACTACGCAATGTCTTTTCGTCCGACATACCTCAGTGCCTCAAGACGAAAGTCTTCAACCAATGTGTGTTACCAGTGATGACTTACGGCACCGAAACGTGGTCTTTTACTATCGGCCTCATCTCAAAGCTCAAAGTCGCTCAACGAGCAATGGAGAGGGCTATGCTCGGGGTGTCTCTACGTGATCGAATCAGAAATGAGGAAATCCGTAGACGAACTAAAGTGACCGATATAGCTCACCGGATTAGCAAGTTGAAGTGGCAATGGGCAGGCCACATAGCACGCAGAGCAGATGGCCGATGGGGCCGTAAAGTGCTCGAGTGGAGACCTCGGACCAGCAAGCGCAGCGTAGGACGTCCACCTACGAGATGGACAGATGACCTTGTAAAGGTCGCCGGAAGGCGCTGGATGCAGGTCGCTTCCAACCGGTATATATGGAAGTCCAAAGGGGAGGCCTATGTTCAGCAGTGGACGTCCTATGGCTGAGATGATGATGATGATGATGACATAAAAAAAAAGCTTTTCTTTAAGGAGATAATCCTTTGAGGAGATTCTTTGACATTTGCATGTCAATTTATTTAAAATTCGATATGTATATTTTATTTGTATTGTAATCAATTTCGCTGTTTTTATTATTGTCATAGATTATCTATAAGTATTAATGATACATTTATTTATTCATCTTATTGTATTTTATAACTTATATTGTTTTAATTGCTCAATAATAACGATGCTTGCAATGAGGGCTTCTCAATTATTTTCCCAACAAAAGGGCTAGATTTGTCATGTATTATTATAATTTCACAAAAAATAAAAAAAAGTGTAACCTAACCTACAAAAATTATAACTTGGCAGCTAAATTAATAAGTTGGCATTTATTCCCTGGGCATCGATGCCAAGTTATTATTTTAGCTGCCAAGATTAAATATTTTAGGTGCCAAGTTATTCGATGCTAAATTATCATTTTAGCTGTCCGGAAAATAATAATCCTTATGATTTTAACAAATACTTATTTTCTTTTTGTTTTGTTTCAGGTATAAAATCGGCAGCTCTCGAGTTCTGCGAAAATTTATCTTAATTATAATAACTTTTCGCAAAAATTAACAGACTTCAACGAGAAGAAATGGTATTTACGAGAAAAACTCAACAAGTTACTATATAAAACACCAAAATCGCTATAGATTCGTGTATGTGGTAATGGAGGAGGGAAAACATAATATATCCATGTAATAAATACGTGACAAAATAGAAAATTTTATACTCACCGCTGTTTTTAATAAATTTATCAGGTCGTAAGTACCCTGACAATTTTCTGTGGTTTAAACATAACAGAGAACTATCTCGACAAAGTTTTCGATTCAAAAGAAGCCGGGACTGAAATCGGCATTTGTTCTGGAGCTAAAAGGCCACAAACCGATAGACACACGTTAAATTCTAAACCCCTTTTTTACGTCGGGGGTAAATAAATAAAATTGCTTGGGCATGTCATGTGATTCCTCAATATTTGAGGAATCGATTGACTGTTATAGCCTTACCAATTATCCTCCACCGATTCAGTCACAATGGACATTAGCTATTCTCTTTAGTCGAAACGTCAAAAGACGCTTAATGGCCGGGAGCACAGAATGGATCTGAATTCGGTTGTGAATTTGTGATATATCGACTTTCAGACTAAAGTTTGACATTTCAGAATTGGTATTGGAAATTTAAAGCATTTTCATTCGCTTTTGCACTTTATGTGAGTTATTCCTAGGGGGCTTCGAATTTTTTTTTTAATTTTAGATAGCCAAGCATTTGACCTCCATTGCACCTGATGTTAAGCGACAATAAGGCCCAAGATGGAGCATGCCCGCCTAGAAGATGCCTATTCAATCTCAACTTGAAGAGATCCAAGTTATATTTTCAGGAAAAAGGTGCGCAGGATGAAAATTTCACGTATTGATAAGGACAGTAAATAGAAAAAATTCTAAACTAATCATTACAGAATTCAAATGCTTGGCTATCTAAAATTTAAATATATTCAAAGCCCCTAGGGCATGATTTTACCTAAAGGGCAAAAGCAAATGAAAATGCTTTATTCTCCAATACCGATAATGAAATATCACCTCTAGTGGGAGTGAGATTTTGCAGAATGCTTATTCTATACAGGCATATCATAAAGTACCAGCTACAGCAAATTTAATAACCCCCCAACAATGATTCCACCACAAAATACCCAATTCCATATTCAAATAACCCTCACAAATTAATATTCCGAATTCAAGTTCGGAACATAATCGAAGTTAATAACGGCCAAGAAACCCCCCCTTTTCCCGGGGAAGTTTCTCGGACGTCCTTTGACCGTACTCAGTAAATTGTTTCTTGGAAACTACCGCCATTTAACTAAATAAAGGGTACGCGTCGAGCAGATAAATCGAATAGTTTATTGCACGAATCGAGAACTAGAATGGAACGTTTTTGAAAAGTTGGCCGTTGTGAGTTTAATGGGTATGGAAATCGTGTGGGGTGTGTAACGGTCGCTTTGACAACTTATGAATTATGATATAATATTGGTCATAATATCTACAAACTCATGAACGAATGATATAATACTCATTTGATATAATATGATCGTTTGACCACGCGTTTGGCTCGGTTTGTAACCACCTGCCTACTGAGCCGGCGGACCCGGGTTTGAATCCCGGCCAGGGCAAATATTTTGTGTGATGAACTCGAATATTTGTGCTTGGGTCATGGTTGTTCTATGTATTTAAGTATATATTATGTATATAAGTACTTAGTACGTAAATCGTCGTCTAGTACCCATAACACAAGCCTTCTTAAGCTTAATTTGGGACTAGATCGATTTGTGTTAGATTGTCCGATATATGTATTTATTTATTTACTTATTTAATATGTTTGAAGGCTCAATACACAGTACACACCCAAACTGCAAAAAAAAAAGTGAATCTGGAGTAGAGTCATGGTTAAGGTTATCTTGCGAATGTAAAGGTTATATCAAATATATTTTACTAGCTGTGCCCCGCGGTGTTACCTGCTCATCCCATGGGAACACTAAATTTATTCGGGATGAAAAGTATCCTATGTCCTTTCCCGGGTCTCAAACTATCTCCATACCAAATTTCATCTAAATCGGTTCGGTCGGAAGAGGTAACAGACAGACAGACAGACAGACAGACAGACAGACAGACAGACAGACAGACAGACACACTTTCGCATTTATAATATTAGTATGGATACTAATTGAAAATGATCCCCAATTTAAATATGCTTATTGTTGTTATAGTATTTAGAGGGCTTATGAAAGTATCGTATGGAAAGTGATTTCTTGAAAATATTTTCACAACAAAAACGGAGCTTATTTACGTATAAATAAATATTATTTTACGTGGTTGCTAATTTTCTGGCGTTTCGATCGCCTCGTCACGATCAGGGTCGTCGCTCCGAGATCCTGATCGTGACGAGGCAGTAGCAACGCCAGAGAATTAATCCCACTAATATTATAAAAGAGTATTTGTGTATGTGTGAGTCACTCACTCACTTGTGTATCTTCTTCACGCAGCTAGACTGATTTGCACGAAATTTAAAACAGACATAGTTTATTGACACACAGGCATTTTCCCGAAAAAAGCATGGTTCCCGTCGGAGTGTATGTCCACGCGAGTGAGACCGCGGACAAAAATTTGTTAAAATTCATATACCTACAAGCTATAAATTGTTGTGAAAATGTGCGTATATCGTGCTGTACCGTGTAGTTTTTTAGGGTTCCGTACCCAAAGGGTAAAAACGAGACCCTATTACTGAGACTTCGCTGTCTGTCCGTCCGTCCGTCCGTCCGTCCGTCTGTCACCAGGCTGTATCTCAAGAACGGTGATAGCTAGACAGTTGAAATTTTCACAGATGATGTATTTCTATTGCCGCTATAACAACAAATACTAAAAATAAAATAAAATAAACGGGGTTGGTTGCGTTAACTTTGCACCTCATTTGTATGGAGCGCTATACATACCAGGTGCAAACTTAACGTAACCACTTAAGGATGGAAAGTGTTTGTACGGAACCCTCGGTGCGTGAGTCCGACTCCCACTTCTCCGGTTTTTTTAATATCTTGCACCTAACCATATTTACCTTTAGCTTTCTACTAAATCTTAAAGGGACAATATGAATACCCTTCGCCGAACATATTTCACGCAGACCATTTTATAAAGTGATATATTTTGTATAATAGTTCCGGCTTTCAGTGTTGCCAGCGATTTTACCCCCATTCTATGTGTCGTTGACTTAATTCATTTTTTCTATGGATTTGGCTTTATAAGGGCAGGTTAATGTTATCTGGTTCTATAGGACAGGTTGTAGTATGTTGATAATTGCTATTTATTTTATGTGCTAGTGGCTAACTGTTGAACTACAAATGTTTGAACGTTGAACAACTACATCTTCTGATACTATTTCTCCAACAGTAGACACTTTGGAAATTGATGGTAGTACCATTTCAGAACCCTTACAAATAGCTGAAGCATTTAATATTTTTTTTATAAGTCAGGATACTGGAAATTCTTTCAATTCATCTGAATACAAATCAATTGCTAATAAAGTCTGTGATAGTATGTTTATTGCACCGGTTGATGCCCACGAAATAAAAAAGATATTTAATTCGTTAAAGAACAAGAAAAGTTCTGGTCACGAATCATTCCAATGAGAATCTCGACAAAAGAAACGGTAGGACGTCCGCCCTTACCTTAGGCAAGGTGGTGCGATGATATTGGCAGGGATTTTTCCCTTTAGCCCTAAGCCTATTTGGCTAGAGCTAGATCTATTTTTGTCGACGGCTATTAAATTACCCAATCAATGAAATAGTTGAGGGTAACTTTAGATCATGGTTGACATTAATAAAAATGTTGAAGGTATATTGAAATAAGAGCGGGGCACCCCGAATAGGGTAGTAGGCAGGCGCCAATCGGTGACAGCTGGTCACTTGACGGACAGCTGGGCACGAGTGTGCATGCATACTAACCTATTGGCTCTCAATCAGTGTTTATCTTGTTAATCTTTCTTTATTTTGGTTCCGAGTGTGTTTAAATAAAACCAGTGATTGGTATTTGTGATTAAAGTGATTTTATTTCTGTGTTTCTGGCATCTTGACTCCATAATGAGTGATACTGATGACGGACGTTCTGTCGATCGTTCTGCTGCCTTTCCCGGTGCTTCTATATATATATATTACGTACGCTATTCAACGGTCACTAAGCTGATTTCAAAACTTCAATTCTATTCTATACAAAAGCAAAAATTTGCTGTTGGTATATATTTTCTCTTTTGTATAGAATAGAAATGTTTTATTTGCTAGAATACTACAAAACATTGTAAAAGTGTGACTTACCCATTTCTTCCTCATAGTCCGTCATATGCCCATATTAAAATGTCCTTTGCGCTGTACAAAGGAAGACACTGATAACAAAACATTTATAAACTAATATAAAACTTTGTACAACGATCCAGAGGAACCGGGTTCGATTCCCGGTCCCTTCCACCAGGTAGCTCCTTTTTCAATTTTTCTTTAAGCTTTGATCTTTGTATTAATGGCTTAGTACAACGTGTTAAGGTCTATGGGTGTATAGTTAACTGTGTATTCGTTTGTACGCCTATTTAATCGATAAGAGACATGATGAAGTTAAATGAATAAATACATTTCCAATGCTCAATTTTATTTAACGTTCATTGCATGAATTAACCGATAACGTTTCCGTAACTTTGGCGTCTGAACGCCCGGCGAACGGTTTCGGTGGAGGGGCTGTAAAAAAAAACAAACATAATTATTATGTGTGACATGATCTATCCGCGAAAAAAAATAAGCTGTCAACAATGTCAAACGAAACGTCATTCGTTTTTTTTTTTATTAGGCATCAGACTAAAGTAACCTTTCCGTATTTTAGAATGAGTGAAATTTAATAAATTTATAAATAATAAAATTATTCTTAATCGCAGTGAAAATATAAAAACAGTGATTACATCCTCTTTCTAAGCAGAAAACGGAAAAGTAATAAGATTGTAGTCTAAAAAATATGAAATGTTGTCAATTCTCGGTGTGCTAAGTTTCTAGGCGTACCTATTTATTTAAGTGCAAATGTTATAATACTAACGCCATCTTACAACCATGCAACATCTCTACTTTCCTATATTTCTTTGACGTTATAACGTCTACGTCTTATAAATCGATGAACGCCGGCTGCACGCGCGAAAAAGCATGACTCATTGTCACGTTCCGCCTGAGCCGAGCGTACAAGCGAGAGCGCGGAACAAGCGATAGAAAGGAACGATCGGCCTAAGGGCCTTATCACACCTGCGATTTGCGAGCGTATTTTCTATACAAATAAGCGACGCGGCGAACACGCTGCGCGATCGCCTTCATACAAAATACGCTCGCAAATCGCAAGTGTGATAAGGCTCTAAGCGTTCGGCTTGTGACGCACCTCTCTCTCGTCCACTCCATCGGCCGGAATACGTAACCACGAAAAATTGTCGTCCGTAAACCGACTTTACAGACAACCAATTTTTTTGTACTTACGCTAGCTAGTTAGGGAACTAATGTGACATTTTGAATGCTTATGTGGTTTTGGTTCACTAAATCATTGCAGATATTACGCCGAATTTCTCATTTCGTAGAAAGTATTTTTCTCTGAAATCGTCAACTATTTGGGATTGTTGTAAAACAAACGTAACCTTACCTTGCCTAATCAAAAGGATAATGTTTTCAAGAATTATGAGAAATGTATTCTGACTACAGAGTAATATAAAATCTGCGAAGTGAAAATTCGGCGAAATGGAATACATAACCAAAAATAATTCTGCGAAAAAGGACATTTTTCTTTTATGAGCTCTATCATGACCAGTTCGAATAATATACTCACTGAACAATATACTGTGAGCTCGAATAATCACGGTCATGCCAGATCGTTTTGTCCCCGCATCTGTAAAAATGTTCATTGTCATTCATCGGTTTCCGCGACAGTCACACAATTAAATAAAACAATTTAATCGTATATCGCGGCAACTTTCCAGTGACAAAGTTGAGTCAAACTTTGACAACGTGAGTAGAACAAATATTTTCGAAAAATCTTTTACATATTTCCAAATAGACAATTTTCCTTTTTTAGACATTGAGCCCATGGTCAGCTGACATGACTGTTCATGAATGCCTTGTCGAAATGGCTGATCGACGTTTCGGGGACCCCAGAGCTGGCGCTAAGTACCTCTACCAGAGAATCTCTCTGACTATACAAAGAGGTCACGCCGCCAGCATACTGGGGACCATGCCGCAGGCGGACCTTTTATGGGGTATTCATTTTATGATCCGTTTTTTTTTATATTATTGTCCTATAGGTTATTTTAGGTAGGGCTTTATATTTTTTTCTGTGTTATATTATATTAAATAATGTACAAAAGTTAATTTAATAAATTAGAAAGAATTAAAGTTCAGAAGACTTAATTCCTAAAATATTCTTGTATAGGTACCTTTAATGAACAGACATCTAAACTTAAAAAAAAAAGTATTTAAAAAGGAGTACTTACTCAACTGCACAGAATGCTACTAGCGCCAATAACAGGATGCAGAAAAGTAGTTTCATCTTGAAGTCGAGGGATTGGATTCGATGACAACTCCGGAGAGCAACGGTTTTTATACGAATGTCTTCAAATTGATATTGTAGCGGAACGAATATATTTGATACAGATTCGGTTGGTTGAAGAAACCATTTATAAAACTACTAGTGACCCGCCCCGGCTTCGCACGGGTGAAATGCTGATAAATTATGCGTGTATTATACATACAAACCTTTATCTTTATTCACTCTATCTATTAAAAAAAACGCATCAATATCCGTTGCGTAGTTTTAAAGATCTAAACATACATAGGGACAGACAGACAGCAGGAAGCGACTTTGTTTATACTATGTAGTGATATAGTTTACAGATAGTGTGTTTGTATGTATTTTCTTTATTATTATTTTTCGGTTTTCTCCTGTCTGATATTTCGTCAACTTGGAATTGTTTCATTTTTATTTTAAATATACTTTTAAAATGGGTACCGCGGACAGGGGTTACTTTGATCCACGGGGCAACATTTATCATCGGTTGTTAAGCATGAATACGTCTAGTTTTAAAAGCATACCTAATGTATTTCTGTCGAGGTTGCCTACTCTACCCAAGAAATTTCATAAGCGCGTTCAAAAACTAGCTTCCTATAGTTAAAAAACTTATGACAAATGTTACCCCGCGGATCAAAGTTACCCCTAACCATGGTACTTTGCGCAGGTTGAGGCTTGCCTTTTGAATTGTTTTGTTTAAGTATCTTCTTTATTGTTAATTATTAATTACGGGTTAGCTTTCCAGTTCAATAATAATATAGTAAACTAGCTGTGACCCGCGGTGTTACCCGCTCATCCCACGGGAACACTAAATTTATTCGGGATGAAAAGTATCCTATGTCCTTTCCCGGGTCTCAAACTATCTCCATACCAAATTTCATCTAAGTCTGTTCAGCGGTTTAAGCGTGAAGAGGTAACAGACAGACAGACAGACAGACAGACAGACAGACAGACACACTTTCGCATTTATAATATTAGTAGGTATGGATTAAAGGCGATAATCGACAATATTCAACAATTTAATTCGTATTTCTGCGGTAAAATAATATTACATATAGTTTTTTCTCCTCGCTGTTCGTTTGTCTCGCTAAAACTCAAGAATGCAGCTAGGCAGATTTAGCTGATTTTGGTTTTGAAATGTTTGTCGTACTCCAGGGAAGGTTTAAACGGATTACCAGCTTACTGATAAATAAAATAAATAAATAAATATCAGACAACATCACACAAATCGATCTAGTCCCAAATCAAGCTCAAGGAGGCTTGTGTTACTAATACAGACCGAATTCCACGCGGGCGGAGCCGCGGGCACAGCTAGTGTTATATTTAAATGTGTTCTATGCATTGTCATAATATGGACAAATTGGAACATGCGTATAAAATTGGTATTATTTGCTTGACAAAGTTAAATCGTAGCGTATCAATCTTAGCGTAGCGTAAAAGTGTAGGGTAAGAGTAAGAGTAGGTAGTTCAGTTGCTATGGTTAGAAAAAAAAACCGGTCAAGTGCGAGTCGGACTCGCGCAGCGAGGGTTCTGTACAAACACTTTCCATCCTTAAGTGGTTAAGTTAAGTTTGCACCTGGTATATATAGCGCTCCATACAAATGAGGTGCAAAGTTAACGCAACCAATCCCGTTTGTTGTATAGGAGCACCCCTTAAATATTTATTTTATTTTATTTTTAGTATTTGTTGTTATAGCGGCAATAGAAACACATCATCTGTGAAAATTTCAACTGTCTAGCTATCACCGTTCTTGAGATACAGCCTGGTAAAAGCAAAAATTTGCTGTTGGTATAGGTTCGTACACACAATTAAAGTTTTGAAATCAGCTTAGTGACTGTTGAATAGCGTACGTAATATATATATTTATATATATATAAACCGGCCAAGTGCGAGTAGGACTCGAGTGTAACAATTAGGTATCCCATCTTATACTGGCCGGGTTAAGTTAAATTTGTACATGGTATCTATAGCGCCGGATGCAAATGACGTGCAAAGTTAACGCGACAGATCACATTTGTTGTATGGGATTTATTCTGTTCTTTAGTATATGTTGTTATATCGGCAACAGAAATACATAATCTGTGAAAATTTCAAATGTCTATCACGGTTCATGAGATACAGCCTGGTGACAGACGGACAGCGAAGTCTCAGTAATAGGGTCCCGTTTTTACCCTTTGGGTACGGAACCCTAAAAATTACCTCGAAACATGCTGTCCTCAGAAATGATTATTTTTATTAAAGCAGTAGGTACAGTCTGACCAAAAAAAGTAGAAATTAAAAAGTGGCATTGATACTGTAGTGCCGTCCCCGGTTTTTTAGATTCATTAGAAAGGGACGACACTACAGTATTGCCACTTTTTAATTTCTACTCTTTTTGGTCAGACTGTAACTAACGTAAACCGTTTAGCGTGAAAGAATTGAACTCTGTAGTGTGTAAAATTGTAATTAACAGCGATATACCAGGTTTGGCTCGTAAAAGGAAGAACGAATTGTATTAAAACATAGATACTCTTTATACTAAACGCCATTTTTTTAAACCACTTTTAAAATAGCTCGTATTTAATATTTTCTTAGGTTGCTCATCACCATCGCGCTTGTGAGAAAGAGAAGCAAACCATACTTCATCATGCGCCATCACCATCGCACAAAGTCTTCCTCCAAAGGGTACGATCTTCAGACATAACCTCCCAGTGTTGGGTGGTTGGGTGACAATTTTGAAGGATAACATGTCACGTTTTACGCTGTCCTTAAAGCGTAACATAGGTCGTCCATCGGGTCGCTTAGCGTCAGCAATCTCACTCAAGAGAGCTATACGTGGCAAACGAGATTAGGTTGCTACTGTCCTGATATTTAAATAATAAAACCATTTAAACGGACTATATCGCGTATATTCGTTGTTTAAAATTTATTGCACAATACAAAAAAAAGGCATGTATTTAACGCGGCGACAAATTAATCTGATTTAGAAATTTATAAAAAATTAAAGGGGGTAGCAAAAATAATAAATTGGCGACTAATTGCGGAGACTAGTATAAAGTAAAAAGTAGCAGCTAAGTAATCAATTTTCGGCTTTGTTTCAATATAAACTAGCATCGAGTTTTGGCGACTGAATTAACTAATTAAGCGGAAACATGACAGCGGATAAAAAGTTGAAGATGGCCTACTCTAATTGTTCAATGGAGATTGCATATAAAATAAATCAAGGTCATTAAAAAAATAAAAGGAGCGCTTTTTAGGGATATAAAAAAAAAAACAACCTAACCTAACCCGGCCGAGTCGGATCTTCTGCTGATATTAGTCGCCAAGTCATTATTTATAGTACCTCGCCTATGATTTCAGTATAAATCTTGTTTATTATTTCTGCTACCTTAAAGTAGCTGCCATTATTTGAATTTTAAAATATCCTTAGTTTAAAGCTCATTTAATATAAATGATTGCCAAAATATTTAATCGCTGACAAGTTATTATCTTAGTTGCAAATAGTTTGCTGCTCTTTAATTTTTCTATCGCCGCGAGAATAATAAGCCCAAAAAAAATACGTAGAAATGGTGGACTTAATGCCTTAAGGCATTCTCTACCAGTCCACCACTGGTTTAAACAGAAATATGTAGTCAGTGCAGAATTATAGGTTATAAAGACATAGAAAACAAACATAGTAATACTAAACACAAATCTGTTATCGATTAATATATTATGCACCTATATGTATCGAGTTGGATTTAATTATGGACACATTTTACTTTCGTTAGTGATCCAGTAAACATCTCCGCCAAGAGACTTGTCTGTTACCGTGTTGCCATCATTTTTTTTAAGCTTACAATTATTAAGTAGGCCGTTATGCTAATTTAGTTTGAATTTCATAGTGAACTTTATGAATTATAATAATGGTGCTTTAATTTAGTGATGGTTGTAAATAAAAGACAGTGATTGTGCGAATAGTGTTTCTTTTCATCTTTTAGTCAAATAGCCTATCGCTATGTCCGATGTCCCTGAAAACGCACAGTTGCCTGCTCCGGCTGTCCACTATGCTACCTATATACAGGGTGTTTTTTTTGATTTGCGTTAACTTCGACATAATGCTTGCTACGTTAAAATAAACTATTGTGAAGACTGCTGGGGGATAGCTTCAGATGATGAATAATAGAGCACTAAAGGTACTTCGTTAAAACTGTTTATTGCCCGAAGGCTAGCACTAAACTAACTATACATTTTATTTTTATGACTAATGTCATACGTCTTATTCTAAATCTAAAAACTACTTTATTCTTAAGTTGACGGCCAACCACCTTCCGTGAAGCACAACCTTCACATTTCCCGCCGTCTCGGGGTGGACGAGGGAAATTCATCTTAATACAGAGACACTAGACAGACTACTCCTGCCTAACACATAATAAGTCCCTACCTATGCAGGGATACCCATACATTCATACCCAGATGGTCTCTTGCTAAGAGATAACCAGGGTCAGGACATGAGCAGACACTAGCCTATGGCATGTTACGTAATCTGACATGTTGTCTGACACTGGCTTCGCCTTGACAAAAACCCCGCTAAAAAGGCAAGGCACCAAACTGACTACCCCAAGTGTCATTCGACTTATTCTAAAGCATAGACCATTCGATACAATATTAAAAAGATAGGCTTCCACAATTTAATCGCCTGGTGTAAAACCGGCTTAAATAAATTACCCGATTAAATCGCCTCGAATGTTCCCACCTTAACTGCCTGGAGTATGACATATGACACACGTCGCATGCTCCAAACAATTGTACCACGATATGTCACTGTCCTTATATTAGATGTTTGACACCTTGTCTATGACACTTGTCTCAATCATCCATACAGAACTAACAAATAGTGACAACCGTCTACCACTAGCTTTATATTAGACTTCTGGAACATATTAGATATGTCCCAAAAATCCGTACCATTAAAAAAATAAATATCTGGATTAAATTTCCAATTCAATTCAAATCAGTTTTACCTAATTTCGAAAAAAAAATTAAAAGGTGTTACCAAACCTACAAAAATAATAACTTGACAGCTAAATTAATAAGTTAGCATTTATTACCTGGGCATCGATGCCAAGTTATTATTTCAGCTACCAAGTTTAAATATTTTAGGTGCCAAGTTATTCGATGCTAAATTATTATTTTTAGTCACCCAGAAAATAATAACCCTCATGATTTTAACGAATACTTATTTACTTTTTGATTTGTTTCAGGTATGAAATCGGCAGCTCTCGAGTTCTGCGAAAACATCTGATATTTTAATTTTAATTATAATGCATTTTCTCAAAAATTAACAGACTTTGACGAGAAGAAATGGTATTTACGAGAACAACTTCAACGAGTTACTTTATAAAACACCAAAATCGCCATAGATGCGCTTATGTAGTATATGAGGAGGAAAACACTATTGTACCTATATCCATGTTATAAATACGTGACAAAATAGAAGATTTTATACTGACCGCTGTTTTTAATAATATATAGTCCTCCTCGCCGTGTCCGGCGACAGCGACTCCGTCAATTATTCGTGTCCGGGTTATGAAAGGCTCTGATGTGACTCGCAAAACCAAACTTCGTCTTGAAGATGCGATTACAAGGTACGCAATGAAGTTGTCCAGCAAGGTCGTAAGTGTAAGTGTAGGAGGGCTTCGGTTGAGTCTTGCGGATATGTCTCTTGGCATCCTGGTCTTCCAGCCGTTGGCGTTCAAATTGCTCCACTTTTTTCGAGACAGTAGAGCGCCATTCCGATCTTTGCAGCGCGATTCCCTCCCAACAATCAGTCGGTATACCACAAGCGGTGAGGTGGCGCTTGAGGACGTCTTTATGCCGCAGATACTGACCTCCCTGCTTCCGTTTTCCACGAGAGAGTTCAGCATAAAATACTGTTTTAGGCAGCCTCTTCTCGTCCATGCGTACGATGTGGCCACACCACCTCAGTTGGTGTTTCATAATAAGCGCCTCGATACCAGGTATCTTGGCGCGACGTAAGACTTCCGTGTTTGGTACTCTGTCTTGCCATTTTATGCGCAGAATTGAGCGTAGACAACGTAGGTGGAAGGTGTCTAGTTTTTTGATGTCGGTTTTGTAGCAGCACCAAGTTTCTGCGGCATAGAGAAGAGTTGGTATGACAATGGCTTTGTAGACCATAATCTTGGTTGTTAGCTTCAGATCATGCGACCTCCAAACACGGTTGTTGAGCTTGCCAAAGGCCGTAGCTGCATTGGCTATTCGGGATGGTACTTCAGATGCCAAACTATTGTCATTTCGGAGCTGACTTCCCAGGTACCTGAAGCATGGCACTTCTTCCAGAGCTTTGTTATCCAGTTTGATACTGGAGTACTCCATGTGACAACCTCTAGGCGGCTGTACAAGGATTTGTGTTTTTGCCACACTTATCACCAAGCCAAACCTACGGCATGACGCATCGAGGGAACTCACATATGATTGAAGAGATTCCGCAGAATCAGCCATAAGGCAAACGTCATCAGCGTAAAGTATGTCCATTACATAGTGCTTGGTAACTTGACGTTTAGCCCTAAAGCGTGACAAGTCGAAGACGGTTTTATCTGATCTTGAATTAATTTCTATAAATCCACTGCAGTTATGTGTCGCATCTCTCAATACAGCAGCAAAGTATAACGCAAACAGAGATGGCGCCAAAACACATCCTTGCTTGACACCACACGTCACTGGAAATGGGTCTTAGAAATTCTCTTCATGTCTAACTGTTGCCATCATGCTCTCATGAAATTGGCGTATCAAGTTTACGAACCTCTCAGGACAGCCAGTTTTCTTTAACACAACCCAAAGGGCCTTCCGTGGTACTCTATCAAAGGCTTTTTCTAAATCTACAAAGCACATAAACAGAGGGCGATGCTGCTCTAGACTTTTTTCTTGGATTTGTTTCACAACAAAGATGGCGTCAACTGTACCTCTACTTGGACGAAAGCCACATTGGGTTTCTGGGAGCAATGTTTCTGCAAGGAGGGTTAGACGTTTGTTTATAATGTGAGCTAGAATTTTTCCCGCAGTGGAAAGGAGAGAAATGCCCCGGTAGGAGCTACAGTCAGAAATATCACCTTTACCTTTGTATCACTTGCAAATGGAGGCATCCTTCCAATCCTGCGGGACAACTCCACCCTCCCATATCTTCTTGACAAGGTCAAATAGTCTACTTTTAATGTTTTGTCCGCCGTATTTATACAATTCTGACGGTAAGCTGTATAACCCTGGTGTCTTGGATTTCTTTAGTCTATTTATTGCTGCTACGAATTCATCAAACGATGGGGGGTCAGCAAGGTCTTCCATGACGGGCAAATCTTCCAGAGTTTCTATGTATTCCAGGTCAGTGGTTTGGGTTTGGGGATTAAGAACATCTCGGAAATGTTCTGCCCAGCGAGCAAGAATACTGCACTGTTCTGATAACCGAGAGCTCTTATCTTTGCTGTAGATCGGCGCAATCTTCTGAGATTTTGGGCCAAAGATAGTTTGAAGGCACTCAAAGAATCTGCCCGTCTGATTGGTGTCTGCATATGCTTGCATTTCAGCTGTTTTTTGTGACCACCATTCGTCTTTCAATGCGCGTATCTTCTGCTTAAGATTTCGATGAGTCTCATTTCGTTCAGTGGTATTAGACGTACGGAGAGAGCGTCTAAAAAGCTCAACAAGTTTCCGGAACTCCACATCGGAATCGTCGAACCAATCTTGGTTTTTTCTTTGTGGCTTGCCCATAACTTGTGACGCACAGCTATGTAAGCTGCTGGCATATGCGCGCCAATGCTCGTCAATAGACGCTAACTAAAATCAGGTTTTTAATAAAATCAGGTACTAGTGACTTTGTTCTGTTGCCATCAAACATAACTGAGAACTAAATATCTCGACAAAGTTTTCGATTCGAAAGAAACCGGGACACAAATCGGTGCATCCGTTTAGGAGCTAAGATGTCACAAATGGGTGGATCAACTTTTACTTGCTGTTATTATGCCCCGTGACCCAGGGGACAATAGTGTATAAACTTGTAAGAAAAGTGTTGATAATTTATATAACTGGTATCCTCAAGAGATAGGCTACATAAGAATGGGCTTATGACTGCTTAAATTACAAAGCTTCTGCTAAATATATAATCACGGAAAATCGTAGTTTTAAAAAGTGACCCACGGGACATCACCATGGCAACGAGTGGCAGAAAATAGTTGATTGACCCAAATAGATACACACGTTAAACTTAAAACACCCCTGTTTTTCGTCGGGGGTAAATAAATGAAATTGCTTGGGCATCCTTGCCCTATGCCCTATGTCATTTATTTTAGGATATTCCACAATATTTGAGGAATCGATTGGACTGTTACCAATAATCCTCCACCGATTCAGTCACAATGGACATTAGCTATTCTCTTTAGTCCAAACGTCAAAGACGCTTAATGGCCGGGAGCACAGAATGGATTTGAATTCGGTTGTGAATTTGTGATAAATCGACTTTCAGAACTTTTATTTTAGGCAATATCTGTATAGAATAAGTTAGGTTGCGTGATTAAGCTGCCTTTCCACAGAAGTGGGGCGGAGCGGAGATATGTAAAATGGACCATTTATATCTCTCAGATTTAATGCTCGTCTTTAGGGCTTCATTTTCACGGGAATTGCATGGAGTGGAACCACTTGAAAACACTTTGAATAAAGTGAAATTTTCCGGCCAGTCCCTTAAACTATCTCACATACCTACTATTAATTTATTTTAATCAAGTGAAGAAGAAAGTGTGCACTAGCGTATCAACTAAAAATCTTATAAAAATCTCGCTTATATAACTTGCAGCAACTTGCGTGCTCCAAGGAGTTCCTCGGATTGATTCCTGCCGCTTCCGCCACTTAGATAGTTGACAGTCCAAAACTGTGCGCTTTTCTAGAAATTTCCTGCCTAGCACGACGGCATTGTGGAATGAATTGTCGCTTGCGGTATTTCCGGACCGAGACGACCTTCAAATCTTCAAGAAAAGAGCGTACTCCTCTGGTGTTGGGCGACGGTAATCGCTTTCCATCAGCGTTTGCCCCCTATGACATAAAAAAAATATCTACCAAGAAATAGGAAAGAGTGGCGATTACTCAGAAGCTTTTAAATTATGACTGAATGATGTCACCTAAATGACAAAAGCAAATGAAAATGCTTTATTCTCCAATACCGATAATGAAATATCAAACTCTGCTCATTTACGATTTGCGGTAGCACCTCTAGTGGGAGTGAGATTTTGCAGAATGCTTATTCTATACAGGCATATCATAAAGTACCAGCTACAGCAAATTTAATAACCCCCCAACAATGATTCCACCACAAAATACCCAATTCCATATTCAAATAACCCTCACAAATTAATATTCCGAATTCAAGTTTGGAACATAATCGAAGTTAATAACGGCCAAGAAACCCCCCCTTTTCCCGGGGAAGTTTCTCGGACGTCCTTTGACCGTACTCAGTAAATAGTTTCTTGGAAACTACCGCCATTTAACTAAATAAAGGGTACGCGTCGAGCCGATAAATCGAATAGTTTATTGCACGAATCGAGAACTAGAATGGAACGTTTTTGAAAAGTTGGCCGTTGTGAGTTTAATGGGTATGGAAATCGTGTGGGGTGCGCTTTGACAACTTATGATATAATATCTACTAATGATATAATACGATCGTTTGACGACGCGTTTGGCTCGGTTTGTAACCTGCCTACTGAGCCGGCGGTCCCGGGTTCGAGTCCCGGCCAGGGCAAATATTTGTGTGATGAACTCGAATATTTGTGCTTGGGTCATGGTTGTTCTATGTATTTAAGTATAAATTATGTTTATAAGTACGTAAATCGTCGTCTAGTACCCATAACACAACCCTTCTTAAGCTTAATTTGGGACTAGATCGATTTGTGTTAGGTTGTCCGATATATGTATTTATTTATTTACTTATTTAATATGTTTGAAGGCTCAATACACAGTACCCACCCAAACTGCAAAAAAACAGTGAATCTGGAATAGAGTCATGGTTAGGTAAGACGACGAGCGAAATCCGCGTTAAGGCCTATTACACACGAACTGATATTAAGAATACAAATCTGTATGATTCAATGTGTTGATGAATAAATTTAAAATACTGTCTAAATGTAAGTCACCAGAGACCATAGAATCGTCTCGCCACGATCAGGGTCGTCGCTCCGAGATCCTGATCGTGACGAGGCAGTAGTAACGCCAGAGAATTAATCCCACTAATATTATAAAAGCGTATTTGTGTATGTGTGAGAGAGCGTGTATGTTGGTAACTTCTTCACGCCGAAGCAGCTAGACTGATTTCCACGAAATTTAAAACAGACATAGTTTATTGACACAGGCATGTTCCCGAAAAAGCGTGGTTCCCGTTGCAGAGTGTATGTCCACGCCAGTGAGACCGCAGACAAAAATTTGTTAAAATTCATATACAAGCTATAAATTGTTGTGAAAATGTGCGTATATCGTGTACCTACCGTGTAGTTTTTTTTTTTTTTATTACGGCACAATATTGTGGCTCCACTTCGCCTGATGGTAAGCAAAAAGGGGAGCCCAAGTCGCAATGGACACCGACGAGAAACCAACGGTGCCAAGTCAGTTGACACTGCCATGCTGGCCCGAGAGATGCTTCTTCACGCTTCGTTTGAAGGGTCCCAAGTTATAAGAAGGAGAAACACATGAGCCGGCAAGGAGTTCCATACTTTAATAGTTCGGCAGATGAAGGAATTGCCAACCTTCTTGGTACGTGTAGGAATATTCTCCACGGTGAGGCGATGACATCGCAAGCTGGCACGTGTGGTTCTATGACGGAAAGGGGAGGGTGGGATAAGAGAAAATAACTCTTCAGAACACTCGCCATGGTATAGGCGATAGAAAACGCTCAGCGACCCAATGTCCCTACGTAATTGAAGGGGTTCGAGGAATCTGGTACTTTTCTCGTCACCTATGATGCGGACCGCCCGACGCTGCAATCTATCAAGAGCATCGAGTAGATATTGGGCGGAGCCATCCCAAAGATGCGAGCAGTACTCAACGCACGACCGAACTTGAGTCTTATAAAGAAGGCAAAGCTGGTCCGGCGTGAAGAACCGTCGCACCCTGTTCAGGATCCCCAGTTTTTTGGAAGCTGTGGTAATCAGTGACTCGATGTATTCGTTTTGGTTAAGATTGCAGAGGATATCCATGCCTAGCATATTCAGGCTATCACGCAAACCAAGAGGAGTGCTCTGGTGAGAAGAGGAGTGGTGCGTTTAATATCTTGCACCTAACGATATTTACCTTTAGCTTTCTACTAAATCTTAAAGGGACAATATGAATACGCTTCGCTGAACATATTTTACGTAGACCATTTTTATAAAGTGATATATTTTGTATAATAGTTCCGGCTTTCAGTGTTGCCAGCGATTTTACCGCCATTCTCTGTGTCTTTGACTTAATTTATTTTCTCTTTGGATTTGGCTTTATTAGGGCAGGTTTATATTATCTGGTTCTATAGGACAGGTTGTAGTAGGTTGATAATTGCTATTTATTTTATGTGCTAGTGGCTAACTATTGAACTTACAGACCCTGTGCTTTAAATATATATGTATATATTATATTTTGTGGGAATTGTACGGCATAGTAACTAGAATTAATAAATAAATATTAAGGACCAATAGGGAACTTGCGCTAAAAATGTTAAGGTAAATCGCCAATTACTGACCACTGTTCAATAACTGGCCTGTAATTTTTAGTATGAGGTAACTAGTTATTGAACGGTGGCCAATAATGTTCGATTTACCATATATTATTAATTCATTTCATAATATAATCGCATTCATCAGTGTTGCGAATTGAGACCGCGATGCGCCTCGCCAAAAGAAATGGTATGACGTCCGCCTTTACCTTAGGCAAGGTGGTGCGATATTATTGGCAGGGTTTTTTTCCCTTTAGCCCTAAGCCTATTTGGCTAGAGCTAGATCAATTTTCTTCATTTTTTTTTTGTCGACGGCTAGTAAATTACCCAGTTTGTATCTAAAACAAGTTGTTTTTAGGGTTCTGTAGTCTGTACCCAAAGGGTTCAAAACAGAACCCTATTACTAAGATTCCGCTGTCCGTCCGTCTGTCACCAGGCTGTATCTCATGAACCGTGATAGACATTTGAAATTTTCACAGATTATGTATTTCTGTTGCCGATATAACAACATATACTAAAGAACAGAATAAATCCCATACAACAAATGTGATCTGTCGCGTTAACTTTGCACGTCATTTGCATCCGGCGCTATAGATACCATGTACAAATTTAACTTAACCCGGCCAGTATAAGATGGGATACCTAATTGTTACACTCGAGTCCTACTCGCACTTGGCCGGTTTATATATATATAAATATATATATTACGTACGCTATTCAACAGTCACTAAGCTGATTTCAAAACTTTAATTGTGTGTACGAACCTATACCAACAGCAAATTTTTGCTTTTGTGTAGAATAGAATAGAAATGTTTTATTTGCTGTCCGTCATATGCTAATATTAAAATGTACTTTGCGCTGTACAAACGATGACTCTGATAACTGTACATTTATAAACTAATATAAACCTTAGTACAACGATCCAGAGGAACCGGGTTCGATTCCAGGTCCCTTCCACCAGGTAGCTCCTTTTTAGGGTTCCGTAGCCAAATGGCAAAAAACGGAACCCTTATAGATTCGTCATGTCTGTCTGTCCGTCTGTCCGTCTGTCTGTCCGTCTGTCCGTCCGTATGTCACAGCCATTTTTTTCCGAAACTATAAGAGCTATACTGTTGAAACTTGGTAGGTATTCTTGGTGTGTATTCTGTGAACCGCATTAAGATTTTGATGCAAACATAAAAAATAAAAATAAATATTGGGGGCTCCCCATACTTAGAACTGAAAGAAAACGCCTGACCTATATAGGATAGGTCTTCAAAAATGATATCAAGGTTTCTAAAATATTTTTTTTATAAACCGAATAGTTTGCGTGACACGCTTCCAAAGTGGAAAAAAGTTGGTCCCCCCCCCTCTAACTTCTAAAATAAGAAAATGAAAAATCTAAAAAAACATATGATATACATTACTATAAAAACTACCAACAAAAATTGTTTTGAACGAGATCTAGTAAGTAGTTTTTTTTTAATACCTAACTTTACACCTAATGTATATGGGGCGCTATACATACCAGGTGCAAACTTAACTTAACCACTTAGGGATGGAAAGTGTTTGTACGGAACCCTCGGTGCGCGAGTCCGACTCGCACTTGGCCGGTTTTTCAATTTTTCTTTAAGCTTTGATCTTTGTATTAATGGCTTAGTACAACGTGTTAAGGTCTATGGGTGTAGGTACCTATAGTTAACTGTGTATTCGTTTGTACGCCTATTTAATAGATAAGAGACATGATGAAGTTAAATTATTAAATACATTTCCAATGCTCAATTTTATTTAACGTTCATTGCATGAATTAACCGATAACGTTTCCGTAACTTTGGCGTCTGAACGCCCGGCGAACGGTTTCGGTGGAGGGGCTGTAAAAAAAAAAAACATAATGAATATGTGTGACATGATCTATACGTGAAAAAAAATAAGCTGTCAACAATGTCAAACGAAACGTCATTCGTTTTTTTTTAATAGGCATCAGACTAAAGTAACCTTTCCGTATTTTAGAATGAGTGAAATTTAATAAATTAATAATAAAATTATTCTTAATCGCAGTGAAAATATAAAAACAGTGATTACATCCTCTTTCTAAGCAGAAAACGGAAAAGTAATAAGATAGTAGTCTAAAAAATATGAAATGTTGTCAATTCTAGGTGTGCTAAGTTTCTAGGCGTACCTATTTATTTAAGTGCAAATGTTATAATACTAACGCCATCTTACAACCATGCAACATCTCTACTTTCCTTTATTTCTTTCTCTTTGACGTGATAACGTCTACGTCTTATAAATCGATGAACGCCGGCTGCACGCGCGAAAAAGCATGACTCATTGTCACGTTCCGCCTGAGCCGAGCGTGCAAGCGAGAGCGCGGAACAAGCGATAGAAAGGAACGATCGGCCTAAGCGTTCGGCTTGTGACGCACCTCTCTCTCGTCCACTCCATCGGCCGGAATACGTAACCACGAAAAATTGTCGTCCGTAAACCGACTTTACAGACAACCAATTTTTTTGTGCCCACGCTAGCTAGTTAGGGAACTAATGTGACATTTTGAATGCTTATGTGGTTTTGGTTCACTAAATCATTGCAGATATTACGCCGAATTTCTCATTTCGTAGAAAGTATTTTTCTGTGAAATCGTCAACTATTTGGGATTGTTGTAAAACAAACGTAACCTTACCTTGCCTAATCAAAAGGATAATGTTTTCAAGAATTATGAGAAATGTATTCTGACTACAGAGTAATAAAAAATCTGCGAAGTGAAAATTCGGCGAAATAGAATGTTTAACCAAAAATAATTCTGCGAAAAAAGGACATTTTTCTTTTATGAGCTCTATCATGGCCAGTTCGAAAAAAATATACTCACTGAACAATATACTCTGAGCTCGAATAACGGTCATTCCAGCGCCCTATGTCCCCGCATCTGTAAAAATGTTTATTGTCATTATTCGGTTTCCGCGACTGTCACACAATTAAATTAAACAATTTAATCGTATAAGGCCAAGCGCGCACCACGATTTTATTTGTGCGACACGATTTTAGAATCGCGTTGTAAAAATGTCGCAGAAAATTCACTGCGCGCACTTCGATGAAAAAGTCGATGGATTGTTCAGTCTCAGCATGGATTTCGTACAAGTTGCTTGTCTTGCCTTATTACTCGTTCGTAGGAGGAGGAAGAAAAAATTAAAAATAAATATCTTTTTGTCGTTAGAGAGTTCGTACCTTAGGTATAACCTTTTGACAAACCTCCTACCACAAACGTGTCTTCAAAATGCGATCGCTATATGATTTATATTGTATTTATCCCACAAAGGGGATTTTCCTTCTATTTCCGTAATTAAATGGTCAACGTCTCTGCGTCTTGTCTTGAGACTCCATCGGAGAAGCAGGATCTGACATGTTGACGCTTGAAGAGCGGAACCACAGCGGAACGCCGTCTAACGCCGCCGCAGCGATTTTATTATCGCAGTGCGCGCGGGGCCATACAAATCCGTATGCTGCATTTTACTTTTGCGACAATCGCGTCGCGAGCCGTCGCAGCAAAATGTGACAAATCACAATTTTAAAATCGCTGCGATTTTTTTCTCGTTTAGGCGCGCACAGTCTATCGCGGCAACTTTCCAGAGACAGTTGAGTCAACCTTTGACAACGTGAGTAGAACAAATATTTTCGAAAAATCTTTTACATATTTCCATACACAATTTTCCTTTTTTAGACATTGAGCCCATGGTCAGCTGAGATGACTGTTCATGAATGCCTTGTCGAAATGGCTGATCGGCGTTTCGGGAGACCCCAGGAGCTGGCGCTTACCTCTGCCAGAGAATCTCTCTGACTTAGTGTTCCAAAGGACTCGAGCCCTTTAGCTCTTTTATTTAAGGCTGGCCTATATTTTGACGCCTAAGAGGGCTAAAAGCCTATAAAGCTCTTTAGCCCCCAAGCCACCAGCCTAGACTCTCAGAGCTCGTAACCTTATTAAAAGGCTATAAGTTTAAAGGGCTAAAACTGCCTAAAAGACTTGTAAAAATAATGAGACTTAAAAATATTTTGGCCTCCGAACTTCAAGAGGCTTGGAGGCTAAAATATTTTTGAGCTTATTAAAAAGATTTAATAAACTCGGCGCTCTTTTAGTGGGGTGTTTTAAATAAAACAAAAGACGTGAGTATGTTTTCTCAACAATTATATAATTTTTGTATTTGGAACAGGCAAGAAAGTGCCATTAAAATACGTTTTTCATAAGGGGGAGCCCGTTTATTTTTTTATGTTTAATAATTTCTGTAATAGGCAAAAGACAACTGATTTTGACGAAAATGTTTCGTAGCATTCACATTAACTTTTACCTTACTAGCTCGGACAACTTTCCTTTATTATCAATTTAAACCATCGGGTAAAAATGCATATTTGTCTACTAGTGAGGTACCTGTATACCTTTATAAGTTTTGACTTGTTTCTTCACGTTAGCTGGCAGTATTGACTTCTTCTTTCAACATTGACAATGGTTTTGAGGAATCGAATAGCTAACAAATGCGGATAAGAATTGCAACAACATGTAGTATTCATTTTCCTCGTGATAGTGAGGTGAAAAATGTTGTATTATAACCCCCAATATTCGCGATATAATTAAAAAAAAAAACGAAGTCTTAACTGGATTTTATTGAAGATGAATATTTAACAAAGAAGGTAACTCGAGAATACTAATACCTACATAATAAGTAAATGTTATTTTTAAATTTGCTTTTATTTTCAAATCAATCCTTTTGATTTAATTGTTTTGATATTTAATAAAACATAATATAGAAAACTTTGTATAAAAGAACTAGGTATAAGCACAAAACAGATAGGTATAGAAATCAATCAACATACATAAGCGCGCTCGAGCAAACGCATACATAGACTTTGCTCACGGACACGATATCTCGGACCAGTTCGGACCAGTGCGAGCGCGAGTGCCATCCGCTTGACACGCGCGTCTGTGAACTATTTTATGCTATAATGGAGCAACGAGCTTCACTTCTGGCCCGTTATTTTTGAGGTTACGGTATTTAAAATATTTAATAATATTTTCTGTGACAAATTTGTAATATACTAATATACTTAACAAACACATAAAAATAAAAATATTGTAGTTATTATTAATTTATATTTCCATTCTTCCCGTTTCATTCCCCACAATATATCAATCAACTATATAGGAGCGCCAGTACCACGATATGTTTTCGAGCATAAGCCATAGTTGACAACCCTAGAGCGACCGCCGACCACCGGTATGAAAAGTGAAGTAAGTAAGTACATACATGTGGTTGATTTCTGTACCTATCTGTTTTGTGGTATAAATTAACGTACACAAGTAAGTAGCCTTAGCGTAGCGTAGCCTAGGTCTAAAAAAATGGCTACAGCCTTTAAAAAGGCCTAAAGCCCCTTAAAAGGCTAAAATAAAAATAAAAACCTATAGGCCTTTTTTAAGACTAAGGCCTTATTTTGATCACTAGCTCTTCGAAACTCATTTCATCAAGCCAGCTCTAAAAAGAGCTCGTGAGGCTTCAAATTCGGGCTAAAAGGGCTCGAGTCCTATGGAACACTACTCTGACTACATTAAAGAGGTAACGCCGCCAGCATACTGGGGACCGTGCCGCAGGCGGACCTTTTAGATGGGTTATATCCGTTTTTTTTATATTATTGTCTTATAGGTTATTTTAGGTAAGCCTTTATACTTTTTTTCTGTATTATATTATATTAAATAAATATTAAATAATGTACAAAAGTTAATTCAATAAATTAGAAAGAATTAAAGTTCAGAAGACTTAATTCAGAAAATAGTTTTTTATACCTTTAATGAACAGACATATAAAGTAAAAAAAATAAGTAATTAATTGAATCAGGCGTTACTTTGCGGAAATCCATATTAATGAAAATAATAATATTGCTTTGCTATTCCGCGATAGAATATCGTGCCAGTTAAATTTGTGCTAACCCGTTATACTTATTTGCGTATTTTTTCATGCATATATGCATTTAATGGTTCCACCCTCCCACCACGATAAGAAAAATAAATACTCAAATAAATATAACAAACCACCACCAAAATAACAGAACTTACTCGACACGTGTTTCGTGTTAGCACAAATTTAACTGGCACGATATTCTATCGCGGAATAGCAAAGCAATATTATTATTTTCATAAAAAAAAAAAAGTATTTAAAAAGGAATACTTACTCAACTGCGCAGAATGCTACTAGCGCCAATAACAGGATGCAAAACAGTAGTTTCATCTTGAAGTCGAGGGATTGGATGCGATGACAACTCCGGAGAGCAACGGTTTTTATACGAATGTCTTCAAATTGATATTGTAGCGGAACGAATATATTTGATACAGATTCGGTTGGTTGGAAAAACCATTTATAAAACTACTAGTGACCCGCCCCGGCTTCGCACGGGTGAAATGCTGATAAATTATGCGTGTATTATACATACAAACCTTTATCTTTATTCACTCTATCTATTTAAAAAAACGCATCAAAATTGGTTGCGTTGTTTTAAAGATCTAAACATACATAGGGACAGACAGACAGACAGCAGGAAGCGACTTTGTTTTATACTATTTAGTGATATAGTTTACAGATAGGTAGGGTTTGTATGTATATTATTTTCTTCGGTTTTCTCCTGCCTGATATTTCGGCAACTTACCGGTTTCCGTTGAAATTGTTTCTTTTTAGGGTTCCGTACCCAAAGGGTAAAAACGGGACCCTATTACTGAGACTTCGCTGTCCGTCCGTCCGTCCGTCCGTCCGTCCATCCATCCGTCCGTCCGTCCGTCCGTCCGTCCGTCCGTCCGTCCGTCCGTCCGTCCGTCCGTCCGTCCGTCCGTCTGTCACCAGGCTGTATCTCATGAACGGTGATAGCTAGACCGTTGAAATTTTCACAGATGATGTATTTCTATTGCCGCTATAACAACAAATACTAAAAATAAAATAAAATAAATATTTAAGGGGGGCTCCCATACAACAAACTTGTTATAGATTATGTATATATATATAGGTACGGAACCCTTCATGCGCGAGTCGGACTCGCACTTGCCCAATTTTTTAATTTATGTTTCTAAAAAGGGTACTTTGCGCAAATGAAACTAAGAAAGAGAAAAATTGTGTTTTTCTCATTTATCCTTTGACTAACTGGAATGTTGGCGAAACGTCGGGGAGGCTCAATTTTTTATTTAATTATATTCTTTATTGTTAATTATAAATTACGAGTTAACTTTCGGATTGAATAATACCTATTAAGTATACAAACTTAAAGTGGCAATAATAAAATATTTAATTCGTATATCTGCGGTAATAGTACATTACGGCAGAGACCAGTAAGTAAGGCATACTGGCCGAGTAGGAATTAGACGGACCGAGCCGTAGGCGAGGTCCGGATATAATACGAGGCCAGGATGGCTCTTACGGTCAAAGCAAGTATAGTGCTTTTCTCAAAAATTAAACAAGAAAATTAGATTAAAATTATATTTTGTAGGTGACATTCATATTCGGCCATTTTCCAATGAATATTTTTGTTATATCCCATTTTTATTATTACACATTGTGATATTCGTCGTCGCAGGCACCATTAACTCCCATGATAACAACCTATAACAAAAATAATTATGAGTTTATACTTGGATAAAAGATATAGTTATATCGTTATCAAATAGTGGCAGCATTTATTTACCTTCATTGCCAAAATGGTTATCATCTAGAGCTTGATTTAAGAACTTTTCTATATTTTGCTGCTGAATATTTGTGATTTCTTTCCTTTGTAGCCATCCGATTGTCTCAGAAAGATTGTTGAAATATTCTGACCTTATCACACATTATCTGACCAATTATTAACTTAATTTTCTTCCTTCCATTTAATGAATCTCTTGTATTTTTTTATATCTCCTTGGATTTAGTCGGAAGTAAATTATTTTAGCTAACTCTGCCTCCGCTTTTAAGTATGGAGGAGTGCCGTCTATTCGGAATCTGACTCGTCTGAACTCATTTTTGCTGAATTATTGTAATAGATCACACAAACAAATTTGAATTTTTTGTCTTTTAATTTAAATTCCGCCTTAATTTCTTTTTTTTTATAAATACTGCGTTTAATTATTTGCACTGTCTTACAAATCTAAGTCTTAAAGATAAAATTTAATTATTGTTATACATTGTTGTATTTTCTAACAAATTTTCATATCATAAAGCTTACCTTCAATTTTAACTCCGAGGTTTTTTCTAAACGACACAAAAAAGGAAGGAATTCCGAAATATCATTGTCATTTTACACAGCACAATTATGAACTAAACGCTGCATACAAACTTCCGCACTAAACCTTGTCGCTACTTTTTTTTTTTAAATATGCATCTTGAGTTACGTTTATACTGCCAATAGTGCTAACCTCTTTTTATTTTACATTTGCTCTTAGTGTAAATTGCAAGTGTATACTGCAATGTCGTCTCTTTCTATTTAATCTATGAAAAAGGGACGCCACATTTAATTTCTACAATTTGCTGTCGCACTGTACTTATAATTAAAACAATTTGTGGAATGCATCCTTTTTCCATTTATATACGACCTCATCGCCTTCACATCCTTAGTTTTTTTATAGGTCGGTGACGATGTAAATCGTGTTTCGATATTCAAATATCTTGATACGTAATAGGAATTACATACTTACTTACTGGACAAATATTGATTCAAAATTTAAAATCTCGCTGTTTACTGGACACTTCTAAAAAGTCTTCGGTATGTTCCACTTACTGTAGTCTATCTAGCGATGGTAAGGCAACATTACATGCAATTTTTGAGAAATAGTACATTACGTAACGAGGGTGGTAAACGAGGAATTACAAACGAGTGTCTATTAGAAGCCCGAAGCCGAATGCCTTGATCACACGTACCGAGACAGTGGGCGAGACAGTGCTCTTGTCCCTGTCACACACAAGACAAACGGGCGAGACAGAGCACTGTCTCGGCCGTTTACTCGGTACGTGTGATCAAGGCAGAAGGCGAGGGCTTTAATGACACGAGTTTGGAATTCCTTTACCACACCAGAGTCACTTACGACGTTTTTCATCACACTTGGGAGGAAATAAAACAAAAGTAATAAATATCAGTCCATACCAAACATTTATAAAACAATATTATGTAACTACAATATTTAATACAATTTAATATTTGTCCAGCTCATGGTGATAATACTTTTATTAAGTGCGGCGTTTGCAACCTTCTTGAATTGAGGAATAAAATATACAGGTTTAGCAACACGAATTTCTCGTAGCAGAGTAAATTGAGAAGATATTTCAGATTGGCGGCAGGTTGGCGGTAGATATTTCAGAAAACAAAATTTACTCCAATTATAAGGGCGACCTGAAACCAAATAACTGAATTAATCTTCGCACATATTTATGAACCTACTTAACTTATACATTGAGACGGAAACATAATTTAATTTAATTCTTTATAAGTAAAAAGTTTTCTATTTTTTGTTGCTACATACTGTACCTACTGTTAGCATCGTTTCATGCTTAGACAATAAAATCAAAAGGAAAATATAAGCTGAAATTTACTTATGTATACGTATCTAAGTAATTAAGTATGTAACGACGAAAAGATACATAACGCGATTAAATTCACCATTTAAAATCAAAACAAATTACAATTACAGTAACATGTAGAACATATGTTTTTCTAATTTCTGCCGCCATGTTGGCATGTTAGACCGCCGACCAATCAGAGGCCGTTCCTGTAGACTGTCCACAGATAATGTAAATATATGTATTGCGTTTGGATATTGTATAATGATTGACAAAACAAATACGAACAATAATTAATAAAATAGAGATTTACATTGTACAATAAAACAAATGAATATAAAGTAATTAATATCAACGTATGTCAACGTGTTAATATACTTTTATGATAATTATTATCTACTCTGCTCTTTAAATAGGCATATAAAACATTACATTAAAACATAGTAACTTTTTAATAAAAACTTTTTGGTCTAACATCATACAACTAAACGTCAACATTTTCAATTAAAAAAAATTACTTACCGCCCTAGGGCGTAATTTACTATTTACCGCACGCTTTTCTAGCATGTAAACCCTTGATTTACGAGCAAGTGTGATGAAAATAAAATAATTAATGCCTTTCTGGCACATGTGTAACTGTCTTTACACATTACGCCCAGCTGGTAGTATGTACACCTTTATTTTAAATTTATATTTATAAAATGGGTAGTTTGCATTGCACAAACTTAAAGGTTTAATATTTGTTACAAAAAATATGCTACTTAGAAGGAAAATTTAACTTCTATAGAACTTTTTCTATGTATAGCTTATAAAGAAAATAGCTTTATGTTCTTTATAGAACCTTAGTACCCTAGTCCGTGAATAGGATTTCCTGCCCGCTTCGCGGCGAAAAAACCTGACTTCCTGGCCAAGGCAAGACGTACAACTTTAGACAAACCCACGGGCGTTAGTTAGTTAATAAGCCCCAGATCACATATTTTATGACACAAATAACTGCGATCTCGGACATTCAGTAATTCACCGCTCTAGGTATGTAATGTCTTATGTACCGCGTGTGTAAGTTTTGAGACCGAAAAAAACACATTATAAAATAACAGAAATAATTTATTTTTATAAAATATACATAGGGCGGGCTATCAATATGCATAAAAATACTCGTACTGTTTGGATGTGACTTTTGGCAAGCTCTTAGCTCCAATTCTGTCCACAAAGCATAATCCAACAGGTTTCATTCAGGGCTTCACGAAGGCCATTTTTCAGTACTAATAAAGCTTGGTAAATCCTCTTTTAGCCACTTCTGTGTAGATTTCGCTTCCCGCCATCTCTATAAAGTATGGCAAATAATTGTTAATTTTTTCAAATACCAGTTCCAATTTTAAAATTCGAAACACACGAAGCAAGCTGCGGGCATGTTCCTTTTTTTAATTCAACTTTTAAAATTCGACTAAAAACTTCGAACACACGAGGTACTATTGCAATATTGTTATCAGATACAAGTTAGGCAATCAATATTTGACACGCTCGAATATGTTCATGTTTATTATTATTTATTTATTTATTAAAGTAGGTATACAACTTAAGTATATACAGTTCCCTTTCTTTTTTGGTTTTCGAAAACCTGTAGACGCTTCCCTGACCGCTAAACGGGAACACATTAAAAAAAATACTATTTCCATCTTCAACATACCTTAGCTTCGAAGATGGTCGAGTAAGTACAAAAAGAATCTAAATACATAAAAGCCATTTTTTTTTTATTTTTAATAGTTCGGAGTTATTGAGGGGTCAAACGTGGCTCCAAACGGTTCGTGTAATATGACACACGGCTGCTGCTCGCCAGTTCCTGGGGTGAAGCCACGTGTCTAGATTTAGCATCAAGGGCTCCACTACTAATACGCTAAATAATTATAATGAAGTATTGCAGTGAACCCTCCTCAGCAATGATGATGACTATGCACGGAAGGAGGCGCGACTTACTTAATTAATTTATTTGCGTACCTACTAACATCAGCCCAACAATTAACTTAACGTTTTCAATAAGTAGTACAGATGTATTTGATAGTGGGATCCGCTTTTATAGAATAGCACGTTACTGAATGCTTCATTTTTTTCATAGAATTTTCATTTCATAGACAATTTCTTCCTCGGAAATATTTTTTTTTTGAAATCCTGATAAAGTTTCAAATTATATTATGGTTCCAGAAAAAAATTATTTCGTTGAAATGAAAATTCAATGAAACGTTTGTGTATAAAACAATATAAATATACCATCAGATAATACGTGTATACGATTATTATAATTATATGCTCCTTTTGTAATTGTTTCTTCAACAATCATAATCTACCTAACGTTATTATCGCTGTGCGACAAATTGTCATAATAAAGAAATTACAGGTGATACGTTTGACAAAAAAAAACGTTAATTTTGTAATGAGTTTTATTTATTCTTTAGCGGAGAGACTCTTAGCCAACCATTCCGCCGTATCTACGCAACTGGCGTAGTTTTGGAATGTATTCATTATCGGATCTGTAACAAAACACATACAGATTATGTATTAGGTACATATAAAAAAAGTAGGGTAGGAGGCAACGGCAACGACAGACAAATAAATTTAATTACACACATTTTCCTATTTATTGGAAAAGTACCAGGTACCGGGCCAACTATGGGGCCAACCATCCTAGATAACATTATGTAAGTAAAAATATATCTCCATTCATGAGTTTGTTCAATGAAAACAAAGGAAAGTCATAAAAAGGTAATACATTCAATGAAAATATACGATAACGGCCGGTGTGAAGATTCATTGAATTGAATGAGTAAATTTTTTTAAAGATGTCAATTCATTAAATTTTTTATTGGGATCTATATGGGACTAACTACACTCTAAAACTCGGAAATTAAATTTGAAGTTCTACAATCCTACAGAGCTGAAAACTCCATACAAATGGCTAATAAATTTTTGGCCGTAAAAAAGTGCGTGCAAGGTTACAAGGTTGCCATACAATTATTGTTTTGTTGAATTTGGAGAATTCCGAAAACGGAGAACGAAAACCAAAATTTTACTGACACAAATTATTTTGAAACTTCAACATTAACTATGAAATAGCTAGGACACTTCTCTTTTATAATTTCTATCATCGACTATTCCTTAAAAAAAAATAACAGCTACCTTATACATTGGTGTCATTGGTGTAGGTACAATACATACCTAATATGTAACATAAAGATATACTCACTGAAGGTAAAATGGAGGAGTAAATGGTGGAGGAGGGGGGACACCGCATCTAGAAAATATTTGTTGTTATTATTTACACACGGGTAAAAAAAATCATAACTGTCATATCTGGAAGACAAGTATCCTGTTACTATCTCTGAATACTCAGGTACCTGTGTACCAAAATCATTAATAGCATTAAAACTCGTCCAGCTATTTTGGCGTATTGAATCGCAAATCGTAACTACATAAAAATCCAATATTTTTCGACCTAACTTGCTCCATATACTATGTGAGTGTAATTTACTAATTTTTATTCGTAATCTTCGATGTCAATTATCTTATTTTTCAACACGTTTGCGTTTAAAATTTCATATGAATTACCCTGTATTTATGATCGCAATTTGTTAAATTAAACAATACGTACCTTTAGAATTATAATTTTATTACTCTTTAATTCTAAAATATTAATTTAAAATATGAAGTGTCGACGATTTTGAATTAGCTCATTATAAATGTAAAGGTGCGACAATTGCTTCTTAAAGGTAGTTTATGCAACAATGAGCATAATCAATTCAATTAGTATTGAAGACATTTCATATAACGTTTTTAAGCAGTTTGAGTCATCAGTCAGTGATTGATGATATATATATATATTTATATTTAATTTATTTGAATAAACAGTATTTTTAAAATGTTTTATGTTATACTTTGCCACTTTTGCAACCCGGGAGGTTTATGTAGAAGTCGCCAAATCGCGCGGTTCGGTCTGCATCACAATTTATCTTAAAAATAATGTAGTTAGTTAGGGCTAAGTACATTGAAGACACCGTTTATTGTCGATTTGTAAGCAGATATAATCCTTATTTCAGTGAACCTTGAAATTATACCTAATGTCATACGAAATGTTATACGAAATGATTCGTTTACTAATCTCCCTTCATCGGTATATTGACCAATAGCATATCATAGCGACCGCTACGCACCCCAAAATAACCTCTTGTATAATGACCAACATACCCAACTAGTATATACCCTATTTAAATTTTACAGATATACGAAAAAAAAAACTTACTCAACTGCGCAGAATGCCACTAGCCCCAATATCAAAATGCAAAGAAGTACTTTCATCGTGGAATGTCTCGGTGTCGACTGAGTGAGAGCGACGGTTTTTATATGAGAGCGGACATATTGTTGACTGATTGTTGCGTAACGAATATTTTTTAAATATGTGTTACAGATTTGGTTCGCTGAAACCATTAGAAAACTATAAAGTATTCAGATAGTGTGTTTGTATGTATACTCTTTATGCAAATTATGAATTACGAGTAATAGCTTCCGTGATATTACCTCATGTTATAGTAAATACGATTATCGATAAATGGAAATATTTCCCTAACGCAACTGCGGTAAAACAGAAGGTAAATTATTTTACACTCACAGACGAAATTATAAATAATTTTTCCGTGAGGTTTAATTGTATACCTATATATCGCTATTAATTTTGCTTTTACTTTGAATAGAATGCAAATCAAACGTACAAACTAAAGTACAAATATTCTTTATTTCACACTTCAGATATATAAAAACAACAAGCATATGTAATTTTTATTTATTATTATATTAATATATATTATTTAAACAAACGTGTTGAATGTAATTTATAGACCATGATAGAAAATTGTAACGTGAAATGATATACCTTTTTTTTTTTATCTGATATTAAATTAACCTTTCAATAAAAAGGTATGTACATGCTCCAATTACGTACTTAATTGTTTCAATATGATTTCTTCAACAAACCATATCTATAACAAATATATTCGTTTCGCATCAATTTGGTCGCTTCGGTATAAAGTAAAAGCAGTTGCTATCCGGAGTTAACGTCATGTTGAATCATTTCTGAATGAAAGTAGGTTCTTTTTTTAGCATTATAGTATTGGCACTAGCGGTATACTGCACAGTTGGGTAAGTCTGGCCAAGACGATTGATGCTCCTTTACTTATTAAGCCAAGCTCAAAAATCTAAAGATGCTGATGAACATCCACTTGAAGCATACACAGATTTGCCGAGCTCAGAATTCGCCGTTTGAAGTACCTAGACGGTATCGGTAGCGAATATTTACTGCCTGTCTTGTTACAAGTGAATTGCTCAGGAGGCCTGTGTTGGTTGCGTTTATCACGTGATAAATAAGTGACAAAGCATCTGTCACTCACACTCGCATTTTGTCAAAACGTGACGGATGCTTTGTCACTTACCTATTTATCGCGTGATAAAAGCAACCATCATAGGCCCCCAGGTCTATCAGCTGCTTATAACTTCGTACAAACCTATCAATGAAGCTATATATATATAAAAAATGTTGGTGGCATACTCGTAGTTAATGGTATTATTTTTTCTGACATGTTTGAACTGTGAGCCCTTTGTTTCCTAGAAATGTATTTCGACGAATGCTTCATTTCGCCAAAAAATCGTTTCGCAGAACTTTGCTTCCCCTGTAGACATATTTTTTTTTACAATTATTCCAAATTTCATCCTATTGATTAGGTTAGGTTTGTTTTATAACAATATGAAATATTTTACGGCTGCAAAGTAAAATGCTTTCTACGAAATAAAACACTCAACGAGAAATAATGTTAGGTGTCAATGTCAATATAGACCCGTTTGAACTTTATCAGGGCTAGTTAAAGTTAGCCCTTACTGCCAGTGAGTAGAACTTTGTGTGGGAGTACGAACCCACTTATGGGAATGTATCCGTGCCATCAGCGTTGTATTGTGTTTTGCGTTGTATTGTATCAACCAACATACCTACTTAGATTCCAGAGATTCCATGAGCTGTTCTATATTATATCAATTTATCACAGCATAATATCTGAAAATTCTAATTAATTTGCTATTGAATTGAAGAAGAGAGATATTTATTCTAAAATTACAAATTCCTCACCAGTTATAATTTCAAGAAAATTTACAAAAGTGGATTGGTATAATCATGTTATTTTTTACCCAAAAACGCTTATCCAAAAAACGTTACGTTAAGCGTCCACGAACGAAATTGCGGGATTATAGTAAATAACACAAGGATAATTCTTACTCCCCTATTGGAAGACATGTAGTAGTTATCATCGTCATATCAGCCGATAGACGTCCACTGCTAGACCAAAGCCTCCCCCAAAGTTCTCCATAACCATCGGTCTTGCGCCGCCCTCACCCAATTTCTATATACGATCCTAACCAGGATGTCGACCTTGTTGGGCGCCTTCCCATGCTGCGTCTTCTGGTCTACAGTCACCACTCAAGAAACTTTCTGCCCCAAAGTCCATCGGTTCTACGAGCAATGTGCCCGCCCACTGTCACTTAAGTTTGGCGACTAGCCGAGCTATACCTACTACCTTGGTTCTCTTGCGTATCTCATCATTCCAGGTTCGAACCTGCAAGGAAACTTCGAGCATAGCTCTCTCCCTTGCCCTTTGAGTTACTTTGAGCCTTCATATGAGGCCCTTTGTGAGCGACCACGTTTCATTTCTCAGTACCGTATGTCAACACTGGCAACACGCATTGGTTAAAAACCTTCGTCTTAAGACACTACGGTATTTGGGACGAGAAGATATTCCGCAGCTTCTTCAACTTACTGGATTGTTTGTCCCAGGTAGATATAGTCGTCTACAGTTTCGAGCGTAAAGTCTCCAACTTTAAGTGTAGTGGCTGCCACATGGCCCACATGGCAGATAAACTATTATTATGTTTTTTTTGTTTTCGCCCTTGCCCAGAACCCAGGTTAAAAAGGCAGCAGCACTGTCACTGCGCCAACCGTCAGAATTAAAGAGCGAGCCGAGTTCAGCACCCTTGCCGTGAGTTGACGTGGCCGTATTTGCTAGCGACAGCGTAAACGATTGGTATGGAGAGTACAGCGCCCGTAGCGGTTACTTTGTAGAACTACACTTTCTCCATACAAAAAATCCTTTACGCAGTCGCTAGCAATTGCAGTCACTGTAAAGTCATGGTAAGGGTCCAGCATTATCTGTTTTTTAGTATGACGCTCACCTAAATGTTCTTAACGGTCAGCGATTACTTACTGTTTTGTTACAAATGATTGCTCAGGTCTTTCAGCACCTTTAAACTTCGGTCGAACTTATCAATGGAGATAATTATTTTGATGGTGTATACTCGTAGTTTATGGTCAACAATTGCTGCCTACTAGGGGTGACTTATTCAATTTATTTATTTGCGTACCAAAATCAGCCCAACCCAACTATTAACTAAACCTTTTCAATGTTAGTACATATATGTATTTGATAATGAGTGTATCCGTATCGGATAATTTTCTGCTAGTTTTGTAATTGTTTCTTCAACAAGTATAATCTACCTAACGTTATAATGTTTTCATCGCTATGCGATAAATTGTCATAATAGGAAAACCACAGGTGACAAGTTTAAAATAAAAAAAAAAACGTTAATGTGCAATGCGTTTTATTTATTCTTTAGCGGTGTCAGATGTACTAGCCGAAAGCATTATGTTCGTGATTGAACATATTATTTACATGAGATTCTCAGCCCACCAGTCCGTGTCCGTATCCTCGCAAGCGATGCATTTCTGGAGTGTGCTGGGCTCTGTCAAAAAATGATATACAGATTGGTTATTAAACATTGGAGAAGTGTACCAGTAATATAATTAATTATTTACAGGAAAAATACAGGTGCATACATTTTCATGGTACCCGATCAACTATAGGGCCGAGCTCCCTAGATAACATATTTTAGGAAAAATTAATGGAGATATATTTTATACATATACTGGAATTTGGCTACAATGTTTTTCTTCAAGGGAAACAAAGAAAAGCTGAAGTGAAAAAGGTATATTTGTATAGAATCTTTTTTTTTTTTTTTTTTATCGATCCATATTTTTATGTGGTAATACCACATTTTTATTTTTATAAATAATGACACAAAGGTAAATTAAGAAAGAAAAATTGAATGCGATCTACTACAATCGAAGCGGGGTTTGAACCCGCGACCTCTGCGTATCCGGCGCATTGCTCTCCCAACTGAGCTATTCGACCGCTACGTCAGTCACACCAAATCTTTCATCCCTTAATCCTTTACGCTACTGGAGCGCCCTCTGTGTCATATATGTTTTTTGAAATGCTTATTGCGCATTAGCCATACCCTAGGATGTGCGTTTTACACGTTTTCTTAATTTACCTTTGTGTCATTATTTATGAAAAAGGTATATCAATAAAAATACATAATAACGGCCAAAATAGAAAAAAACGATTACAAGGGCACCGCGTGAACATTCATTGAATTGGGGCGTGTAATTTTTTTTAAGACGTCATTTGCTGCTTTTTTTTATTGGGATCATATGTATATATGGGACTTACTACACTTAGAGTGCTCTAAAGTCAGAAATTATAAATTTAATGTTCTACATTCCTACAGAGCGCTAAAAACGCTCCATACTAATTAACTAATTAAAATACCGTGACGTCATCGTCAGGTAAGTAAAGGAACCATTATGAGTATGAAAATAAAAAATAAAAACATTCGACCAATTTTAGAGAAATGATGGAGATCTCTCCATTTCATCGCCATCCGTCACTTTTGACGTGTCCCTACTTGACAAGTGGCGATATCCCTAGAACATCGCAACTTCGTCAATCCGGTCGCGCTTAATTTGCGTTTCCTGGCGGATACCTTAACTTGACCGTGTAGTGCGTGAAATTAGTCAGTTACATTTCGTTCAAAACAGAAATTCATATGCATGAATAGCATTTTTGACAATAATTATCGCCTTCGAATTTCCAAAATTGAGATGAGATAGTCACTTGAAGCTCATCACATTTCAATGACAGTTTAAAGGCCATATCACTATTATCTAATAGAGTTTTCACGTTTTGCGATCTTTCAAATGGCATTCTCGAATTAGGTCCCTGATTCGTCATATTGGCCGTGAAAAAGTGCGTGTACATGGTTGTCATACGATACGGTATTTGATGACAGCTCAAATCAGCTACTCTTTATGAAAGGTCAAAAACGATCTGTTAGTATTATGAAGGGTCCATAAAGATACGGGCTTGTGACGTCATAAAAACCGGCCAAGTGCGAGTCGGACTCGCGCACGAAGGGTTCCGTACCAATATATAACAAAAAAACACGTTCTTTGTATGGGGTCCTCCTTTAATTTTTACTTATTTTTTATTTTTATTATTTTTAGGGTTCCGTAGCCAAATGGCAAAAAACGGAACCCTTATAGATTCGTCATGTCTGTCTGTCTGTCCGTCCGTATGTCACAGCCTTTTTTTTCCGACACTATAAGAGCTATACTGTTGAAACTTGGTAGGTAGATGTATTCTGTGAACCGCATTAAGATTTTGATGCAAAAATAAAAAAATAATAATAAATATTGGGGGTTCCCCATACTTAGAACTGAAACTCAAAAAAAAGTTGGTCCCCCCCCCCCCCCCTCTAACTTCTAAAATAAGAAAATGAAAAATCTAAAAAAAACATATGATGTACATTACTATAAAAACAACCAACGAAAATTGTTTTGAACGAGATCTAGTAAGTAGTTTTTTTTAATACCTAACATTGCACCTAATTCATATGGGGCGCTATACATACCAGGTGCAAACTTAACTTAACCACTTAGGGATGGAAAGTGTTTGTATGGAGCCCTCGGTGCGCGAGTCCGACTCGCACTTAGCCGGTTTTTTTTTTTGTTATAGGGGCAACAAAAATATACATTCTGTAAAAAAAACAACTGTCTACCTATAACGGTTCATGAGAAAATGCCCGGTAAACGAAATATCATGCAAAAAGCCCTATTTTTGTATGGGAGCCCCCCCTAATTATTATTGTTTTATCATGAATAGTATTTGTTGCTATAGCGGCAACAGAAATGCATCATCTGTGAAAATTTCAACTGTCTAGCTATCACCGTTCTTGAGATACAGCCTGGTGACAGACGGACGGACGGACGGACAGCGAAGTCTCAGTAATAGGGTCCCGTTTTTACCCTTTGGATACGGAACCCTAAAAATCAGTAGTCATAAGACTTTTTTCAATTTTTGTCCAATTAACAGTGTATTTAATGTCCACAAGTTTGTGGTAGTATATTGGGTTCCGTGTATTTTTGACTGTACGTTTAGTGGTTTCAATGATGTAATTTATTTTCATTATAGTCAATTAAATACCGTATTGTTTTGTAGAATTTGGAGAATTTTGAAAACTGACAACGGAACCAAGAGAAATAAGGGCTCGTGCACAAATCACGTGAGGTTTTTTCGGCTACTTTTTGACCCCCCCCTCCCCCCTAGTGATATTTGGTGAGGTTCTTTGCTAACCCCCCCTCCTCCTCACTATCTCACGTGTATTTTTTTTCCGCCAAAATTTCGTAAAATAGACTCGCTATTTTAAAGTATTTAACAAGTGAAGATTTATTTTTAACGAAACCGAGAAAAAATATCGATTTTATCTATGTTCGTTCACAGTAGAAAAATACACGTGAGGTCTCCTTATACCCCTCCCTCCCCCAACGTGATATATCGTGATTTTTTCGTGACCCCCCCCTCCCCCCGTATTGAACCTCCCGTGATTTGTGCACAAGCCCTAAATAGAAAGACACGATAATGTGAAACTTCAAATTAAAATGATTCTATTAAAGCAAGGACACTTATCTTTTATAAATTCTGTCATGGAAAATTCATTATAAAAGTTTAACTTTTACAATGTTTTGTAAAAGACACATGTTTTGTCATTGTCATATAAATGGGTCATTATTCGAGCGTTTCAGCCGCCTCACTTTTGTGGACATATTTTGGAAGAATTGGGCATGGATCTTGATGCCATATTCGAAAATTAGTTACCTAGATGTCCGGTAAACTTAGGTACTTACCTAACCAGAAACGAAATCGAAATCTGCAGCCACTTCTACGACTATGTGACCACGAAAGTGATTCGGAACAAACGCTCGAATAATGACCCAAATACATAATAATTATGTTATATAAAAATATACTTACGCATCATAAACCTGAGGCTCCAACGACGCGCGTCTAGAAAGTATTTATTGTTATTATTTTCACACGGGTTACAAAAAAGCCATAGTTAACTCTCTTTTCGATTAACTATATTATGTCTATGGGTATCTTACTCTGGGTATCCAGAGTATGCCAAAAGTATTGAAACGCGTCAAAGTGTTTTTGCGTATTGAATCGCAAATCGTAACGACCTACCTATATTATGTATTTTATTTTAAATCACTAAAAGGCGAAATCCTATAAATTAAAAACAGAACCGACTTAAAAAAAACCGAGAACCCAAAAATAATTGATATTTTTTGTAGTATTACCGTTGAAGAGTTTTTAATCGCCGAAAAGCCCGCTCCGCTTTAGTGAAGAGGCACCCTAAAACACTATTACTTACTTTGCGCAGAATGCCAGTAGCCCCAATATCAAGATGCCAAGAAGTACTTTCATAGTGGAATTACTCAATGTCGACTGAGTGAGAGCGACGGTTTTTATACGAGAGCGGACAAATTGATATTGTTGCGGAACAAATAAGTATAATATGTGGTAGGTACATATTTGGTTCGCTGAAGCCATTGTGAAACTATAAAGTATTCAGACGGTGTGTTTGTATGTTTATTTACCTACTCTTTATTGCAAATTATAAATTACGGGTGGTAGCTGTCGTGTAGGTACATTCATATTATAGGAAATAAGATTATCTCTAAATTAAAATTATTGTATTGTAGTCACGTCACGAATAAATGTATTTCTTTCTTTCTTTTATATGTATTTCTTTCAAAACGTTTCCCTTACGTAACTGAGGAAAAACAATAGGTAGATTATTTTACCTTCACAGACGAAATTAAATATAATTTGTATACACAATTGGATTTTTTCTGTGAGTTTTAATTGTACATTTATCGTTATTAATTTTGCTCTTATTTTCAATATAATTTTAGTTTGCATAAATACTTTTTATTGCACACTCACTTCAGATAGTTACATTAAAACAACAAGCATATACAGTTTTTTATTATCACACTAATATTATAAAGGCGAAAGTTTGTAGGTAATTGTGTTTTATGTGTATCTTTGTTACTTCACGCACAAACGGCTGAACCGATTTTCATAAATTTTGGTATGAAGGGAGCTGACACCCTAGCTTTTTATCCCAAAAAACTAGTGTTCCCGTGGGATGAGCGGGTAACACCGCGCGGCGCAACTGTTAATGAGCAAGTAAACTCGCGGGTTAATTCTTATTCTTACATACATTATCAGAACAAACGTGTTGAATGCAATTTATCATAATGGAAAAATGTAACACGAATGCGTGTACAATTGATATAATAACTTTCTGAATCTGATATTATTTGCTAAGGATAATTTAACCTATCAATAAATAAGGTACATGCACCAATTATATACCTTACTATTTCAATATGATTTCTTCAACGAACCATATCTATAGCAAATATATTCGATTCGCATCAATTTGGTCGCTTCGGTATAAAGTAAAAACCGCTGCTATCTGGAGTTAAAGGCATGTTGAATCCTTTCAGGATGAAAGCAGGTACTTTTTAGCACTTTACCCAAATAGCACAGACGTTGCAGAAGCGCTTATTCAGCCCTTATTCAGCTTAAATTAGTTGTATAAGGGCTAAATAAGCCCTTATGCAGCTTGTGTGCTGCTTGCGTAATATTGGCGCTAGCTGTATTCTGCGCAGTTCAGTAAGTCTGGCCAGTATGATTCAAGCTTCTTTGAACCCCCGACGAAAAAATAAGGGTGTTGTAGCATGTGTATATGTATAAAAATGTACGGAGCCAGCTCAACAACACTATTGTAACTAATTAATATAGAAAAAATGCAAGCTCATAATTTTAAGATGCTGTTGAATATTCACTTGTAACCAATACATTAGGCGAGCCACGCCAAGCTCAGAATTCGCCGTATTGAGTAAAAAAAGTTAATAAATAAAAAAAAAACTGTTTATTACCAAAATGACAATACAGTATTTACCAATACGCAAATGTAGACACAATTCGAATAAACAAAAAACATTTTTTAATAGTGAACAAGGACGATATCGGTAGCGAATATTCGCTGATGCTCAGGCCTATCGGCTCTTTAAAACTTCGTGCATACCTTACAATGGAGCTATGTTAGTGACAAAGCCGTAGTTTATGGTATTATTTTTTTTGACGTGTTCGAACTCTATCAGCACGCCTCGCATAACTGTGACGCGACTCTATGCCTCGCGACAAATACTACATGTCACTATCCTTTCAATACTGTGCGAACAAGACAGGTGACGCTGATTCGAGGGACAAGTCAAGTCGCTGCAAGATTCTAGCCCCGAATGCCTGGTTAACAGTAAGTTCGACTCACTGGCAGTAAGGACTGCCAGTGAGTCGAACTTACTGTGGGAGTACAAACCTATTAAAATATTAAAAACTTAGTTGACATAACAACCTAATATATATAACATCACAATAGTGTTTTATAACAATACGTTGACCATTAGGTTGTTATAGTACAAATTTTCTAAGCTAAGCTTATCCACTTAAGAACTGAATACCATTGAGTGGTAAACCACAAATTAAGATAGCGAGCTCGTAGTAAAAGCAGATTGTAACCACCTTGGAAGGTTCATATAGATTATCGACTCTATTTCCTTGGACATGAAACTACAAAATACACTAACATAATAATGGTAATCATAACTTTTTGGAATTTTACAACCGTCCGACTCTCCACAAGAACGTATTGTCTTGAAAAAGGACTATGAACTCATCATCAACCATTTTAAACCTATTCAACAAGGAATAAGGTTGAAAATTCAATATCCACGCAATATAGTTCTAACCTTTTTTTGTAAGTAACTGGTTGGCGCTTACGAGAACAAAAGCAGATAGGATTGTATTAGACACAATGCCATTGTGAATGCAGGTAAGTGGATGAGCTTAGTTTAAAAAAAAATGTACTATAACGGGGATGTCTCCGCGTGACAGGAGTGTCAATATTTTTTGCTGTCTGGGATAGGGACGAGTAACGTAATTCATTTGCACACTAAAATCGGCCTAACTTTCACGCACGCTAAATATTAAAATAAATGTCGCATCTGTGAAACATCAATTCCTTAATAATTTTAACATTTAAAGCCTGACCAGAAATATATGAGGATTGTCAAGAGAGCGCTATTTATAACATTTATATGGCAACAATTTTCCAACCAATCACAACGCACTATAATTACATTAGTTTAAATACCTGTCAGTTCCACTATGTTAACGTCGTAATATCATTTAATGGAATTCACTCTATTTCAGACTGTTTTTCGTGTAGTAAATACGTGTACACTTTATTTATAGTCTTACGTTCACGACTGTGAATGGTTTTCGGCATTTTCTTTGCATAATTTTAAACATTTGTCTTTTAAAGAAAGCACCACGAATGACATTGACATTGTTGACAAATCATCATAAAATCATTGCCAGTGTAAGAAATTAGTTCCAGTGAAATTCCGCAATATGGCGCGTCCTCATATATTTCTGGTCAGGCTTTACTACACATAACTGTTGTTATATAATTTACGTAATTTACGTGTTTTTTAACCATTCTCGTGGCAGTTGGTTTTAAATAAACACTGTCGTATTACGTCAAATTGATAGATAAAATTACATTACATACATCTTACTTAGGTACAGAAAGAACACTCGGACGCTTGGTATAACATGATATTCGTGTTTAGTTGTCCGATCTGGTAAACTGCATGTTTTACAAACAAAATCTACTTAAGAATGTATCAGTAAAATGTATAATGTGTGACTAAAAAAACATATAAAAATTCCTGCCTGAAAGGTGTAGAAGTACCTCTATGTCTCAAAAGGAATACGTATTTCAAATATTAGAAACCGTTATTTAAAGCGTTAGATTGTTTTTCCATATTAAAGGTTTAACGGCATAATCCATTGATACCTTCGTTCTGTTTGACAGACTAAACTCAAAACGTCATTTAACCGTGCAGCACTCAAGCGACCGAACAGATGTTAATGAGGTAGAACATAGCCCCGTATGAAACACAACCTCTGTTTATTTAAGCTATACATTAGGATAGAATTTCATTCGAGAATCCAACATTTACTATTGATTAGGTATTTATAAACCGATTGAAAAGTGATACTTTCTATGCGGTTAAAACACATCATTATTTATATCATGTTATGACTGTTATCACATCTAATGTTTTTTTTTTTTTTTTTTTTTTTTTTTTTTTTTTTTTTTTTTTAAGATAAGATAAATCTTTATTGCTCTCATAGTGTACAGATGTCTTAATTCTAAGATTATCTATACCTAACATGACACCCTGTAAGGGCATTGCAATATTTTGCGGAAACGACTTATTATCTAATTAAGTTATGCTTCACAATCACAATATATCAAGGAATGAAAAAAAATTACATACCTACCTACAAATATTTTTGTTTTTGTAGAAATAGGTAAGTATTTAGAAATATCTTAAATTTAATGAATTATTTAAAGTTGACCACTTTATATTAACAAAAATGGAGTAAGTATTTACTTAACTAAATAACAAAATAAAATAAACTATATTTACATTTACATATTTACACTAAAGGAATACCAGGTATAACATAATAACGTTATTTATAATATTTATTTTCTTCTAGGTATTCTTGTACATTATAAAAGCTGTTTTCAGTTAGATATTTTTTCAATTTTTTTGTAAATGTGTTGTATTTAATTTCTTCAGCTATTTCCTTTGGTAAACTATTGTAAATCCGAATTGTCATGGCATGGGGACTCTTGTTGCTCATTTGAAGGTTACTTGCAGGTATCGCTATTTTATTCTTGTTTCGTAGGTTTAAGGTACAAGTATAACGTTCGTCCGCTTTAGTGTATAAAGATGGGTGTTTTCGGACAAACTTACAGGCTTCTAATATATACAGGGATGGCAGGGTTAATATATTCATTTTTTTAAAATAGGGTCTGCAGCTATCATATTTTTTTATATTTGATAGAATCCTAATGCATCTTTTTTGCAGTAAAAATATATCTGACCAGTCTGTACTGTTACCCCATAAAATAATCCCGTATTGAATCCAAGCTTGTGTAAAAGCGTAATAAGCACTAACTGCTGTTTTTAAATCTGTGGTCTTTCTAATATTTCTAAGGGCATAAGCAAATCGAGATAGTTTTATACAAATATGTTCAATGTGTGTCTTCCAATTAATGTTTTCATCAATATATATGCCTAGTAGACGATAATTATTTGTTTGTTGAATTGGAGTATTTAAATATGTATAGTTTATAACTAACGGCTGTCTTTGATGAGGTCTGAACTGAATTAAGTTAGTTTTCTTTAGGTTTAGTTTTAAATTATGATCTTCAAGCCAATTTAACAAAACATTAAGTAGAGCATCTAATTTGAGCCTCAGTTCTTCGCTATTCTGACTTGGGATTACTATTGAGATGTCATCTGCATATAGGAAGCACTTAGTATTATCAGTATTTATTATGTTTGGCAAGTCATTAATATAAATTAGAAATAAAATACATCCAAGAACACTACCTTGCGGTATTGAGCACGTGGTTTGTTTTCTCTGGGAATGTACTTTAGTTACTGTGTTGGTATTTTTATTAAAGTAGTCTATTTCAACAAATTGTACTCTGTTTTGTAAATAGGATTTAAACCAATCGTGTGCGACGCCGCGGATTCCTACACCATACAGTTTATTTAAAAGAAGGTTATGCTGAACTCTATCATAAGCTTTACTCATATCGAGTAATAGCCCAAATGCATATTGTTTTTTATCAATAATTCGAATAACTTCCTGAATAAGCGTATGGACCGTCAATGTAGTATTTCTTTGCTTTCTGAACCCATATTGACAGTCGTTAAAGATGTTATATTTATTGCAAAAGTTGGATAAACGCTGGGCCATGAGGGTTTCCAAGATTTTTGAAAAGGTTGACAACATAGCAATGGGACGATATTGGTCAGGATTTGTTTTGTCTCCTTGTTTTGGAACTGGTTTAATAACTGCTATTTTTAATAGGTCTGGGAATTTCCCGGTAGAAAACGATTGGTTTATCAAAAAGGTAAGCGGTATAGTCAATTCATCAGCACATTTCTTTACTAGGGATGGTGGTATTTCATCGACACCGCTGCTATGCTTATTTTTTAAATCTCTGATGCATTTGTTGACTTCGGTGGGGGTGACAAGGGATAGGAACATGGTATTATTTATAGGATTTATGACTGGACGCCCAATCGGCTGAATATTGGTGGTATTAATCCCTACTGACGTGAAATGGTTATTAAATTCATCTGCTACAATGAGCGGTTCGTCAGTAAGTTTATTGTCTATTTTAAGCATAATATTTTTCTTTGAATTTATTTTTAGTTGCGGCTTTTTTGTTTGTTCTTTTATAATTTGCCATATAGTTTTAATTTTATTGTTTGAAACGTTTATTCTTTTGATGCAATGTAGTTTTTTTGATAGAGTGACACTTCTTTTTAAAATTTTGGTATATGTGTTCAAATGTTTTAACAAAATTGGGTCGTTTGCATAAGCATTAAGGTTTTTCAGTTCCCGTTTGTGGCGGCAAGATTTTTTTAATCCTGGTGTTAGCCATCGTCTTTTCGGTTTTGCTCTAGATTTTAATTGTTTTTTAGGGATGCACATGTTTAATAATAGTTTCAACTTACTATCGAAGCACTCAAAATTTTTATTGACAGAGTTTTCAGACGAAAAGATGGAGTTCCAGTTAATATTTTGTAATTCTGATTTAAATAGATGGATATTTTTATCAGTGAACGAACGTTTCATATGTAAGTATTCATCATGTTTATGCCGTGTCCACTCATTCGCATTTGGCACTTTGACTATAACACCTTTATGGTCTGAAAACCCTAGTTCGTGTACTTCTACTTTGAAGTTATCAGCTTCAAAATTTGTAAAAATAACATCTAAACACTTTTTTGACGTTTTTGAGATTCTAGTAGGTTTTTTAACATGCTGTTTAAAGTTAAAACTAAGCATTAAATTTAGTAAGGCTTTTGACAGTGTAGTTTTTTTTAGAATGTCTATATTTAAATCGCCTCCAATTATTATATTTTTACTATCATATTTTGTATCCAGTACGTGTAAAAGCATTTCTAAATTCTTAAAAAACAGTTCCGGGCATCTTTCACTATTAGGCCAGTATATAACAACAATTATTAAATTCGACTGACATATTTCTATTGCACATGTTTCGAATACGTATTCTATTGATAGGTTCTTTATATTTAATAATTCAATATATTCTAAATCTGCCCGCAAGAAGATGCATACACCTCCCGCTTCATAATTAGACCTACAGAAACAAGTCGATCTGTTGTATCCTTCTAGGTGCAACAAATCTATTTTAGATTCAGTTATCCATGTCTCAGATATACAAATTACATGTAAGTTAGGTTTCTCATCAACTAAGGCGTCTACTAGATGTATCTTATTATTAACACTGCACATATTTTGGTATAACATTTCTAAGTGGCATGGGTTAGGAACGAAAATTATTTACAGCATCTACAGGTGATGTAGTTATGTGGTCCCGATGTTGCGCGTAGGAAGCTCGACTCGGTTTGTTGTATTGAGTCGTCGGTGTTGCAGATGAATTAGAATGTGAATTGTCAGATGTATTAGCCGTGGCTCGTCGAGGGATAATCTGCTCTGTGATATCTCGTCCATTAATAATAAGTCGGTTATTACGTACTACTGCTTTTTTTCCGCATTCTCTGGCCTCGCGAAGTTTTTGTCGTAATAATTTCCTTTGTTTCAGGCTGTCAATATCTAAGAAGGCAGACACATATAGTCCCGTATTCCTAAGGTATCCGGCGTTGTCTATTATTTGTTTCGTAACTCGTTTGCTCAGTAGTTCAATAACCAATGGTCTTCTATATTCTGTTCGTCCTATCCTATACATATCTTCTATAAATCCGTTGAGGTCAATACCATAGAGGTCATAAAAGAGGTTAAGCACTCTATCGAGCAGCTCTGTTTCCGTCTCCCACTCCATTTCAGCCAGGCCATAAAGAACTATTTTCTTGCAGTTATCACTGTCTACTTTATGGAATTGTTCCGGACTACTATGAATTAAAGCGTTAGGGTTTGGTAGCGTTTTTGTTACGTCGGCATAAGTACGTTGGTGTTTAAGACTCTCTTCCAACGACGAAGTTTGCTTTTTTAGCGCTGATAATTCTGTTTCCATGTTTCTTATTTTGTCGTTCGTATTTTTTATATGTTCGCTGTTATTTTACGCTGTTTTTTGCACAGTAGTTATGATAGAAGAGTTTTTATCTGCATTTTGTTTGATTTGAACTACTTCAGTCTCTAGGGCCGTATATTTCCGAGACAAGTCTGAAACGCTTGTTTGAATCTTATCGATAAGGTCTGAGAACTTCTTTTCTTGGTTCCTTAGCTGGTTCGTTATTTGTGAACGAAAACTTCGCAATTCAGACAGGATCAATTCCGTGGTGTTTTGATTTTCTGCGGTTTCTTTGTCATGGTTGGATTTGTCGGGCGTGGTAACACTATCAATATCCAGTATTGTGTGTCCTATATCCTGAATTGTTGATGTTGAGGTGAAAGATATAAAAGAATCTTCTAACTTGTTCTCTTCTACTTGGGGGGGTTCATTATCTAATTCAAAAGCGGCAGCGCCTCTTACTGGCGTGTTGGTATTATCCTTTTTTAGCGTATTGCATTTGCAGTATTGGCATCTCCAGTTGTACTTTTTCTCACTATCAAAAGCATAAAAACTGTCATACCGCTTCTTTGTTAAACCGGCGCACGGTAGGTCATAACTTTGCTTACACTTCGAGCATGTCAGATATTGATATTTGGGTAGTATTTGCAGACATCCTGCGCAAGTATGTACTTTTGGTTGATCCAATTCAAGCTTTTTTTGAGGCATTTTGTAACTTGGAATCTTGTGCCTAAGTAATGTTTTCTAAACTACCTCCTAGATGGCGCTAGCTTCTATGCGGCAGATAGGCGAGTCAAGTTTTGATCAAGAGTTGGCTCAGCTTGAACGCTATCTATTCTGTGGTAGCGCGCTCTCATTGGTGGAGCACTTTGTTTACATTTCGTAGCGATTTGAATTTGAATATTTTAACAGGCGAATAATTGTATGCTAACTTAGTTTTTGAGTCTATATTGCACACAGGGTTTCAGTTATATCGGAAATTAAGCACTTTTATTGAATATCAACAGTTTTTCACTAGATTTTTACAGAATAAATGTACGAGAACTTTAAAAACTTCACTTTCATAGTCACAGTGGTACTAAATTGTAAATATGAACACAGTGTCCGTAATTGTGGATAACTTTTGAAGATAACATTTATTGGTCAGTTTTTCACTATCTATTGTTTGGAATTCTATGTTAGTTCACTGGTATATTCACGTTAAACATTTTCAAAACATTATTTTGCGGAATCAGTACTTAGCGCGGCTAGTGTTGCCAGCCTCCCTAAATAAATTATAACCTTTACGTGTGAAAAAGTTTTCAATCTTTTTTTATTTGTTGCAGGTTGGTAACCCTCTCTAAATATGAAAGTGGTACAAAAACTGGCTGAAGAGAAAAGCGCTGCGGCTCGGGTATGATTTAAAAAAGTTAGTGGAGCGCGGTTTCTATTGGCAGACATTTTTTTTTCTCAAGGCTGTTATTGAAAGCGATGATCAATCGGATTTTTTTTTAAATTTATTTGATGACCATGGATGATTAATCGGATGCTTGAAAGGTGTTACTTGCCTTTTATTTATTGATGTTTTATTTGAAATAGATTTTTAATGCTGGTAAAATAAGGTTAGCTATTTTACTGTGGAACTCGCTTCCTACAAGCTAAAACTATTTGGCAATGTTTAAATATAAACTATAACATCACTATTTGTCTTTGCCGTAGCCTAATCCTTTTATAATTCTTTGCTGTCGTTTTTCGTGATAAGTCTTATGTTAGCTGTGATATTCTTTTCATTCTTCCTTTTTGTATGTATGTATGTACGTTTATGTATGTTTTTATAGATACTTATCTGTGTATGTGTATGACCTATCTGTCTTTAATATTTGTATGAGATTTATTTATTACTTCTCAAATTACTTAAGTTCTTATCTCACCACCTACTATTTTCGGCTTAATTTTGTTTTCTCCGCTACGCAAAGTACTTCGTTTCTTAGCGTGTCTGGAAGAGATTGCTCTTTAGCTGGTCTATTGTCTACAGTTGTTTAATTTAAGATTTCTCATGCAATATTTTCCTTGTTGGTGTGTAATAAAGTATTGTTGTATTGTATTGTTATTTGCTGTTGAACATAACATCTCACAGCACGCCTATTTTTTTTTTACTATTGCATGAGCAGCTTCTTATCCATGACAGACTCTTGGTCTCGCGGTATAGCGTCACCTGTCACTTTCTCACAATACTGCATAGAAAGAGATAGATAAATATTTCGCGCAAGAAAGAGTCGTATTCTGCTAGAGGTACTGTTCTGTATTATCAGTTTTTCACAGTTTAAAAACTTAATAGCAGATTGACGTCAAATGTATGGAAATGAAAAGGCCAAGTTAGAATTTTGGCATCGTAACGTTAACGACACGACTACTGCTCATATTCCGGCCTAATCACGTCTGGATAGTTTTAGCCATTTTGCAATCCAGTGGTTCCTGGGGATGGTATTTTTATCCAACAACGCTAATCCAAAGAGGGTTGCGTTAACCCTAATCCTTCCGCCAACGAAATTGCGGGCTTCTCGTAAATAGCACAAGGATAAACTTGCTCCCCATTGGAAGACATTGTAGTATCTTGCATATGTTTAGAAATGTATCCGATACAAAACATCGTCTGTTGACAACCAAAACTCACTAAACAAATACCTACTTAAAACAAGCTCGTATCTCAGTATCAATCTACAAACTAGATACGAGGTTTTGAACAGAATTTGTTGTGAGTTTTCGTTTTCACCCGGCAATATTAGTTGTGTGCTAACAACACGAATGATGAAGTTGGGGTCCATATTCCTATTTGCCAGCGGATATGCCGGCGGGTCAACGCTTGCACTGATCTAAACTACGCGTTTCGGTTTCCTCAATAAGTTTAGATGCTACCACGGTTATCGTATTACAAACAGTATTTGAACTGCGTTAAACGTTTGTACAGCGATGGTTATGCTGTATTAGTTATGTCTGTAGTAACAGTTATCAATGTGGTATCCTTACAAAATAAATAAGGCTTCTAATTTTAATTTTCCTCAAATCACAATATGTCACCAATCAATGTTTGGATGATTCTAGAAGTTATTGTTACTTTATTTCTTAAGGATTTAAAATATTGGAGGCACACAATGGGCCGTGTGAAAAATCTTTCAATTTGAAAATCGCCTGCTAAAATATGATACGATCGATTTATTATTACTCAGTTCAGTTGTATTCCATAAATACAAGTTAAAACAAGCTCACCATGTACCTCATCATGAACCCAGGCTGACTAACATGACTAGAGCACACTCGAGTGTTCGGCTCCGTCTTTCGCCGCGTAATCGTAGCCAGTCGTATCTTAGAAGCACAGGCACGTTGGTCAGTGAGGGGATCGTTCTGTAGTGTTTTATCTGTGTCCTGCAGGGTTAGCATATCTTGCCGCGACTTCGCTTGTCGCGCAACTCTTCATCAACCGTCTTGCTCGCGCGGTTGAAAGAAAAGTGACACACAGTATCAAAGAGTCGAGTTTCATAGTTATGTTAGACGTATTGGTTGACCTAGCAAGTTATGATACTGTCGCTGGGACTGTGACCGCCGGATGTGTCCAGGGCCCTAACGGTCGCACGCCGATTGAAGTGTGCCCTTCATGTTTTGATTAAAACTTAGGGAAGTGGCTATTTCTTTATATCGATATTGTCAGCTTACCATTTGCCGCATCATAACTCCAGGCTGACACACTCGAGTGTTCTACTCCGTCTTTTGCCGCGTAATCGTGGCCAGTCGTATCTTAGAAGCACAGGGGCGTTGGTCAGTGAGGAGATCAAAAGAGGATCTTCTGTCGTATTTTATCTGTGCCCCTGGTTGACCCCTCAAGTTAAAATACTGTCGACACCCGCTGTGCTGTGTCGTGTCGTGACCCTAGACCGGCTAACGCTGGGACTGTGACCGCCGGATGTGTCGAGGGGCCTGACGGTCGCACGCTGATTGAAGTGTGCCCTTCATGTTTTCATTAACACATAGGGAAGTGACTATTTGTTTATATCGATGTCGTTTAGCAGTAGCTGTGTGGTGATATAAATATAAAGAGACTATCTTACACAAATCAACCTAGTCCCAAATTTAGCAACGCTTGTATTATAGGTACTAGACTACGATATACATAATATATTAATAAATAAATGCATATATGCGTCAAAATTTTTTGACGTTTCTTCAAGGACTAAACTATTCAAAATTGAATTGAACAGTTTTCAAAATTAAAAGTGTTGCATTTCCTATAGCCTACAGGGTACTCGTAATGCATATATTATATCGCCGTCTAGTACCCTTAGTATGTTAAAGCATTACCTACTCAGTTTGGCACTAGGTCGATTTGTGTAAGATTGCCCCTTAAGACTGCGCCGAGCGAAATGTGAAAAACCGGCCATGTGCGAGTCGGACTCGCGCACCGAGGGTTCCATACAAACACTTTCCATCCCTAAGTGGTTAAGTGAAGTTTGCACCTGGTAGGTATGTATAGCGCCCCATATAAATTAGGTGCAAAGTTAGGTATTAAAAAAAAACTACTTACTAGATCTCGTTCAAAACAATTTTCGTTGGTATTTTTTTTATTATTCTGGTGTATTTAGTTAGGTAGGGGAACCCGGGGCAATATGGGCCCCTTAAGGATATGTCGTGATAAAATGGGAATGGAGTAAAATACATAATTCCTTAAGTAGTAATTTATTACACTAACTAACAGTCGTTAATTATAACACAAAATAATTAGCTCGGTCTACCATTTCTGTGGTCCATTAACATTAAACCAAAAAATTAAATTTGCTCATATTAAAATATATCACAAAAGGAACAGATTATAAGGATTCATCATCGTTGTCTTCGTCTGCACATGAACAATGAGCCTACGCTCACGTGTCACGCTTTTACACGCGCGACAAGATACCCAACCCTCTTTGGATTGAGAGTACCAATTTCCACAATTTAGGCACTCTACATCTTCATCATTTTTCTTTGGGGCTTTGATTTTTCCAGTTCCATTTTATAGGGTTAACTTATAACTCCAGTAACTCCATTTTTTGACTGTCCCAACCACCGCGATTAGCATTCCTTTTATAATCTAACCATGTTTGCTGCTGCAAGTAAAATATCATCAGATTATTATAATTATCTTAAAACTTATCCCAAATCAGAGGCCCCATCACTGCCCATATTGCACTTATTAATTTTAGCGGGACAGCACGGGCCCTGCCCATATTACCCCGCCCATAATGCCCCAACATCATAATTTTAACTAACTAACCCTGAAATCTATTAAATTAAAATTTCTTTGAGTCATATACAAACTAAAGATATTTAAGTATTAAAACGTTATTGTTGATTAAAGAATAACATAAATATCTATCAGATTCAGATAACACAAAATATAGAAAAATTAGATCAAAATTCCTACTCACGTAAATTTGTCGCTGGCTTCGGGAGACGCGCACGAATGTCAACATCACCAGTCACCGCGCGGTCGCGGGGCCATCTGACGCCCGTCTAAGCTCTAACCTTCGGCGTTCGCGGGTTGGTAGAGGGAGGAGATAGAGTGTTCATATTGCCCCGGGTGCCTGTAATGCCCCGGTTTCCCCTACCTTATTTTATATTTTTACTTAAGAATCATTATTTTAAAATTAAATTTGAATATCTCTAATTTTGTAAAATTGATCGAATATGAATAAGTGAGTATGAATATTTTCGTTGGTTGTTTTTATAGTAATGTACATCATATGTTTTTTTTAGATTTTTCATTTTCTTATTTTAGAAGTTAGAGGGGGGGGACCAACTTTTTTCCACTTTGGAAGCGTCTGTCACGCTAACTATTCGGTTTAGAAAAAAAAAATTTTAGAAACCTCGATATCATTTTTGAAGACCTATCCATAGATACCCCACACGTATGTGTTTTATGAAAAATTTTTTTTTGAATTTCAGTTCTAAGTATGGGGAGCCCCCAATATTTATTATTATTTTTTATTTTTGCATCAAAATCTTAATGCGGTTCACAGAATACATCTACCTACCAAGTTTCAACAGTATAAGCTCTTGTAGTTTCGGAAAAAAATGGCTGTGACATACGGACGGACAGACGGACAGATAGACGGACAGACGGACAGACAGACATGACGAATCTATAAGGGTTCCGTTTTTTGCCATTTGGCTACGGAACCCTAAAAATAGGTAGTTGCCGTTAAGTAGACTACGTCAACACTAGTTGTTTAATCCATTTCTAAACTATATATTTAGCACTTCGAAGAATGTGTTAACAACTTCTCCGTGGAAAAATTATAAGATTATTAATATTTTACCCTAGAGAACTAAGTAAAGTTGGACGAAAATTGAAAAAACGTAAGCAGGCGTTAAGTGTTTTTTTTTACTTTAACAATGGAAATCTATTCTGATTTTCAGTTCAAAAAAAGATGAATGTTTACATTACAATTTGTCCGCATCAAATATTTCAATTATTGTTTGGTATTAAAGGTCCAGATTTATCAAAAAATGCTTTTAATTGTCCATACATTTTTACTATGGCGGCCGCGCGCCCATCTAAATACGCATTCCCCGCGCTCTATGGTTCAGTCGCTAACGCTCGGCGCCCTCTTAAAAATTGTCATCTTGTCCTCAAAACAATCTCACTGATAGAACTAACCTTCAAGTAACTTATAATGCAATTGTTTGTAACTCGAACAAGCACGTATCATTCAGACTAGTGCGTAATTGATCCATCCACACGATCCCAATTCTCTCCCAACATCGCAACGTAACAAACACCGCAAAAAATTCATACAACAACCAACCGTAGACAAAGAGTTTGTATAGTTTGAATTCGTCTAAAGGGTAGGGACAATTTAAAATAGATTCGTGAAAACTTTCGTCACATCTCTATCCCTTTTAGTCGTACACTTAGTGGAATAAAAACGTATCTACTAAGACACTTGTACTAAGTTCAGTCACTATTACTAAGGGTAAGGTAATGTGCCCAGTTGCTGAACGTTTACTTGAAAGGAACTTTTCGAATTGACTAAGATGGAATACTTATAAATGCCGCAACTTTATAATTGTCTGCGGGTGGCGGTTATCTTGACACTTTGGAGTTTAATTCGAATTTAGAAAGGTCGGCTGGGTCTGTGGACTTTAAATCTGAATTCTGTCACTTCAAAGTCAAGATTCTGCGTATTTCGTAATAGCTTTGACTATGTACGAACTACGAGTATGTACAGTCGAGTTCAAAAATAAGAGCGCTCAGATCGATTCGGATTTGGGTAAAAACTGAGAGGATTCTTATATGGATTGCGTAAGAGCGAGAGAGACGGGTACCTATAAAAGGTGAATCCCATTCTGACAGCTCACGCTCACTGTCACTGTTCGCCATTAACACATAGAGTCGAGTTCACAAAATGTTGTCCAAGTAGCGACTGTATGAGATTAGGAGCGTGGCTAGTTCGACAATATTATCGAGATTTATATAAATTACAACTGCATTTTATTCTGCGTTCAAGCGCACCGTTCGCAGAAAAGTATGGTCGCACTACCTATATATTAAAATTTTCGACTTACATTCACGTACAAGTCATGTCGACTAGTGACGTCTACGCAGGGTACCTACTTTTTTAAATCAAAAAATCGGGAGAGGGAAATGATTGTATCTTAAGTGGGCCTATATTTTACGATTTTAGTAAATTTTCGGATCTTTATTTATTTGGTACCCTTACCCTAATTGGAAGCTACCCCCAAATTATGTGTGTGTGCGTGTGTGTGAATGTGTCCACGCGCGTGTGTGTGTTATAAATATAATGTGTGCGAGACCCGTTTGATATCCGCTACCGATAGGTAAGTAGGTATTTAGTATTATTCAGGCATGGCAATATCCAGCCAGATAAATCTGGTAAATTTACGACTGTTTGTTTACTTCATCATAAACTCCAGCGATCCTATCACTCGATCTGAGTTATTTATTATTATCTTATTATATAGGCGTGACAGTCGACCTTTTATTCACAATTATGTGTTAATCGCGACTGCGGAATGGTTACGAATTGTGACTTATATGGTCATTTTGTGATATACAATGAGACGGGTTATGCCCTTTGGGATTGGTAAATCAAGTACCAACGATTTATAATTTAGACCCATTTTGTCGTAAGTATATCTTTAGTCTATTTGATCGATTAATTGTCAGCAAATCAACTTTTAATTGTTAAAACATTGTTACATTACGATGATCTTTTCAAAAATCTAGAAAAGAAGCATCTCTCGGGCCAGCACCGTTAGATTGTTGTCAGTTGCCATTGTGACTTTTTGCTTATCGTCAGGCGAAGTGGAGCCACTATTTTGTGCCAATATAATAACAATACAGTATAGTTTCAGGAAAAATTGCTGCCAGCGGAATGACATTCTTTGAAATAAAAAGTTCTATGATATGTACGTTTATTGGTTCCTCAAATACTCACAAACACAAATTCTATCCCGTGTTTCGTTTGTCTATAAATCACACATGAATCCACATGCATTCTAACAAACAGGTCCTGTGTAAAACTTTCAGCAGTACAACACTTAGAAAAGCCCTAACAGACATGTTTTTCTATAAAGAATACCTCCGCCGTTTTACAAAAACACGAGCGTGTGACACGGACGTGTCCCCCATAATGAACAGTGACCACAAATGGGCCCTGACAGACTTCGACTTGGACTCGGCACTAATAAATCGTATTTCAAGTAAACCGCTTCCTTTCTAAGTGATCGGTGACCGCTTTTGTTAAAGCAGTATAGCTGAATCGTGACAGAAAATCCACTTATGTTTCGGTTTCGGAGTTCTTAGATGCGACGACATTCGAGAATTAGTTTGTCAGAAAAAAAAAACATTTTGGTGACAGGCTAATCCGATCCTGCGTAGTTTCTCGCCAGTTTTCGGTTTGAAGTTCGCGCAGATCTGCCTCAACCATGTCTCCCCAGTGATACCTGAGACAACCAAACTAAATAACAGTTTAATTATTGTACTGTCAGAATTGTTATTATCAATAACTGCCCGACATGTTTCGTACTCTCAGTCAGTCTTCATCAAGGACTGCTATCTACCCGTACAGCGGCGCGGTAATTTCCTCACTGTTTTTGATCGTTGCTCCAATACAATAATTAAATTTGTGTCACGAAACTTTTAATAACATTAGAAGCTCCTTATCCGTTCAAAACTGGTGATTATTTTAGTAATTTTTCTCAATCACGTTTTCTAAAACATTATTAATGTTATTACCTACTTAGAACAAGGCTATTGAGATTTATAGGTATATATTTGACAAAATTAACGCAAAAAACTAGTTTTTCCAACTCATTTTCGACTGCACGCAATGAAAGCATGAAATAGGTATGTTACTTTCTAGAACTTAGGGAAAAGTATTTTTCACTTTAAAAAGTTGGTTGAAATTATCAATTAATTTGTCATAATAAGAGAAAAATAAGATTTTAAAGGAATAAGGCATGTTAAGTAACCACGGGGTGCGTTGCGATCGATTGACTTCAGAACTTTATAGATGCTGACTATACAACGTCATGATATACAGTCAGACTGCTGGCGAGGTAAGCCAAGACTGTATCAAAAGGACTAAATTAGATAGCGGCACAGTTCACATATAGGCGAAAAATCGCTATATTTTATAAATAATGACACAAAGGTAAATTAAGAAAGAAAAATTGAATGTGATCTACTACAATCGAAGCGGGGTTTGAACCCGCGACCTCTGCGTTTCCGGCGCATTGCTCTCCCAACTGAGCTATCCGACCGCTACGTCAGTCACACCAAATCTTTCATCCCTTAATCCTTTACGCTACTGGAGCGCCCTCTGCGTCATATATGTTTTTTGAAATGATTATTGCGCATTATAGCCATACCCTAGGATGTGCGTTTTACACGCACGATCCCCAATCCCCATTGCTTTACAGCAAGTGTGAAGACTGCGAGAGAGATGGCGCTGTTCTAAATATTTGTATAGAATCTTTTTATCGATTCATATTTTTTTATGTGGTAATACCATATTTTTTATTTTTATAAATAATGACACAAAGGTAAATTAAGAAATTCGATTGTAGTAGATCGCATTCAATTTTTCTTTCTTAATTTACCTTTGTGTCATTATTTATAAAAATAAAAATGTGGTATTACCACATAAAAAAAATATTAATCGATAAAAAGATTCTATACAAATAAATCGCTATATTGGTTAAATATAATTCATAAAGTCATGGCATCTTAGCTCCTTGCACTTTGTATGTTAATCCATCTTCGCACGGGTGCTTTCTCCTCTCATCACATAACGCTGCACGCCGTCACGACCTGTCATTTTATCATTTTCCTCGCCATAATGTGGCGTGAAGATTCTAGCTGCCTGACTTTCAGACCTCGAGAGATGAGATCCGAACGAATTGGCAGACGTCTGATTCTGGGTTAATTTATCGGGTGAAAGAGAGTTGACGGACTTTAGAACAGATTTTCTATATTTATATGGCAACATTGGTAATACAAGAAGGACAAATGACTTACTTAATTAATTATGGTATTTTCTAACTGTCTGCAATTGGTTTATACGGGAAGTTGGTGCAGGATTATTAGTTAGAGACGAAAAGAAAATAAAATTACACTACATAATATGACCTACCCTATACCCAATGTATTCATACCTAATATAAGCGATTGTGTTTTAAGATTGCATTTTTTTGGCATGGCATCTGTTCATCCAACGTGATTTGCTATTCCTCTCGCTCTCGTGTTAATCTCTATTTGAAGGAACGGCACGGTGTGACACGAACTTCGAATTTCAAATGAGAGTAACGCCTCAGGCTTCCTAGCCAATAGGCATATTCCACCAAAGTACATAAGTTGTTAACGCACGCTTATCACGGGAGAAGCAGGGATAATTTCCGATTTGCACACTCTCACCGGGAAGCGATACGCGATGCTCTCTCGAGATTAGTAACGCTCACCGTTCGCATGTGCACTTTCGAAACAAAAGTGTTGACACCATCTAATTTGCCCACAGGCCACAGGCCAGGACCGTAATGTAGTCTGTGTTTAAGAGTATCGCATCATATCATCAATTCATTATCATATCAGTCGATAGACATCCACTGATGGACAAAGGACTCCCCCAAAGTTCGATCGATCGTGCGCTGCCCTCACCTAATTGCTGCTCGCGATCCTAACCTGATCGTCAGTCCACCTTGTTGGGGGCCATGCTATGTCTTCCGGTACGCGGTTGCCACTTATGAACCTTTAACCGAAAAAAAAAATCGACACTGTTCACTCTAAAACTTGCAATTTTTTTATACTTTCTTGCTACTCTAGCGCTATTGCCGACGGCATTGGAACAAATATTTACCTACTGCTTGCCGCTGGACACTTTTTCAAATATTCTCCTATGATAAATTCTGCTCCTCACTTTTACACTTCCTTATTCAACACTTTAAACAAATATGCTGCGCAGTCAGCACAGCACAACATTACGGAAGGCTGAGAACTTTGTTTTTCACTGTATAGAAATTTAGAAATATATTTAACTAACTACCAGTTTAATGTAATAGTAATCAAGCTACTAGTAGTCCAACTTCGAGAAGGTAGGTAGTTAATCGACGAATTCAACTCGGCAGGGCAGCGTGCAGCGTTCGCGAAGCTGCGTCATATCTTCTCGTCGAAAATTCCCCAGTGCCTTAATGACGAAAGTCTTCGAACAGTGCGTGTAATAGTAAAGAATCATTTAAACGCCGCCTACGCCTATAAATTCGATTTTCTATCATATTACTCGCAAGTCTTTAAAGCTCTATTAACAGCTATAGCTTCCCAATTTAAAGAAGATCGTAACTCACTCGATTTTCCTAATAAATTATACCCTTTGGATCATCGGGGCTGTAAACCATTATAACTTTTAACTTCCGAGGCCCAATTAAAGTATAAACAGTAGGTAGTTATATATCTCTTACACACTTGTTATAAAGCGATAAATTGTTATTTAGAAAGTGACGAGGTATCCCTATAATTATGAATGACTGTAGATATGGCTGTAGAGAATTTTATCGGTTAACAATCAATGTTTATGTCGGTGGTGGAATTTGGTAGTCTCACGGTCGATGGGATAAAAAGAAAACTTTGATGTAATAGGCAAAAATCTAAGCTATAATAGTAAGTACATAATTACTGGTCATTGTCGGTTAAATATAGACAATAATAACAATATGGGTACTATTTGTCGAGAATCGAGAAGGTAACATACGAGCATGTACTAGTATAATCGATGGTCTCCGTGGAGTCGGGTAAAAAAAAAATTCACGCAGAATCTAAAAGTATACATTTTATATGTTACGAGTTTTCTAAATGATGTAAGGAGGTTCTCTCACTGGCATGTTTCACTGTATGTGTTTTTTTTTAATTTAAAAGGTCATTTAAAAATGTAATCTGTACGTGAACGGGTTATTTTTGGCTTTTCAGTTTATTTTGAAGTCGTCTCCTATTGTAACCAGAAATACTCTAAATTTCAAAAAAAATAAATTAATTAAAAGTTAACTTCTCATTACGGATTATCTTCAAAATTCTAATTTTATTGATGTCACCGTTATCATACTAATCTTAAATTATTTATGTCAATTCTCATCAAACGTATTATGTATTAGAATAATCTACGTATTGGCTGGCCTCAACTTCTAATGGATTATGATAATCAACCAAGGGCAGCTAATCTTTACCTGTTAATTTATCCAATATCTACTAATACTACGTTCCAATACAACGTTACAATCGCCGATACAACAATTCTATGCCAAGGTGTTAGTGGCTATCTCCGTTTGGCTGAGGATAGCAGTGTTAATTCGTAGTATACAGATTGACTTTTGTATTGCGTCGTGTATTAGTGATTGTGAATAGGAATTTACGAGAGAATGATAATTTAAGAGGTTTGCTGCCTCGGAAAATTAATGGACACTATAGGCATACGAATACTTATGTATGCAATAGGTATCCTTCGCATTAATCTCAGTTAACTAACGCTTTTATAAAGAAACATTCAGTGAAAGGTTTAATACTTCCGAAAAGTCTGTCCGTCTGTCTGTCTGTCAAGAACCTTTATCTTGGGAACGCGTGGATGTATCGAATTAGAATAAAAACCATAAACTCAAGTCTACAGTCCCCTGAAACTGTGAAAAAACCAAACGGCCGTTTAAGCCACAAAAAACGTATACATTTTTCGACATTCTCAAGGGAATAAAAATTTATAGTTAACTTTCATCACTGTGGATAGTTTTGGCTTCGTTATGCAAAAAATACTTGAACTTTGCGGAATATTTACTTACTCTTGTTTCTTATTTTGTGTACATCATCAGTGACATTCACCGACTATCAATGTCAGTTGCCAAAAATTTGTCGTTGCCAGTTAGATAAATTAGTACAACAAATCCGCAATATGCCGTAGGTTGGAAAACCCCCTGTTGGCCTATAGTATTATCGTTATTTGACAGCCCTCTATAGTTACGAACGCTAGATGGCGCTCCAGTCTTGCACATAGCGAATAATGTCAAATTAATTACCACAAATAGATCATTCTCACGACTCGCGCCGGGTCAGCACGAGGCGTAGGGCAGGTAGGTAATTAAGTTATTAATCGGCTGCCCTCTGGCCACCTACTGAGATTTTCTCTCCTCTAATGGGATACTATTTCTTGTGTGTTTGATAATTAATTTGTAGAAAATTGTTGCTGTGAAGTGGGTTTGATTAATTTTACTATTTGTTGAAAATCGTGGTGTTTGTTTCCATTTGTCTTGTTTTTTACTGTAGTCGGGTATATTCATATTTCATATTTATTTATTCATAATAATTAATTATTACATGTCAATAAAATGTTTTAGAAGTAATAATAATTTATAAACTGTACCTAACTGTAACTGTATTTATACCTAAGTATAGTAATATAACCATTCGTGGATGATGGCAAATTAATTAATAGTTCAAAACGGCCCAGCGGTTTAGGCGTGACGACGCCGAAAAAACGATAGGTACATTCAAACAGTATTAGAAAAAAAAAACACTCGAATGTTGAATGGTTGAGTGGTAGAGAGTGCCCTATGGCATTAAGTCCGCCTTTTGTAGGATAAGTTCTTTCATTTGAGCAATAAATATTAAATAGATACATACATAGATCGATAAAACCAAAGAACTCGTTTTAAATCCTTCCATCCGTCTGGTTTTTGCCTCCTGCAAGTATAATAAATAAAAAAACTATGGACCTGAAATCAAAAATATTACTTCGATATAAAATTCATCAAGCTATTGAATACAAACATTCACTTGTAAACAAAAGACAACCACATGTGCAGCGAGCTAAAAATAAATGAGTCACCATTTCACCTGAGCAAACAATGTAAGTAGGTATCTACGTAAATCCGAGCCAACCCACGTGCTCCGATATCGATATTATCATGATATCGATAATCTCGTAAAACAATGAGATATGTATAGTTTATAACCAAACGATACCGTATCTTATCAGTCGACTTTGAACTTTATTGCAACGTTAGAGAGTTCATGGTTAACATAGTGATGTGAAAAGTTTGGAATGCAGTGTGATAACCGAATATCGATCTGTACTCGTCATTTTGAAGTGCCGGAGTTTGCGGGGGCTTAATGCTCGCATGACATTTCTCACGTAAGCAAAACGAGAGTTTAACAAGTTTTCTTTATTGAGCATTTACTTGAAGTCCTCACAAATCGGTTGTGCTTTTTGTACAGTTTGCATGAATTAACAAATCATTTATTTTTTTATTTATTATTCAAAAACATATTTATTATTCACAGCATTACAGTAAAAACCAAGGCATTGTGAAATATAAAAATACATATAAACAAAGACTTAAAACTAGTCAGATTAGGCGACACAACGGCGTGGCTCCGTTGCGTCGTCTGATCTGGTGGAGAATGATCGTGTTTTTGAGTTTAAATAACATTTCTTTTTCGCATTTATTTCGTTCGTTTCGTATCAAGTAAGTCCGAATTTTCCGCTGTTCTCGCCTCCAGGCCGCATTTCTCAATCCCAACCGATACTTGTAATTTTTTTTTGAGCAGGTTTAACAATTTAAATATTTTGTTTTGGCGAGTCAGTATTTCGACTTTTTTCAAAATGGTTAAATATCTTAAATAATAATTTCGGCCATTTTGGAACAAACTCGTGAGGTCTACAGCTCTCAGCCGCTCAGCTACATTTACGGTGTTGAATTGAACAAAGTATGGCAATGGCATGGGGAATACAAATTAAATTCACAAAGCTATAAAATTATGCTAATAACGAGTAACACTATCGATTGAGCCGATGGATAGTAATCGGTTTATCTTTATTGTCATCGCACACATCTGGGTGCGGCTATCATGCATTACGGTTCTACCGTTTGGTGTCTGTAAATAACAAAACAATGCAATGTTTTTGTTTACCTACATTGTCTGACGCTTTGGCACGGATTCATGCGAGAACTTTACAGAAAATTATACTCGTATACTGCGTGATAATGACGATACTAATAATATTTTTTAGAAGACCAAGAAAGAGTTTGTGAAGCGTAAATTGGACGGTTCTAATGAGATAATATTCGTATCTAGGATAATACCACTAAAGTCAACTGAGGTAATTACATCTATCGAGGCAAATGCAGTTTTTTGATAGATATAATTATTATAGAACCGTCTACGATCTATAATACAAACTGCTTCTTGGCCTTTAAAAATATTTTTTAGTATGGTCATTATTATTTCCTTTTCCAGCAGCTTATGCGTACAAGTATAATTTTCTGTAATGTAAAATAAACAACAGAAAAATCATCTAATACTTTAGTACTAGGCAATACTTTGCAAATTACGTTAATGTTGCTATTATGATTACAATATTAGCAAGTCGATGCCTCGGGCGATGTTGCAGTATAGCTTGTTGCAACAAAAACTAAGTACTGTAATGATTATTACCTATCGGTAATATGAAAAATGGGATAATACTTCTCTACGGTGGAAACAGACAACATTTGTCATAATGTACCAAAAATATATACACATTTACTTTTTTTCTTTACCGTAGTTGGGTAGAAATTATCCTATAACTTGGATGTCCCTCATCATCATCAGCTTATTCTTGTCCACTGCTGGACGTAGGCCTCTCCAACTGCACGCCATTGTGAACGATCCTCGGCTACTCTCATCCAGCTCTTGCCGTCACCCTGCAAAGATCATCGCTCCACCTAGTCCGTCCCACACTACGCTTGCCGATCCGACGTCGGAATAAAGTAGACATTTGTATATATAAGTGGTTACATTACGAACGAATAACATGAGTACCGTCAAATTCAGTCCGTTTCCCTTTTCATGTACTTCAAATGTACGTCAAAACTAGCGAATATCCTGTAAACATACTGCCCCAGGCAGCTCATATTGCCTAGGGTAGCCAGGCGTCCGAATGAAGCCGGACATAGTTAGCCTTTTTGATTGCGTGTCCGGCCAAAATAAACGGTGTCCGGCTTTTGTTAGGCTTTTAACATTTCGAAAACGAGCGAGCGCCGAGCGTGGCGCATTTTACATAAAGAAAAATTGTCGTACCTATTAATACTGAGACACAAAGTCCGGTCTTTTTACCTAAATGTCCGGCAAAACTGGGTGGTCTGTCCATCAATTCCCAAGTAGCAAAAAAAAGCCGTATTCATATTTATTTATTTAAACTTTATTGTACAAAACAAAAAGTGTACAAATGGCGGACTTAATGACATAAGGCATTCTCTACCATATATTCATTTATTTATAATATTTTCAATATTACACGTCAATAGTAGTTACATAAAATCATTTATAAATTAATATACAAATTTCATTGGCATTATTACTTCTGCAGCTTGATTTCTACTTGGGTTTTTGGCGTCCTGTCAACCCTAGTAGGGCCTATTGACAAATCCAGCATCACAATGGTTGTTGTTCAGTAAACGGCGCGGGTCACAGTTCAGCCCGAGTCCGTCTTAGTCAACACGTAATGGACGTCGTGATAGAGCGACTTACGTCACGACGTATCGGTTGCGATGTCTAATCGAGCGCTAATTGGACAAATGCGGGTTCCAAGTTGCGGTTAGAGTTAGGCCTCCTTGGATACAAAGATCAAAGGCAATGCAAAATTTATCACCTTGGCGAACACAGCTACATACAAATGCTTAATGCAAGTAGGTAATCCATCTTTGAGATAATCTCGCCTTATTCCGCCATCTGCATCAAATCTGTTAACATTAATAGGTAAATAAGTTTTTCTGTCTCATGTAAGTGAATTGTAAATTCTTATGAGATTATATGGTCTTAAACCCAAACCTTTGCCCAAAGAAATAATGCTTTTTTTTAGTAACAAATGGCCTTCTTATGTGTAAATTTAGGGTATAAACTATCTAAGAACAAAGATAGTTTATACTCTAAGGTTACTTAATGCAAATCCGTCCAGCCATTTCTGTGTTAACAAATAACGAATACACACACGAACACGCACACACACACACACACTTTGAAAGCCTCCCCTTTTTGAAGCCTGTTGAAAATATGAAACGTAGCAGGCTGTACAAAAGGTTTTCCTGATCAATTGATTCACTTTATTCCATTGCTTGTTGCGTCATGCATCACTCCACTACCTGCTTTAAATTGGTTGCAATCTAAGTAAATTCAAGGAGTTCTGAGTTAACAAACGCATATACGTATCGATTTGATCCTTCCCAGTTTTGAAGTCAGTTGAAAATATGAAACGTGGCAGTCTGTTTAAAAACTTGTCATGATTCATGATCCATTGATTCACTTCATTCCATTACTTGTTGCATAATGCAATCATCTTCTACGTCGGTAGCACCATTAACGTATCAGCTCACTCCACCTGCATTAAATCGGTTGACATTTAAATTTCTGCGCACTGATCTTGCTTATCTCAAATATTTATCACGTTCTTCGATATTTATTGCGCAATTCTCTGTATGCCTTTTATTTGTGAAGTTATGTGTTTGTTTATAAATATGATCGGTCTGTATTGACATCAGAAATTTAAGAGCTTAGCTCTTGTCGGTGGAGCAACTTCCATGTTGTATTGACATTTAAAGTATGTAATTTGTTTTTCAACATTTCTTCTTCAGTTCTGATTTCTTTCCTTTTGAACGCTAATATTAAAGCGTGTTTGTATTTGTGTCATATTATTAAATAGCGTCGTTTAGTAATTTATTTATTTCTTATGTTACAGGTACGTGTTGATACACTTAAGCAGAAGGAGAACGATTTACAAGCTAAGGTAAAGCCTGACCAGAAATATATGAGGATTGTCAAGAGGGTGCTATTTATAAGATTTATATGGCAACAATTTTGCAACCAATCGCAACCGCACTATAATGACATTAGTTTAAATACCTGTCAGTTCCTAAACCTAACCTCGTAAAAACATTTAATGGAATGCACTGTTTTCCTGACTATTTTTCGTGTCGTAAACACGTATACACATTATTTATAATATCATAATAATAGTTCACGACTGTGAATGGTTTTAGGCATTTTCTTTGGATATTTTTTAAATATTTGTCTCTTAAAGAAACCACCACGAATGACATTGACATTGTTGACAAACCATCAAAAATCATTGCCAGTGTAAGAAATTAGTTCCAGTGAAATTCCGCAATATGGCGCATCCTCATATATTTCTGGTCAGGCTTTAAACAGGCGTAGCTAGGTTTTATTCCGTTACGCATCGCTTAATCAAATAAAGTTAGAGTAACCAATTCCAATTTCAAAAATAACATAAAGGAACGTAAAGGAGAAAACAAAATCATGATCTCTAAAAACCCAAACACCTATATTAAGAACATTCAATCATCCCATGTCTACAAGAACGTAACGATCTGTCCAAAAAACTTCTACAAAATGATCCTGTAATATACAACTTCGATTTGCACTGCCCCACCTCTAAATGCACGCGTACCCCAGGGACCCATCGCGGCCATTCCACCTCGGGCTTGATCAAAGCCGACTAGATTTACGAGGGCCCCCAATATAAACCCGGCCCGGAAACCGATGAAAGGGAAAGAAACCGTTTTGTAATCTTAATTATCATTAGGAACTAGGTTTGGTTTATGGTGGACAGTTTATTAGTTCTTGGGAGTTTTGGTTATTGTATGACTGGGGAATCTGTAGCTGACAGCGCTTTTGTCATAGTACGATGGAAATTCGTGATACGTGATATTTTGTATCGCATTATTGATCCCAAAGGTTATGGTTCACTGTGCCTCAATTTTTGATCATTGAGAAATTTTACTGTTAAACTTTTGCAAAGTGTAACGAAGATCAATATTATCCCAACAAATTTACGGAAGTGTGATCACGAATTTGATTAAGGTTAAATTAGCACGTTAGTCGCGTGGCTTACTCCGCCGCTCTAAGTTTAACCTGCGTCAGCCAATTTTATTAGGGAAGCAATCTCCATTTTTTACCCTTCAACGGCCGAACGGCCCCCGAATTAAACCGGCCCAATGGAAATTTAGCAGAAAATATTTGGACCTACAGCATATTTTACATAACAAGGAAATAAATCTTTGTGGATGATGACACGTTTCCGGAATCGTTTAGCACATATGTAGAAGGGTGTCGGGGTTGCTGACGCGACGAATAAGGCGTGAGGTGCGATCAATAGCACCAGAGAGCTTGAGCCTTTCTTCGCTGTCGTGTTTGGGTTTACAGCGTTCATTCACATGTTTTGTTTGAAGTGCGATGGCTCTTGTTACAATAGCCGGGTGTAACTCACACGTCACTCAGTATAATCCGGTCAATAATATAAATTCTTCGAGGCGCGCTTCTTTATTGGATTTGTCGGCGCCACCGAGCCATTGAACTCACCTCGCACGTAAAGTATTCGCGTAAGAAACTATCGAAAATGTGATTTGTCGAGTGAGGGAATCTGTAGCAAATGCGACGGGAATATTTATAGCGTCTGAGACATTTTAAAAGGAAGAGAGATGTTTCTTTTAACAATGATAGTGTCTGACTGCACACGCAGTCTTGGCATTCGTATTAGCATTGTGTACGTTTGCAATTTTATTATTGGAAGCACGTTTCTACCTAGATTTACAGTTTCATTTCAATTTGACTTTCTCCGCTGAGTTGTGTTTTATGCTTTGTAGTAATGAATGTCCTATGCGGAGATCTTGAAGGCATAAATAAATAAGTACTGCCGATGAAATGGAATCGTTAAAATGACCAATATAGTATACACGCGACTACTAATGGCCCTTTAAACGACCATTACTGATGAGTAACAACTGCATACGATAGTTTACAGTTTCCGTTTCAGAAGTCGGAAGAGTACGACGTTAAATTATAGGTAGGTAGGTAGGTAGAAGGTGCAGCTTCACCCGTCACGGAAGAAAAAGGGTGCGCATTTTTCACTTAACGATTGATTGTCATAACGTATTGTTTGTCATAAAATCGTTAGCCATAACTCTGAAATTATTAACTTTACAAAAGAGTTTTGAGAGGAAATCCCATTAGCTTAGGTTAGGTTAGGTTAGATTTGTATTATAACAACCCTGAAAAGTTATTTGTTAGTAGAAATTAAGTATGACAACGAAAATTATGACTAACTAGCTGGCCCGCGACTTCGTCTGCGCAGGATTAGTATTTCGAGTAGCTTATATTAGCGTAGGGTAGAAAAGAACTAACATTATGACATGACAATATATTTTTAAATTGTAGTCTATGTGTTATTCTGATGTATAAGCTATATTATTGTAAAGTTTCATTAAAATCCATTTAGTAGTTTTTACGTGAAAGAGTAACAAACATCCATCCATATATTATTATTTACCTCTTCCTTGCCTATATATATTGGACGTTTGTATTTTTGTTAAACAACACCCAGATATTTTTAAAACAAAATTTGAAATGTTTAATGCACGTACGAGAGGCGCATATAATCTGCATGTTCCAAAGGCGTCCTTATTGACATTTAAAAAGAATGCGTATTATTCTGCGATTATAATTTATAATTCAATTCAAATTCAAAGTTTTTTATTTCAGACAACATGATCCAAATTTGTTAGTAAAACTTATACTAGAGTTGTTAGTATCTTATTATTAATAAGGATTTAGTCCTCTCTCTGAGTTTCCCCATCAGAGGACAATCGATTTTATTGCCGATCATATGTAGAATGCTGTTGCTGCTTCTCCGCACCCTATCCAAAAGTGAGGCAGTTTTCTTGCGCCACACAGCATCGAAGCCGTCAGTGCGCGCCTCGGCAAACATTGATGATGCACTGCAGAACTTCGGTAGCCGCAACAGCACCCTAAACGCATTATTGTATTGGATACGTAGGGCATTGTAAGCCCGCTGCGTATACGTGAACCACAGACTCGACGAATACAGTGATGTACAGAAAGCCTTGAACAGGGTAATTTTCACTGCTTCTGTACATCTACCAAATCTGCGGGCCAGCATATTCGCACGGACTGACAGCGCCCTACGCTCCCTCTCCATGTCGGCGTCGTCCTTTAAATTATCCGTGAGCAAGTGTCCCAAGTATTTAAATTGCGTGACCCTCTTAAGAGGTACCCCATTCAATTTAATTGGAGGAAAATAGAAAGGACACTTGCTTCCGGCTTTAAAAATCATGTACTCTGTCTTTTTCACATTATAAGACAAGCCATGGGACGCCGCCTAAGCTTCACAGACAGCAATCAATTGACGCAATGCACTGACTGAGGGGACCAGCAGCACCATGTCGTCTGCGTAACTTATGTTGTTGACACAAACACCATCAACAAAGCATCCGACATGCATACTACTGAGCCTCTCAATCAGCTCGTTCACGTATAAACTAAAAAGCAAGGGTGAACTTAAACCCCCCTGCCTCACACCACACTCCATTTTGCATGGAAACGAAAGTTCACCTGCCCACTTCACTCGGTTCTCCTGATTTAAGTACCAGTATCTGAAGAGCGAGATCAACTCTGGTGGCAACCCAGTTTCACTCAGTTTACGCCAGAGAATGTCGTAAGAGACCGTATCGAAAGCCCTGGAAAGGTCCATAAAACAGGCATAAATGGGTGTAGCCCTATCTGTGTAGTACTTGACTGTGTGCTTCAAACTCAGAATGGCAGATTCCGTCGACAACCCAGGTACGAACCCGAACTGAGCGTCATGCACCTTAACATGCCTTTTCAAGTAACTGTTCAGCACACTGTCAAGCACCTTGGCTATTATAGTAGCGAGAGATATGGGACGATAATTTGATTTATCCGATACGTCTCCTGTCTTACACTTAACAATAGGTACCACCAAAGTTTTCACCATGTCGGCAGGAAGGTATGAGTGATTCAGGCACAGATTGTAAAGCATGGCGAGAACTCTTGGCAGGTGAGTGCCAGCATATCGAAGGTGCTCGATACTCAGATCGTCATGGCCCGGCGATTTGCCCCTCGACATCTTTTTTATAGCTAACTCAACATCCTTGGCAAGAATCAACACAGACGTCTGACCAAAGCTCCCAGTATCGGGCATCCTACTTGGTGGTCCCAATAGTGGCTTGACCCCAAACTGATTCTGAAACATATCAGCTATAGCTCTCGGGTTAGACAAGCCATCAACGCTCACGGGAGTGCCCGGCTTAGCATTTAACTTGTTGGTGCATTTCCAAAACTTACCGAAATTACGTTTAGAATGATGTGTGGCCAACATGTCCATTTTTATTTGGTCTTCATGATTTTGACACCATTTTAATTTACCTTTGAAAACTTTACGTGACTCAATCATACGGATGTAGACGGGCCCCCCCAGTGGTTTACCAAGCCATAGCCAGGTATTAAAGTGCTGCCTGGCACTCGCGTGAGCCTCGCTTACATGCTTGTTCCAACCGGTTACCGGCTTCCTACGACCCTTAGGCTTTTTAATACAAGAAGTTCGACTCGAAGCTTCCCTTAAAATATCTGTTACATTACCGTACATATTGTCAATAACATCCTTATGGCAAGTATTATTACAATATTGACTACAACATTGAGTAAGCTCTGAAGGAAAGTCAATACTTTTTAAATACTGAGTGCATATTTCCTGATATTTACCTATCTGGTCATCATTTCTCTCTCCCCATCGACATTTACTCAATGTGGAGTCTTCCTGAACAATTTTTGGCATAATTAGATTAAAATCACAGTCAATAACGAGAGGGAAATCATCAGACCAGTAAACATCATATTTAACGTGAGCATCTATGACACAACTGTGCGCAGCGCTCGTCACTACACAGTGATCGAGCCACCGCTTACACCGATGCGCCTCGCTTACAAATGTAAATG